>OZ010792.1:374807955-375322196 GCA_963932465.1 Maratus speciosus | reverse complement strand
GTACACCTCAGTGATTTTTATCAATTTCAATATGTTTATGGGCAGTCTACCTCCTGCTTCAACTTTTTTCATTACTACTTCAAAACTAAATTAAAAGAACAAGAGAAAAAATGTTTTATAATATTAATTCTCTAGTCAGACCACGTGATCTGGCGCCTGCTGTCTGGTCGAGAGAGGAAGGGGTTTGCGAAATATTCCGCAATAGCTGTTGCACTCTTATGGAAAAATGCATGAATACCAAATTTATTACGATTACATATATTAAATTCAGTAATGCGGAAATGATAGGACTCCATCTTAAATTGGACGTAATCACCGTGGCAACCTACAATCATTACCTATCATGGGATATCATTGAATTAATTACGTATGATAGGATTTAATAGAATGAAGAAAACTTTTATTAATATCTTTTTAAGTTTTAATTCGATTTTCATAAAATTTGAAGTGACTCGACAAAATTCTGCAACGATTATATATATTAAATTTCAAACCTTTCTGTTGGATAGTTTTTGCGCTGTTATATGCGGACAGACGTTCAGACAGACAGACGGACGAATCAGGCGACGATTATAGGTGCTACGTATTTATACAATTTAACTTACAATTTCCGACTTATTTTATTTTTGTACGTTGTAAAAATAGACGATAATTCTGCCAATTTCAATTTATTATTTTCCATCTGACTCATTACTTACTCATTTATTAATATTTTATTCATAGGCATACATTTATTTTTATGGTTATTTTATAATTTGAGTATAGCCGCTTAACGGTTTTGCCCGTACACCGTACGGGCAAAAAGAGTTATCTTGCTTCCTTACTTTTACACCACTAACTGTAAGCTTTAATTTTTGCTTTATTTAATGGAAGACATTTTTCTATTATAAAAGGCAAATACCTTGGTACGGAAAAAGTGGTGTTACGTTCCTATTTTTAGTTTACTGCTAAAAAGAAAAAAAAATAAGTAGTTAATAACTGTAAATATTGTTTAAGATAGCAAATAATTTAATAAACTAGGATTGTAGAATAAATTTAGAAGAGAAATATTTATGGAATAAATTTAATAATGCTCGGAAATTTAATTTTCGTAATATATATATATATATATATATATATATACAGTAAACTCTCTGTAAGGCGGACTCTGTGTAAGACGGAAATCTGTCTAACTCGGAAAGATAATCAAGTCCTAGCAAATACATAGACATACGGTAAAATTTATCTAAGGCGGATATTGTTTATTACGGCAAATTTTCTCGGTCCCCATCGATTCCGCCTTAGACAGAGTTTACTGTATACATATATATATATATATATATATATATACATATATATAAACTTTTTGCACAATTAAACCATTTAAACACATGAAAAATGACCAAAATTGATGCAATAACAAATTATAGAAAAATATAGAAAAATCTAGCTAAATAATGTTGAACTATTAAAAGACGTATGAAAAAACAAATGAAAGATCATTTGGATGGATGTAGAAAGAAGCTTATAGTGTATTTCACTTCTTCTGAGGTACATGAAATACAAATATAAGCAATACACAGTCGATTTCTGTAAAAGAATCGAGCTATAAGCTGAAAAATTGATTCTTTTATGTACCCAATCGACTGTAAACCAAGAAGTATAAAAACAATATAAAATAAGAATCACATAGATTGAAAGAACTAAAAAACTTACTTGAAAATACTTGTAAAAATAATTAAACTTACCCCCTAAAAAATCATTGAAGGAGCCCTAAAATAAAAATTACACGTGGAGCAAAGATATGTATATGCAGCAAAGATATATGCAAAGATATGCAAAGATATGCATGATATGGTTTAAGGGTGTTCTCAAATCCAAAAGGGCAACTTTCTGACATAAATTTTAATTTATTTTTGTTCGAAAATTCATGAAACTATCTGGTGTTGTTGTTCAGAAACTATGTAATTGAGCTGTTTTTTCCATTTTTTTGCAAACGCAATAGATGTTTCAGAAAATAGAGTCAAAGTGGAAGTTTTGAACTAAATTTCCGCGCGAAGGGAGAAAAAGCACCCAAGAGCGGGCGAAAAACGTGTTTGTCACGTGATCGAATTCGCTTATAACTCAATAGGTAATTGATTGATCAAAAAATGGAAAAAACAATTCAATTCCAAATCGCTTCCAAGGCCAGGCTTTCCAATTTTATATCTTTTCGTTAAAAAATGAATTTGTAAATGTGTCAAAACGTTTTGCGCTTGTTGAGCAGAGCAGTTAAAAAAAGTCCTTCCGGCCAGTGCCGGGAGGAAGAGGTAGCTTTCATAATCCTTATTTAAAAAAAGCCAACTTATATCATGCAAACACACGAAGCTCAATTTAGTGGAAACCGAATATAGGAGATTCAATACTAATTTTTATCAATATAATGAATGAGAATTTCGCGAAATTAGTCAGCTTTATCCAAGCTGCTTTTCTTTAAAGTAACTTATATTTGGCTGCCAAATTCGGCAATTTCTTAAAGTGCCTGTCATTTTAAGACAACATGGTGGATGAGGCTAAGCAGTGAACTTGGTCGAGACCTTAGTAATTCCTGTGCACATGCTCACTCACATCGGAATCGGTTAATATATAGAAGTGCTGTCGCATGCAAAAAATCAGATTTTTCAAAATGTCACCCACAATAGAAATTGAAACTGCAATATACGTAACGCGATAACTCTTGATAGAAACATCCGATTTGCTTCAAAATTTTTTCCTAGGTTCACTGTGATAAGGCGCTTCCCTGATTAGTTTTGGGAGTTCATTGGTTAAGGATAAAGGGGGAAAAACGGGGTTAGTCCACCCCCCACCCCCCTTAATTCAGATAAATGGGTTTTTCATGCAGAATGATTCGATTTGCTCCGAATTTGGTATACCGGTTTATTATGTTAAGGAACTTCCCTGATTAGTTTTGGGAGTTCATTGGTTAAGGGTAAAGGGGGAAAAACGGCGTTAGTCCACCCCCCTTAATTCAGATAAATGTGTTTTCCATGCAGAATGATTCGATTTGCTCCGAATTTCGTAAAGCGGTTTATTATGTTAAGGAACTTCCCTGATTAGTTTTGGGGGTTCATTGGTTAAGGGTAAAGGGGGAAAAACGGCGTTAGTCCACCCCCCTTAATTCAGATAAATGGGTTTTTCATGCAGAATGATTCGATTTGCTCCGAATTTGATATACCGGTTTATTATGTTAAGGAACTTCCCTGATTAGTTTTGGGAGTTCATTGGTTAAGGATAAAGAGGGAAAAACGGGGTTAGTCCACCCCCCTTAATTCAGATAAATGTGTTTTTCATGCAGAATGATTCGATTTGCTCCGAATTTCGTATAGCGGTTTATTATGTTAAGGAACTTCCCTGATTAGTTTTGGGAGTTCATTGGTTAAGGATAAAAGGGAAAAAACGGGGTTAGTCCACCCCCCTTAATTCAGATAAATGTGTTTTTCATGCAGAATGATTCGATTTGCTCCGAATTTGGTATACCGGTTTATTAAGTTAAGGAACTTCCCTGATTAGTTTTGGGGGTTCATTGGTTAAGGATAAAAGGGAAAAAACGGGGTTAGTCCACCCCCCTTAATTCAGATAAATGTGTTTTTCATGCAGAATGATTCGATTTGCTCCGAATTTGGTATACCGGTTTATTATGTTAAGGAACTTCCCTGATTAGTTTTGGGGGTTCATTGGTTAACAGGGGCGCGCCAGCAGTATCCGGCGCCTGTGTGCAGAACTTCAATTGGCGCCCCATATTCCTAACTCCCCCCCCCCCCCGAAAAAAACCCCTTCATATTTTTTTTTCAAGGAGTATGAATGCATAGCTGCCAAGCCAACCTTCCGGGGGTTTTCTCCAAATCAAATAAACGAATTCGAAACCAGAAAATTTATTTAATGAAATGTGTCTAGTTTCTACAGGGTTCTTTTTTATTTCATTTATTAAATTAAATTTCTGGTTAAAAATATTGTTGTTTGAATTAAAAATAAGGAATGTTGTCAGTTATGCAAATAACCGACATCCCTAAAAGGTGGGTGCTTCAGTTGTTTGCTCCCTCTCCCCACAATGGCATACCTCCTAAGTAAATCAGCGTCTTTTACCTCCGCCACTCCCGGAATTTTTAAGATGTGATCTCTATTTATATCTATACTTAAAACAGTTCAAATAAACTTTAATTTGGAAGTATAGCTGTGTTTAATTAATCAATGGTAGAACTATGACACAAAGAAAGGGTGATCGTAATACGGTAAATAAACATAAAAGTAGAAAAATATTTTATCAAATTAGGATGATTGTAATACACCGGAGCGGTTTATAGTACTTTTATCTCTTTGAAAGTAATGTAACATCAATTAAGATGCGCCTTAAACAATTACTACACGTAGATCATAGTTAGGGGTGCATTCGAAATGTTCCAGTCCCGGAACATTTGATTTTATATTATCAAATATAGAACCTTTATGCTGGCTACATAACAATTGTTATGAAAAATGCACATTCATTTCGCGTTTACATTGTTAAGAAGCTAAGCGAAACTTTACCTTAACCCTTCCTTCTCTGTGAGATTTTTTTTTTTTTTTTTCGAATTCCCAAATTTCGTGCAATGAATCTAAGTTCTAAATTAAAAATATCTATACTAATAAAGCAGTTTCGCTCTGTCTGTGTGCGATGGCTAACAGAATCTACGGCCCATACGAGGCCCAAACTCTTTGTGAGGATAGTCGAAAGCCTCTCCTGGTGCACCGTGCACTTAAGTTTCAGAATTTTAAATCTCTAATAATTAGTTGAGAAATTAATTAAAAAGCCCAAATTAAAAGAATGAAAAGTATTCATAATTCAACAAGAACATAGATTTTTTTCAAACCGTAGACAACTTCTTCAAAAACTCGAAGAGACGGTGAGGGGTTAATAGAATTACAGAGCTGCTAGGGTGGTAAATGTACTGGGCCTTTTTAAAAAGTACTGTACCTTAAATTCTACTGGGCCTGGACAACTCGAAAATTGCACAGCCAGACGCAAAAAAATTCCCCCTTTTAGAAATTCTAAAAATTATTCCCGTACGGTTAAAAAAGGTAAAAAAATCTACGAAAAATCGATTTATAAAAAATCTTTTTATTTCCTTCGAAAAAAAGGTTCGGATTCTCTCCCATGGACGCCAGGTGTTCATTGCAGACAACCGACGAGCACGTCTTTCAATAGTGGACATTTTCGAACGAATATAACATTTTCAAAATAAAAATTTACAGATTTAATTTTTAATCATCCAGATGCAGAATTTTTCGCTGATTTCAGATATGTAAATTTCTTCACGGTCGCTCAATTACAAACTTAAATATTTCATTAATAGGATGATTCCTTTCAAACTCTAAATTTAAAAGCCTGTCTTTCAAACCACAATTGATTTTTATAGTATGATTCTTAGGAATGCGATCAAATCTTTTAAAATACACCATTTAGATATTTTAAAGTTATGCATCTAGTCCTATATTTAAACTAGAGATGGAAAATTTAGTTACTTTTGGTTAACAGGTTACATCGTTCCACACTTGTACGGGTAACAGGTTCCAACAACCTGTTATTTTTATAACATATAACTAATGGTTAACGGATGTTTTAATTAGAAGGCCTTTTAAACAAGCTGTTTAGAGTAGTTTTTTGACATAATTATAGATGCTGTTTTCTATTGAGATGAATCAAAATTAGTTTGTGATTAAAAACTTAATTTTTGCAAGACAAAAACTTGCCTAGTTATGATACTTTGAATTTCATGCATTTTTAGCGTTTTCTGACACTACAAACGTGTTTTTCCATTTATGGTGATTAAAACATTAAAAATTTTCAAAAAATTCTAAGTATCATAACTCAGTAAATTTTGACCATAAAAGAATAATTTTTTGCTGTTTTACTTGTTAGAATATGGAAAATTTTTTTCTAAATAAAACTTATAGGACCCAGGCATTGTATAAAATTTGTAATTTCTTATCTATTTAAAAAGTAATTATTGTAATGTAAATCGATTTTTATGTGATGCAGAACAAAATGTGAAACATTTTTGCAATTGGAACTATTCCTCTAAAACTAACGGTTTAGAAATTAGTTATTGGTAAACGATAATAGACACCCTGTATAATAATTAACACAGTTTTAACAACACGATTTCTAGCCCCCCCCCCCAAAAAAAAAAAAAAACATGAATACAGCATAGATTATGAAATAAATCACTTTCCAACACATTCAGAATACTATAACAAAACATCACAATTTACTAAGGTGGAAGATGACGTCTTAATGAACAATTTGGAAATCGCATAATGCATTTGAAAACACGATTTCTCCCATTACCATGAAGAGTCGTTAAAATATACGATTTTTTTGCAGCCCTGTATATGATCTACAGATAGGTATGCATGCTATATAGTATGCAAAAAGTGAGTTCAGTTAAACGCATAATACATTTTAAAATTTCCGCTCAGCAATTTCAGCCAATAAACGAATGTTATTGAGAACTGTTGTTCGGCCTTGTATATGATCTAGAATTTATACACACCAAGTAATATTTAAAGAATAGTTAAATTTAAAAACGCATACCACAATTGAAAACGCTCTTCCAGCAAGTATTGTTCGTGGCTTCAATAATTCAATTATTGCTCATTTTCTTCTATATCCAAATACTTTTGTGTGTTCCTGTAAATAAACGATAAGTTCTATGCTCACCTACCTATATACGGTATACCTATTCTATAGCAACAACCTTGTAGTACACCTCAGTGATTTTTATCAATTTCAATATGTTTATGGGCAGTCTACCTCCTGCTTCAACTTTTTTCATTACTACTTCAAAACTAAATTAAAAGAACAAGAGAAAAAATGTTTTATAATATTAATTCTCTAGTCAGACCACGTGATCTGGCGCCTGCTGTCTGGTCGAGAGAGGAAGGGGTTTGCGAAATATTCCGCAATAGCTGTTGCACTCTTATGGAAAAATGCATGAATACCAAATTTATTACGATTACATATATTAAATTCAGTAATGCGGAAATGATAGGACTCCATCTTAAATTGGACGTAATCACCGTGGCAACCTACAATCATTACCTATCATGGGATATCATTGAATTAATTACGTATGATAGGATTTAATAGAATGAAGAAAACTTTTATTAATATCTTTTTAAGTTTTAATTCGATTTTCATAAAATTTGAAGTGACTCGACAAAATTCTGCAACGATTATATATATTAAATTTCAAACCTTTCTGTTGGATAGTTTTTGCGCTGTTATATGCGGACAGACGTTCAGACAGACAGACGGACGAATCAGGCGACGATTATAGGTGCTACGTATTTATACAATTTAACTTACAATTTCCGACTTATTTTATTTTTGTACGTTGTAAAAATAGACGATAATTCTGCCAATTTCAATTTATTATTTTCCATCTGACTCATTACTTACTCATTTATTAATATTTTATTCATAGGCATACATTTATTTTTATGGTTATTTTATAATTTGAGTATAGCCGCTTAACGGTTTTGCCCGTACACCGTACGGGCAAAAAGAGTTATCTTGCTTCCTTACTTTTACACCACTAACTGTAAGCTTTAATTTTTGCTTTATTTAATGGAAGACATTTTTCTATTATAAAAGGCAAATACCTTGGTACGGAAAAAGTGGTGTTACGTTCCTATTTTTAGTTTACTGCTAAAAAGAAAAAAAAATAAGTAGTTAATAACTGTAAATATTGTTTAAGATAGCAAATAATTTAATAAACTAGGATTGTAGAATAAATTTAGAAGAGAAATATTTATGGAATAAATTTAATAATGCTCGGAAATTTAATTTTCGTAATATATATATATATATATATATATATATACAGTAAACTCTCTGTAAGGCGGACTCTGTGTAAGACGGAAATCTGTCTAACTCGGAAAGATAATCAAGTCCTAGCAAATACATAGACATACGGTAAAATTTATCTAAGGCGGATATTGTTTATTACGGCAAATTTTCTCGGTCCCCATCGATTCCGCCTTAGACAGAGTTTACTGTATACATATATATATATATATATATATATATACATATATATAAACTTTTTGCACAATTAAACCATTTAAACACATGAAAAATGACCAAAATTGATGCAATAACAAATTATAGAAAAATATAGAAAAATCTAGCTAAATAATGTTGAACTATTAAAAGACGTATGAAAAAACAAATGAAAGATCATTTGGATGGATGTAGAAAGAAGCTTATAGTGTATTTCACTTCTTCTGAGGTACATGAAATACAAATATAAGCAATACACAGTCGATTTCTGTAAAAGAATCGAGCTATAAGCTGAAAAATTGATTCTTTTATGTACCCAATCGACTGTAAACCAAGAAGTATAAAAACAATATAAAATAAGAATCACATAGATTGAAAGAACTAAAAAACTTACTTGAAAATACTTGTAAAAATAATTAAACTTACCCCCTAAAAAATCATTGAAGGAGCCCTAAAATAAAAATTACACGTGGAGCAAAGATATGTATATGCAGCAAAGATATATGCAAAGATATGCAAAGATATGCATGATATGGTTTAAGGGTGTTCTCAAATCCAAAAGGGCAACTTTCTGACATAAATTTTAATTTATTTTTGTTCGAAAATTCATGAAACTATCTGGTGTTGTTGTTCAGAAACTATGTAATTGAGCTGTTTTTTCCATTTTTTTGCAAACGCAATAGATGTTTCAGAAAATAGAGTCAAAGTGGAAGTTTTGAACTAAATTTCCGCGCGAAGGGAGAAAAAGCACCCAAGAGCGGGCGAAAAACGTGTTTGTCACGTGATCGAATTCGCTTATAACTCAATAGGTAATTGATTGATCAAAAAATGGAAAAAACAATTCAATTCCAAATCGCTTCCAAGGCCAGGCTTTCCAATTTTATATCTTTTCGTTAAAAAATGAATTTGTAAATGTGTCAAAACGTTTTGCGCTTGTTGAGCAGAGCAGTTAAAAAAAGTCCTTCCGGCCAGTGCCGGGAGGAAGAGGTAGCTTTCATAATCCTTATTTAAAAAAAGCCAACTTATATCATGCAAACACACGAAGCTCAATTTAGTGGAAACCGAATATAGGAGATTCAATACTAATTTTTATCAATATAATGAATGAGAATTTCGCGAAATTAGTCAGCTTTATCCAAGCTGCTTTTCTTTAAAGTAACTTATATTTGGCTGCCAAATTCGGCAATTTCTTAAAGTGCCTGTCATTTTAAGACAACATGGTGGATGAGGCTAAGCAGTGAACTTGGTCGAGACCTTAGTAATTCCTGTGCACATGCTCACTCACATCGGAATCGGTTAATATATAGAAGTGCTGTCGCATGCAAAAAATCAGATTTTTCAAAATGTCACCCACAATAGAAATTGAAACTGCAATATACGTAACGCGATAACTCTTGATAGAAACATCCGATTTGCTTCAAAATTTTTTCCTAGGTTCACTGTGATAAGGCGCTTCCCTGATTAGTTTTGGGAGTTCATTGGTTAAGGATAAAGGGGGAAAAACGGGGTTAGTCCACCCCCCACCCCCCTTAATTCAGATAAATGGGTTTTTCATGCAGAATGATTCGATTTGCTCCGAATTTGGTATACCGGTTTATTATGTTAAGGAACTTCCCTGATTAGTTTTGGGAGTTCATTGGTTAAGGGTAAAGGGGGAAAAACGGCGTTAGTCCACCCCCCTTAATTCAGATAAATGTGTTTTCCATGCAGAATGATTCGATTTGCTCCGAATTTCGTAAAGCGGTTTATTATGTTAAGGAACTTCCCTGATTAGTTTTGGGGGTTCATTGGTTAAGGGTAAAGGGGGAAAAACGGCGTTAGTCCACCCCCCTTAATTCAGATAAATGGGTTTTTCATGCAGAATGATTCGATTTGCTCCGAATTTGATATACCGGTTTATTATGTTAAGGAACTTCCCTGATTAGTTTTGGGAGTTCATTGGTTAAGGATAAAGAGGGAAAAACGGGGTTAGTCCACCCCCCTTAATTCAGATAAATGTGTTTTTCATGCAGAATGATTCGATTTGCTCCGAATTTCGTATAGCGGTTTATTATGTTAAGGAACTTCCCTGATTAGTTTTGGGAGTTCATTGGTTAAGGATAAAAGGGAAAAAACGGGGTTAGTCCACCCCCCTTAATTCAGATAAATGTGTTTTTCATGCAGAATGATTCGATTTGCTCCGAATTTGGTATACCGGTTTATTAAGTTAAGGAACTTCCCTGATTAGTTTTGGGGGTTCATTGGTTAAGGATAAAAGGGAAAAAACGGGGTTAGTCCACCCCCCTTAATTCAGATAAATGTGTTTTTCATGCAGAATGATTCGATTTGCTCCGAATTTGGTATACCGGTTTATTATGTTAAGGAACTTCCCTGATTAGTTTTGGGGGTTCATTGGTTAACAGGGGCGCGCCAGCAGTATCCGGCGCCTGTGTGCAGAACTTCAATTGGCGCCCCATATTCCTAACTCCCCCCCCCCCCCCCGAAAAAAACCCCTTCATATTTTTTTTTCAAGGAGTATGAATGCATAGCTGCCAAGCCAACCTTCCGGGGGTTTTCTCCAAATCAAATAAACGAATTCGAAACCAGAAAATTTGTTTAATGAAATGTGTCTAGTTTCTACAGGGTTCTTTTTTATTTCATTTATTAAATTAAATTTCTGGTTAAAAATATTGTTGTTTGAATTAAAAATAAGGAATGTTGTCAGTTATGCAAATAACCGACATCCCTAAAAGGTGGGTGCTTCAGTTGTTTGCTCCCTCTCCCCACAATGGCATACCTCCTAAGTAAATCAGCGTCTTTTACCTCCGCCACTCCCGGAATTTTTAAGATGTGATCTCTATTTATATCTATACTTAAAACAGTTCAAATAAACTTTAATTTGGAAGTATAGCTGTGTTTAATTAATCAATGGTAGAACTATGACACAAAGAAAGGGTGATCGTAATACGGTAAATAAACATAAAAGTAGAAAAATATTTTATCAAATTAGGATGATTGTAATACACCGGAGCGGTTTATAGTACTTTTATCTCTTTGAAAGTAATGTAACATCAATTAAGATGCGCCTTAAACAATTACTACACGTAGATCATAGTTAGGGGTGCATTCGAAATGTTCCAGTCCCGGAACATTTGATTTTATATTATCAAATATAGAACCTTTATGCTGGCTACATAACAATTGTTATGAAAAATGCACATTCATTTCGCGTTTACATTGTTAAGAAGCTAAGCGAAACTTTACCTTAACCCTTCCTTCTCTGTGAGATTTTTTTTTTTTTTTTTTCGAATTCCCAAATTTCGTGCAATGAATCTAAGTTCTAAATTAAAAATATCTATACTAATAAAGCAGTTTCGCTCTGTCTGTGTGCGATGGCTAACAGAATCTACGGCCCATACGAGGCCCAAACTCTTTGTGAGGATAGTCGAAAGCCTCTCCTGGTGCACCGTGCACTTAAGTTTCAGAATTTTAAATCTCTAATAATTAGTTGAGAAATTAATTAAAAAGCCCAAATTAAAAGAATGAAAAGTATTCATAATTCAACAAGAACATAGATTTTTTTCAAACCGTAGACAACTTCTTCAAAAACTCGAAGAGACGGTGAGGGGTTAATAGAATTACAGAGCTGCTAGGGTGGTAAATGTACTGGGCCTTTTTAAAAAGTACTGTACCTTAAATTCTACTGGGCCTGGACAACTCGAAAATTGCACAGCCAGACGCAAAAAAATTCCCCCTTTTAGAAATTCTAAAAATTATTCCCGTACGGTTAAAAAAGGTAAAAAAATCTACGAAAAATCGATTTATAAAAAATCTTTTTATTTCCTTCGAAAAAAAGGTTCGGATTCTCTCCCATGGACGCCAGGTGTTCATTGCAGACAACCGACGAGCACGTCTTTCAATAGTGGACATTTTCGAACGAATATAACATTTTCAAAATAAAAATTTACAGATTTAATTTTTAATCATCCAGATGCAGAATTTTTCGCTGATTTCAGATATGTAAATTTCTTCACGGTCGCTCAATTACAAACTTAAATATTTCATTAATAGGATGATTCCTTTCAAACTCTAAATTTAAAAGCCTGTCTTTCAAACCACAATTGATTTTTATAGTATGATTCTTAGGAATGCGATCAAATCTTTTAAAATACACCATTTAGATATTTTAAAGTTATGCATCTAGTCCTATATTTAAACTAGAGATGGAAAATTTAGTTACTTTTGGTTAACAGGTTACATCGTTCCACACTTGTACGGGTAACAGGTTCCAACAACCTGTTATTTTTATAACATATAACTAATGGTTAACGGATGTTTTAATTAGAAGGCCTTTTAAACAAGCTGTTTAGAGTAGTTTTTTGACATAATTATAGATGCTGTTTTCTATTGAGATGAATCAAAATTAGTTTGTGATTAAAAACTTAATTTTTGCAAGACAAAAACTTGCCTAGTTATGATACTTTGAATTTCATGCATTTTTAGCGTTTTCTGACACTACAAACGTGTTTTTCCATTTATGGTGATTAAAACATTAAAAATTTTCAAAAAATTCTAAGTATCATAACTCAGTAAATTTTGACCATAAAAGAATAATTTTTTGCTGTTTTACTTGTTAGAATATGGAAAATTTTTTTCTAAATAAAACTTATAGGACCCAGGCATTGTATAAAATTTGTAATTTCTTATCTATTTAAAAAGTAATTATTGTAATGTAAATCGATTTTTATGTGATGCAGAACAAAATGTGAAACATTTTTGCAATTGGAACTATTCCTCTAAAACTAACGGTTTAGAAATTAGTTATTGGTAAACGATAATAGACACCCTGTATAATAATTAACACAGTTTTAACAACACGATTTCTAGCCCCCCCCCCCCAAAAAAAAAAAAAACATGAATACAGCATAGATTATGAAATAAATCACTTTCCAACACATTCAGAATACTATAACAAAACATCACAATTTACTAAGGTGGAAGATGACGTCTTAATGAACAATTTGGAAATCGCATAATGCATTTGAAAACACGATTTCTCCCATTACCATGAAGAGTCGTTAAAATATACGATTTTTTTGCAGCCCTGTATATGATCTACAGATAGGTATGCATGCTATATAGTATGCAAAAAGTGAGTTCAGTTAAACGCATAATACATTTTAAAATTTCCGCTCAGCAATTTCAGCCAATAAACGAATGTTATTGAGAACTGTTGTTCGGCCTTGTATATGATCTAGAATTTATACACACCAAGTAATATTTAAAGAATAGTTAAATTTAAAAACGCATACCACAATTGAAAACGCTCTTCCAGCAAGTATTGTTCGTGGCTTCAATAATTCAATTATTGCTCATTTTCTTCTATATCCAAATACTTTTGTGTGTTCCTGTAAATAAACGATAAGTTCTATGCTCACCTACCTATATACGGTATACCTATTCTATAGCAACAACCTTGTAGTACACCTCAGTGATTTTTATCAATTTCAATATGTTTATATACTGTAATATCATTAAACTACACAGCAAGCGATTTTTCCCCATAGACCGTAATGTAACGGAATTATTTTGAGTGGCCCTGTGAATGAACCAAAAATGCTATACGCACTTCCTTTACAATATCAAACATGCCATACTAAACCCAAATAAGATATATCCATTTCATGGCAATCGGACTATATTTACGCGAGTTAAAGAAAGGACAGACAAACTGAAATCATAAACACTTTTCAACTACGTTGGAAAGTATTAAAAAAGAGAAATTTGATCCCCGACTTCATAGCAGCCGTATCTATCAACGCATATTCATAGTTAATTTCACAAGAAAACAAAAAAATTATTTATATACTTTTAATCAAATGCAATTCATCCAAACAAATTTCGTTCGTACAAATACCGTATTTACCCGCGTATAAGTCGAGCAATTTTGGACAAAAAAATACTTTAAAGTTAGGAGGGTCGACTTATACGAGGGTCCTTAATTTTTTTTTTTTCTAATTAGAAGTCAGAAAAGCCCTTCTGAAAGGCAATTGTTCTCTTTTCGCATTCCATAACACAATGACGTCGTTTACTGTCGATTTCCATACCAGGCGAGAAAAAGAGGAGACTGAGTTACGGGTTTGGTGCTGGCGATGAGTGTGCGCCTTCTCCCCACCCACCCACCCTCTGATAGATCAGTAGATAAAATTCCGATAATGTGTCACCCCTATGTGCAATTGAATCGTCCGCGAGTGGCTAGAACCATGTGACTCACTAAAATTATATGACCCGCGTTATATCTTGTGTTTTCTTAATAGTACAGTTATTCATTATTTCTTCGTTTATCTTACTATACTTTTTCTCTTTGTTTCTACTGATATGGCTGATTTAGTTATTAGAAAACAGAACGCAATTCACACGCAGCCGGATTTAAACTTAAAGTTATTTCTTTTGTGAAAGAGTCTAACAACTGTGCTGCTTCTCGTCAGTTTGGGGTTCACGAAAAATTGATTCGTGATTGGCGCAAGAATAAGTCAAAGTTAGAAAACATCCCAAAATCAAAAAAGGCTTTGCGGCATGGAAAATCGCCTTTCTAGAACTCGAAAATGTATTTCATGATTGAGTTGTATAGTGCCGGCCGGATGGATTTATTGCCATGTCACTAGAACTACCATACGTTTACGAGCAATGAAGCTTGAAAAAGAAGAAAAGTATGGTGTTCCAAACACGTTTCGTGCCTCAGAACATTGGTGCGCTAGATTTGTGAATCTTCATTGTTTGACTTTACGCACGCGCACTAAACTGGTACAAAAATTACCATCTGACTTGGAAGCAAAGATAATGAAATTTCAAAAATACGCCATCGATCAAAGAAAAAGGAAATCTTTTGAACTTTGCTACATAGGAAATATGGACGAAACACCAATGTGTTTCGACCTACCAGAAAATAAAACAGTGAACTGCAAAGGGGGAAAAAAGAATTTTGATAAAAACGACTGGGCCTGAAAACACCCGTTTTACGGTCGTTCTTTCTTGTTGGGCCGACGGTAGTAAGTTTCATCCGTTGATTATTTTTAAAAGAAAAGCGTTGCGAAAAACGTTACATTTTCATATGGTGTGCTGATTCGAGCCAATGAAAAGGGGTGGATGACACGAAAAGTCGACTAGCTTAAAAATGTGTCGGGTAAAAGACCGGGAGCTGTTTTCAAAAAACCTTCCCTTTTAGTTTACGACTCGTTTCGTGGCCACTTTTCTGAAAACGTGAATAAAGTGAAGAAAGAACTGAAAACGACTGTAGCTGTAATCCCGGGAAGGTTGACATCCGTCCTTCAACCCCTAGACGTTTGCCTCAGTAAGCCTTTCAAAACAAATTTTAGAAAATATTGGGCAGAGTTCATTTCATCCGGTTGTCCAACATTTACAAAGGGCGGTAATATTAGAAAGCCCGACATTGAATTAATTGCCCAGTGGGCTAAAGATGCGTGGAATCAAATTCCTTCCGAAAAGATTATAAAATCGTTCAAGAATGCTGCATAAGCAACGAACTAGACGGCACAGAAGATGATGCCATTTTCGAAAGTGATAACGACGAGGAAGAATGTAGCGATACAGAGATTGAAAACGTGTACGATGATCAGCCGATAACGACGGAGGATTTTTGTGAATTATTTGGCGAATCCGATACTGAATCGGACCTTGAATCAGTTTAACTTTGTACATTACTTTAGTATATTATTATCTTCATTATTGTATATTTAGTACTTTTTTTCATATGATTTCAAATAAATAAATAAAAATTAAAGTTTATTTATGATTGTATATTTAGTACTTTCTTTTTTTTTCAGGTGATTTTGAATAATGTATTTAAAAAAAAAAAATTCAAATTTCTTGATCGGAAAATTGGGGGGTCGACTTATACGCGGGATTTTAAAAAAATCAAATTTCTTGATCGGGAAATTGGGGGGTCGACTTATACGCGGGATCGACGTATACGCGGGTAAATAGTGTATGTTTTTCAAATTAATTACAACTGTACTAAAATTAAGTTTTCTCACAAATTATAGGAGGCTATTTTCTTTCTTTTTTTTCAGCAAAGAGAAAAAAAAAAACCTTAGCCAAAAAACAAAATTTATAGTGCGAGAATCCTCTTCGCCCCCACCCCACCCCTTAAAAAAACCTCCATGAGTACGTAGTAAAAACTCTTTTAACCCCTTGAGGGGCACCGGTATATATTATATACCACCTACGATTAATAAAGTTTTACACCAGAAAAATGTTATTAAATTTTACTTTTCTAACTTTGGTGGAAAAAAGCCGTAAAATTGCTTTTACTTATTTTGAAATAGAATTTTTCAAAGATTCCGGTGGGAATTCAGCATTTCACAAACGTAATTGCTTGTTTTCAAGGGGTTAAGTATTCAAATAAACCGTCCAACGCAAAGCACTCTATTCCTTCCAAAAAGCATGGAATAAATAAACAGCTTAATCAAATGTAATCACTGAGACAAATTTATCTTTTAGCGTATCTTTTAAATTTAAAACACTTTCGTAACAAATGTTTCAAAATAAGCAAATGTTATGTTGACCGCAGAAAATTTTAACAGATAAATAATTGCAAAGATGTTCTAGTATCTCCATTTATTCAGAAGCTTGCTAAACAATAAAAGAACTTTTTATATGTTAAGAACTAGATTTCCTGATGGCATAATTCAGAATGAATTAAGGAATTATCTGCGGTTGGTTTCAACTGTTACACCTGCTTTCAGTTGAAATCAATTGACGTTTTAATTTACACGTTTTAAATGCGCTAATGAATTAAAAAATTATAAATTCATGGATTTTATTTGAATGTAGCAAACCAATGTTTTCTTATTTTTGGAAATAGATTTTCTATTCAAAATCGAGAATTAAAAATTTTAAGAGATAAAATTATGAATAAATGTATTTTACTTAAATGTTGCGAAAAGGTACTTTTTATAAATTTAATGAACCTGAACTCGTGTTTCGCTGCATTATTTTAAGGAGGGGGGGGGGGATCAATGCTTTTTTCATTTACATAACATAAATGAAATATACTGCAAAATTCAACAAAAATCACTCGTTAAAAATTAGAAGCAAGCCGAAAGAAAAACAAAAAAAAACATGAAAATATATTTTTAGTTAAAAAAAATTGCTCAGATCAAAAATTAGACAAAACTTTATTGGGTTTTATAAATTAAACTTGACTTACTGCTATGTAAATGCTAAATGAAGGCAATATATACGATTCATGAGTACAAAACATGTCAGCCATGAGCTTTTTTTCTTAGAAATTTTCAGAGGATTTCCTGATTTACTATTTGTGCCAGTGTTTCATTTATGATCTACTTTGGGCCATCAGAATCGGTGAAAGTATGTGATGGTGATGCTGGTGATCCAGCACCAGGCACCAAGCCAAAAAAGCATTTAATTAGTGCTGCAAGGCATTACTAATGCATTAGGTATTGACGAAATGCAAAATAAATTTTTAACACCACACACCTAACAGAGTTGCCCATAACTAGAGGGTGAAGATGGGCCAAACTAGGGGCGCACGTCTGAAAAGAAACGATTGAGGACGTTTTTAGTGAATATTGTTCTGTTTTAGAGGCACGAAATTGAATTCTTGATTAAGGAAAATGAATGAAGACGCTGCCATTTAAAACCATATGTTATTTAATTAACATGGACTTTTCGGTAACATATTAATTCAATATTAGGGTCCAGCATAGTAACAGGGTTTTTTATCCTAATAAGTTAAATAATGCCCATCCCTAATTTAAATGCTGTTTAATAATATCTAAATTTTATAAAAATCGATCCGCAAGCTTTTGTTTTATAATTTGTTAAAATTTTTAAAAAACTGACGAACCGATCGATTTGGAACTTTCAGATAGTTTATAACACAAAATAAAGATTTTAGAAAGTAGGGGGCATCAAATTTCAGGGGGGGTGGAGAGGGAGGCGATAATTTTTTTTGGGGGGGATCAAATGTTTAAAACCGTACCATTTTCCACCGTGGCTTAGATGCCGTATATTCCCAGATGGCCGTCATCTTGGATGTTTCGAGATTTCTTGGCGATTTTATGTTGGCGATCTTTATCGATATGTGGAACTCAGTGTGATGTGTATGTTGTGGCGTGGCGTGTTCTGGCAACCCCGTTTTTCATTCGAGATTGTGTTGCGAGTACGCGAGAAGGCCGTTTCTGCTTGTGATATCGTGTTGTATGTTTCTGTCAATTATTTTTATGTTAAATTTATTGGATGTATTTGATTGAAGATGGGTTCTGTAGTCCGTTTAAACGCTCTTGCTGAAGTAATTAAGAAATATGAGGAAATATATTCTATAGTTCGAAAAAGCTCTTAACACAGAACTCAAAAATATATTTGCTTTACTCTTAGATGCTATTATATTTTCAGAAATTCGTCGAAAATGTATGACAAAATTATGTCCCCCCTCCTATTTCCGAATGTACTGAAAATAAAATTACGGAAAAATTAGTAGTAGTTGGAATTTATTTATATCTTGCAGGAAAGCTATAGCAATTATCCTAGGTAATATAGTTTTTCAGAAAATCGCAGTCTTGCGTTATACATAAACTTTATCTGGCGGGCGCTCAGCGGGGGAGTTGAAAGGCGTTCGATGTACCTATCGACGCAAAATCATCCAAGAACTGTCGATAATAACTTTACAAAAGAATTGTCGATAATTAGGCGAGATATTAATAAAATACCTATCTAAAAAAACGTGGCACAGACCAAAGTGCCCACGCAACTTTGCTACCTCCCTTCAAAGCGCACTTGGCACAATGGCAAGATTAAACTTTGTACAAGGTCTTTGTTTAAGTAAGACGGATCACAATGATAAATAGTCAGCATTTTTCATTTTAATCGAATTCAATTATTGAAAAATATTTAATAAAATAATTCCAATTTTTTGCAAAGTCTTATTATTCTTTTAACGATATATTTTCTAAGATTGCAGTTAGTAATTAATAAATTTATTGTATAAACTCTCTGTACACGAGTGAAACTCACTTTTTACCAATTTTTCTTTGTTCGAAATAAATCTATAAAATATACCATTAAAATTTCAATAAAACATAATTCATTTTGAGGTTGTTCTCAAAAACATGTTTCCCGACTGTAAATGACATAAAACTTTCTTACATGCGGATGAGATCGTTTTTATGCGTTGCATACAATGATAGGCGTGACTATTAAATTTGTTTGGAATAGAATGGAGTTTTTCATTTTTTTTTTTTTTTTTTTACATTCATTGCATTTTGAGCTACATCCTGTTTTATTTATTTATTGTTTTTGTTATAATATAGGCGATTCTTATGATTGATTTGTGCTTTTTTCGGCAATTTACTTTTACATGGGCACCGTGCTTAACCTGGAGGCTTATGTTGCTTTACTATTCTGCAATATAATATCTACCCGTTTTTATATCGTCAGTATGTGTATCACTAATACTACAATAAGGTAGAAGTGTTATATATTTTCAATTATTTGAATAATGGAGCCTTCCATGTTTGCCACCAGCTGTAGTGCGTCCCTGCTTTCTGAAAAGCTGGACAGGCCTGATCTAGAGCAGGGAAAAGTCAAAAGGGAAATTTGCGGTCGCCTTTCCGAATTTTTTATTTTTCTAGCTTTTTTGAATTTATTTTAGGCGCATGACGGCGCCCTTAAGCCATCCGTGGCGCCTTACGACCGTGACCTTTCGACAACGAGGCGCCTTTCGACCATTACCTTTCGACACCGTTGCGCCTTTCGGTTTGAGACACCCCACCCCGCACACACACACCCTAAAGCTACGCCGCAGCATAAAGCACACCCTAAGCTACGCCGCAGACGAGCATCTGCAAATTTCATATATCTTAAAAGTAAAAATGAACTCAGAAATGACGCGCTTTGGATTTAAATACCGCTTTAATAAATTTAAATTGGATAAAAGTTTTTGAAATTTTTCAGCTTTGACTAAAATATTTGACGCCTTCACTATTCTGGCGCCTGTGTGCGGTGCACACTTTGCACACTGGGTCGGCGCGCCCCTGTTGGTTAAGGATAAAGGGGGGGGGGGAAACAGGGTTAGTCCACCCCCCTTAATTCAGATAAATGTGTTTTTCATGCAGTATGATTCGATTTGCTCCGAATTTGGTATACCGGTTTATTATATTAAGGGACTTCCCTGATTAGTTTTGGGGTTCATTGGTTAAGGGTAAAGGGGGGAAAGGGAGGTTAGCCCGCCCCTCTTAATTTAGATAAATGGGTTTTTCATGCAGAATGATTCGATTTGCTCCGAAGTTGGTATACCGGTTTATTATGTTAAGGAGCTTCCCTGATTCGTTTTGGCGATTCATTGGTTAAGGATAAAGGGGGTTTAATCCACCACCTTAATTTAGATAAATGTTTTTTTTTTTGCAAGATTATTGGATTTGCTCCAAATTTGGTATACCGGTTTATTACGATAAGGAGCTTCCCTGATTAGATTTGGAGGTTCACTGGTTAAGTATAAAGGGGGAAACGGGGGCTAATTCCCCTTCACTTATTTTTTTGAGTGGCATTATTCTTTAAAATAAGAGTATAATATACAATTAGTGTGAATAGTCTGTGAGCTCAATGCCATCAGTTTAGCTGGGCACTTTTCTTTTTTATTAAGATATCAACAAAAGAACAAATTTTCAGAAACAAAAACTGCTCCGGAATCTTTGTATCAAGGCCAAACACATAAAAAAAAATCCCGGTCGAGACATTGGTATGTACTATGTATAAACGAAGTTACATCCAAATCGGTTCATAAATACGCCTTTTATAGCGTGACAAAATTCAGGACGTTTCAAAATGTCAGCCACGCTAGAAATTCAAAATGCTATAACTCAGCCATTTTTTAAGATATAGACGAAACAAAAACTGCTCCGAAATCTTTGTATAAAGGTCAAATGCATAAGAAAAAAATATTTTTCCATTTTCAATTTTTTGGTACCACATTTCAAATTTTAAATTTTTAAAATATTTTTAAATGGCCGCCATTTTGAAACAAAATGGCGGATGAAGCTGGCCAACGAACTCGGTCGAGAGATTGGTATGTACTATGTACACACCGAATTACATCCGAATCGGTTCATAAATACGCCTTTTATCGCGTGACAAATTTCAGGACGTTTCAAAATGTCAGCCACGCTAGAAATTCAAAATGCTATAACTCAGCCATTTTTTAAGATATAGACAAACAAAAACTGCTCCGGAATCTTTGTATAAAGATCAAATACATAAGAAAAAAATATTTTTCCATTTTTAATTTTTTGGTACCACATTTCAAGTTTTAAATTTTTTTAAAAATTTTAAATGGCCGCCATTTTGAAACAAAACGGCGGATGAAGCTGGCCAACGAACTCGGTCGAGACATTGGTATGTACTATGTACACACCGAATTACATCGAAATCGGTTCATAATTACGGGAGTTACAGTGTGACATAGGTCAGATATATATATATATATATATATATATATATATATATATATATATATATCAATTTTGAAAGGAGGGTGGTTTCGGAGTCTGGGGGTCATGATCGATGAAAATATACCAAAATTTTTTGAAATCGCTTTCCTCCGAACGGCTGCAATAGGTAGCTTTTTTGTAAAGAAAGCTACCTAACAGCCTTAATGTGATCAACACTGTTAGAATATTGAAAATGTATAATAGTTAACGGTTAAAAGTTAACATCGTTAAAACATATACAGTGAAACTCGTTTAACATACGCCCGCTTAAGATACGAATTATCTTCGGTCCCTTGTAAAATGCCTATTAAACCTGTGTAAAATTACCCGCTTAATATACGTACGCATAAGATACGATCCCGCTTAATATACGAAGAAAATTTGTCCATTGGTGTCAAAAAACCCGCTTAATATACGAAATGGTGCTTATGTAATACTTAAAGTAAAGTGAAAAGCACATTCTTTGACTGAAAAGCTGGATGTCTTAAGGAAATACAACGCCGAGAATGTTAAGCAAGGCTGTCTTTCCCAAATCTGTGGGAATACACGAGTCAACACTTCGAGCTCTGTTAAAAAAATAGACAGAACCTGGAAACAGTGCATCAGCTGGAGGGTCTGGCAGAAAGAATATTAAGGTGGCAAAATTCGAAGAATTGGAGAAGATTTTACTGGAGTGGTTCACCCAAACCCGATCGACGAACATCCCAACTAACGTATCATTGGCCTACAAAATTGCTACACGTCTTGTAGTGGATTTTACGTCTAGCTACGGTTTACTAGAGCGCTTCAAAGATGCGGCTTAGTTTAATAGGAAAGTATGAGGAGAGTCGACAGCTGTGAATGTAGATAATGTCAATTGTTGGAAAAATAACGTGTTCGCCCCGCTATTGAAAAAGTACTCAAGATGCGATATTTCCAATATCGAAGAGATGGGCCTTTATTATGTGCGTTCGTAATTATATAAATACGTAGCACCTATAGTCGTCGTTCAGTCCGTCCGTCCGCATATAACGGAGCAAAAACTACCCAACTAAATGGCATGAAATTTTAAATATATAATTGTTGCAATATTTTGTCGAATCGTTTCAAATTTTATGAAAATCGGATGCATAGTTTAATTACAGGGGCAGTCAACAGTTTTCCGTTAAATTACGGCCAATGTAAAAAATTGTTTCAAGTGAATTTTAATGATAAACAAAATGAAATTGATATGCACTTATTGAAGTGCACTAAAATTCAGAACAATATGCAGTGCAAAAAATATTTATAAAACTAATTATAGTACGAAGCACCCATTTGCCACGTTTGACGTGCAATTTCTAACTTGTTTATATTAATGTCTGATAAAACAATGGCGTTTAAGGGTAAGAAATGTTCTGGAGGCAAACTGAAAAAAGAATGTATCACTGTTTTAAGTGGATCAAATAAGAGCGGAACGGATAAATTAAAACCCCTCGTCATCGGCAAATCGCGGAATCATCGCTGCTTTAAAAATGCTGAAAATCTGCCCCCTACGATTATGAAAGACAAGCCGAAGCATGAATGACAAGCGATATATTCGTTAAGTAGATCCGCAAGTTCGATGAACGAATGAAAAAGGAGTCCAGGAAAGTACCGTGTCTCGCCGACAACTGTCTAACCCATCCGAAGGATATCCCCAGCTTACGAAACATCGAACTAGTCTTTTTAACCACCCAAGTGACTAGCGTGGTTCAATCCATGGATCAAGGCGTAATCCATGTTCTAAAAAAGAAATACAAATGTCGTGTCTTTGTACGTCATCTACACCAAACGGATCATCGCTAAAAGGATCTGTCCTGTCCAATCTGTAAGCGCATTAACCGCTTGGACGCCATGTATTTCCTGAGTGCGTCATGGGAAGACGTAACATCAACCGCCATTGAGAACTGCTTCTGTAAAGCCTTTGACGTCGACGGCACTTTGCAAAACGTTGACATCGCAGAAAAGGAGCAGCATCAAGAAGGATGCTCATTAGGACTCATTTGTAAAAATTGACGATCAGGCCGTAACAACTGAAGTTCGTTCTATCGTGGATATAATCGCGGACGTCAAAAGTTCCGATGAACCTAGGCCTTCAGTAAAAGCAGAAGACAGCGCGGATGAAGAAACGGATGTACCAGCCATACCATCATTCGCATCTGTAATGAGCTCGTTCAGCTTACTTCGACTGTACGCCTCTTCGATGGATGCTGGTCCTTCTGTCGAAGATTTTTTTCTACCACATCAACAAGGCAGAAAACGTAGTGATAAAATTTCGTCCTACGTTGAACCAAACCAAGGTAAACGACATTTTTCAACGAACTAAAACTACTTCATGTACTTTAATTTTGATAATGTATTAAATAATTATTGTTCCTTGCATACATTTAGTTTGTCTTTCTAAAAATAAATTATGAAAATTTATTATTTCCCCTCTTTAAATATGTAGTGTATTTTAGTTTCTGTTTTCTAATGATTAACAATAATTTCGTTTTTTTTCACCTTTTTTTTTAACCATTTGGAAAAATGGTTATTGTTCTCTGTCAGGGTAGGAAATCAAAAGCATATCTGAAGGTTTTTATTGGTTTAATCCGCATTTTTATTCGTTTTGTAATTGGTCTATACAGTAATCTGTATTTCCCTTTACTTTCAACAACGATGGATACCTTCTGTTGCCACTATGACAAAAAAGTAATAAAAACTACAAAAAAAAAAAAAAAATTAATAACTCAGAAACAAATTGAGATACAGCTTTCAAACAAATTGCATTTAAAAGTACATTTTTTTCTCTATCCGACGGTGTAAAAGGTGATATTGTCGGATGTTTAGAAGTTTAAGTATGAAATTTCATTTAAAATGTGTCATCAGATTTCCAAGAAATCTGATGATGGAAAAGCCTTTTCCCGAACAGCCAATGAAATGCTTGGATAAATACGTACGAGTCGCAGGCGATTTTTGCGCTTGCAATTTTTACGTGACATAACAGTATTAATGTTTAATTCATGGCGTACGTAATGTATGATGCACTCAGTGCGATTTTTTATGTCTTAAATTTTAGTCTTTGAAAAAATCATTTTCCAAATGGTCGTTGTAATTTGTTAAATTGCTTTTTTAAAAAAAAAAATTGGTCGAGAGTATTGCATAAAGGCATTTTAATTTTGTTATTGTACAAACGGTGACTCAATAAAATCTTTATTTCAAAATCTTAAACTCAAATTTCCTAGAATATCTCAAAATCGTTAGAAATGGGCAGAATGCGAGTCATAAATGGCTAAAATGCGTTAATAACAATGTGCACTGGCTTTATATGCATTATTATTCGAGAATCTATGAAATCCGGATAAGATACGATCCCGCTTAAGATACGAAATGCTCTCGGTCCCTTGATTCGCATCTTAAACGAGTTTCACTGTATTTCTAAATTTAAACAAAAAATAATAATTAATAAATAAATAGTAAAATATTATAAATGTAAAAAATATTCAAAATGATGTATAATTACGAATACAAATTAATTAATAAACTAATATTAAATTGCTTAGATAATAATAATGAAACTATATGTAAATGTCTATTTTATTGTTGACATCTAGTGAGAGTTTTTGAAAACTAAATGTTTGCAGACCTAGGTATCATAAAGTATTTTAGTGTTGCCATCTTCTGCCAATTTAAATCATAAAAATATAATCTTATGAAGTATTTATAAATATATAAATATAAAAAAATAAAAAAGCAATTGAATTACAACCCTCAAAGTAAATTAGATAATAATATTAAAACAATATTCTTATGTATATATTAGTGTTGACAACTATTGATAGTTATTTAAAGCTAATGTATTTATTTGACAAACTAAGTTACTTAAAAATAATTTTTAAGTGCTGTCACCTGTAATCAATTAATAAAAAAAAATAATCTTATATATAATATATAAATATAAAAAATAGCCAATGAATTACGACCCCAGTATTATATAGTAAAAAAAATAAATAAGTAAAATACAGTAAGATAAAAGCCCTAAATAACACCATTATTGCAGCCAGCACACAATAATTAATGCAAATTTATCCCTCCTAAATTACCAGTATGTAGGAGTCATATTATAATACTCAAAAACCGGAAGAATATAATAAGGAAAAAAAAAGTGACATAGCATTCAGTGTTTGCGGCAACGCACGCAAAATTAAATGCTAATTGTATCCAAAAACGAAAATTGTAAAATAGCATAGATGTATATTTAATGTTTAATTATGTATGTAAAATGGATTGAATAAGAAATGATGGAAAGGCGTTTTTTATTGCTTGTAGTTCAACATTTTTTTTTAATTTATTAATTTAAATTTATTAGAACAAAGATTATTAATTCTTTGAGCAAAGTTAAGTAAAATGTTGACATAAACAGATTTATGAAGACATGAGTTATAATTCGTGAATAAATTAACATTAAATGGGAAATCTATCCGTTTATCATATATGTCACAAAGTATTTTATGATTATCACAAAGAATTAATTTAAGATCTAGGAAATTTATTTCATATATAATATATGTGTGTGTGTATGTGTATAAGACATAGTGCGTTTGAAATTATAAGACAACTTACAAGTTCGTACAACAAAATCTGATCAAATTTCTAATTGAAGTGTGGCATGTAATTTTATACATTAATTCTTATATTATAAATGGAAATAGTTAAAAATATTAATAAATTAGGTGATAATAGAAAATAAAATCCCAACAAAAAGTTTTCGGTAAAAAAAAAAAAAAAAAAGCGCCAAGTTCTCCTTAATGTTTCGGCCAGAAAAAGTAGTGATATCTGAAGTTCGCACAAGTTAAAAGCCAAACATCCCAAATCTTTCATTGAAAATGGCTTCCTGCGACTTGGCCGTTAATGCCTTCTACAGCATTTCAAAATTAATGATTGAGAAATTACACATTTATGAATTATTTAAATATTAAAAGTAATATGAGAATGCAAAGAGGCAAATTAACATAAAGACATTATAAGTAAAAGATTTCTGATAACTACCATTCAGTTTCAACAAACATTAGTTTTGATTACAGATCATTTAGTCCACTTGTGGTTTAATTGCCATTTTGTACGGTCTAAAGCTAAAGTCATTAACGTAACACCCAAGAAATAAAACAAAACTTACTTACTTCAAATCTTACAATATGTTACATTATATTTTATTGTATAATATTGAAATCTTGTGTATTGACGAAAGAGATTTATTTCGTTTGAACATTTAATACAGTTTGTTTGCATACATTAAGGGGTATTTGATTTATAAACTGATAAAAACTGATACTAATTATGTTTTAGCAATTAGGGCTCCTGAATACAAGTATTTTGTTATTTTTAATTTCTAAGCATTTAAATAGACTGAAGTTGTTTAAATGCTTTTTTCAAATGTGTATTTTATTTCTGTACTCTGTGCCACAATATGCCTAAAATAATCAAAAAATGTAGTTGGCATGTAGCTCATTGGTACATATTTTAAAATTTGAAAAACTCTCTCGAAGGCATTAACGGCCAAGTCGCAGGAAGGCATTTTCAATGAAAGATTTGGGATGTTTGGCTTTTAACTTGTGCGAACTTCAGATATCACTACTTTTTCTGGCCGAAACATTAAGGAGAACTTGGCGCTTTTTTTTTTTTTTTTTTTTTTTACCGAAAACTTTTTGTTGGGATATCACTACTTTTTGTATGTTTTTTCAAATTTGTTATTCTAAACTATATTAATATGAAAAAACTTAAATTTCTTTACTTTTATGCTAGCCGAGAGCAAATCTCCTCATTAGCCTTTTGTTTTTTCGCCAATAGCAGTTTTTATTTTTCACATGTGTAAATTAGAAACAATGCTTTGATTTTCAAATAAAATATTTTGGTTTACGTTATTATTTCTTATTTATTTATTTATTTATTTCTATGTTAAATATTCTATTAAATAAAATGAGGGAAATGCATCTATTTTAAATGAGATGACTGAAAAGTATATATCTTTAAATGAAATGAATGCAATATGAACAATGGAGTTGGGAACATTATTTGGCGATTTGCCACTTACGCCCGGCTAACATAAAAATAACTAAATTTATTTTATTGAGCTATACAAATTTATACTTTATTTCTTTTTATATTAAAGTACTAGCCGCCTCTAGCAAGCAGTATTGACCGTATTAATTCCATGTTAAACATTGCATCATGTGTCTGTTATTCATAATTTAATTTACTTGCCCATTCTTTTGCCAAGTCGGAAGCTTTTGATAAAGAAATCAAGAACTCTTTACAATCATGGAAGCACATCATATATTTTGTGTTGTTATGTATTTCATCTTTCGTGACAAATATCGCTTAACTCACTTATGCATGTTTCCTTAGCAGTTACGATTCGTTCTCTAATGCGGAAATTTTTAATCCTATTAAGTAATCTTTTCTAATTGGGGTCACTGCCAATTGTTGTATTTTAACTGATACGACTGGGTACAAGTGAAATGGTTCTTATTAAATCCTTTGACAATATCTGCATTTGTATTAAACCATATTGATGCTAATATCTTTTTTTTCACGTTAACCTTTTCAATAGACTCGATTACGGAAGAATAGAAGGTCTACCGGCTCACTGCCATGATCCATTCGAAAATCTATCATTCTTCTCATCTGATCGTGAGTAGGGGAAAAAGGACAGTTCAGCGCCAGCAGGCGGTGGCGGTGGGTGGATGTGGGTGGAATCCACCTTGTGGGTGGAATCCACCTTGTGGATGGAGGAGGAGGGTGGAATCCGCCTGTTGGGAGACTTATCCTATAGTAGGAGGGGTTGGAGGGGGCTTAATTTTTGAGGGGGCTTAATTTTTGAGAGGGGCTTATTTTTTTTTTTTTTTTTTGAATCGTCTTAGAGTAGAGATGGAAATATCATACTATAACATAGGTCTTTTCGAGAGGAAGTATGAAGACACTAAATTTTTTGATGGGCTTAATTTTTGAGGGGGCTTAATATATTTTTTTTCGAATTGATTTAGTATTAGAATGGAAATATCATACTATAACATAGTGAGTTAGGTGTTTTCGAAAGGGAGTTTGAGGGGTCTAAATATTTTAGTGGGGCTTATTTTTAGGGGGGCTTAATTTTTTTTTTCTTCGAATCGACATAGAGTAGAAATGGAAATATCATACTATAACATAGAGATGCAGGTATTTTCGAAAGGGAGTTTGAGGAGCCTAAATTTTTTAGAGGGGCTTATTTTTTAGGGGGGCTTAATTTTTAAAGGTGATTTTTTTTTTTTTTTTTTTTTTTTTTTTTTATGAATTATCTTAGAATTTGAATGAAGATAAAAATGTCTTATGTTTTCTGAAAAAAATTTTTGATGCTGCCATCTGTATGCGGTAGTGCGAATTTATTATTATTGAAAATAGTATTTTATTTTTGAAAAGTTTTGAGGAAGGTTTGAACCTGCAAAATAGTCTCTTGGCTCGATGATATGTTGAAGACTTAACTAATCGAGCCAAGAAACTATGTCTATATGTTTAGATTTTAGATGTTTCAAAACAAAAAATTGTATTCCCCCTTCTGTATGCGCAAAGAGAGGTTGGTTTCTTAAGATAACTCATTAATACCTATTTTAACTGCTCACTCTGCGAATTCTTTTAATGTGTATGATTTTTATTTTTAGTTTAACTGATTTTATCGATTTTGTGAATGAGAGTTTGATTATTTTACGCACAAATGTATGATCATTTTAGAAAGCCGTGGTTTCGAAACTGCGAACTCCCATTCAAATTTCATTTTTTGTAACTGATAAGCTATCCACTATTCAAACCGCGCCCCGACAATTACTGAATTACTTTTGAACACTATATATTTAAAAAAAAATACCTACCTCTTCCTCTTTCTTATACTAGGGAAGTTAATACAATTTATGTTTAAATTGAAGGAATAATTAATTTTTTATATTTCTTTAATAAGCAAGTCATTTTTTTAGATCGATTAGAAGGCTACCAAACGATTTGAATTAAACATTGTTTTTACCAGTATTAATCCTCTTACCTAATTTTAAAATTATACTTTTTCTTGTGAACCATATCATATTCATTTAATCGTCTGAAATACACTTCCCAAACCCTCTTATCAACGTTACTCACTATCTATCACAAACATCCGATAAGTCTAATCAGCTTTTTTCAACAGAAAATAGCTAATATGTAAATATTGATAACTATTGAAGAGATTATTTCACTTGTTTCCAGATTTTAAATGAAAGTTTGAACAGATTTTCTATTTATCGATTATTATAAATTGAATCAACTCATAGTTTGTTATTGCAATAGATAATTATTTGATGATTCTACACTAGTTCTAATAAATTTTAAAACTACTGCCTCACTTCAACTCATTCTTTTATACAGTTTAATAAATTTAGTATGAATTAATCCATTGGTTTGTCATATATTTCACTGAAATAATAAAATTAATGTGTAAAACCTTAGAATGACAAATTCAAAAACGCAGCGTGATGAATCATATACTTTTTAAACATTACATAAAAACCTTTGGATTGATTCACTTCCTGTGAACTTCCTACACATACTTTTTTATGTCACGTGTTTTTCTGAAATGTTTACACCAATCATATTACATGATTTGCACTATCGTAATAATTTTTTAACATGCGCCCCCTATGATTATATATAAAATTGAATGAAACGAGACTTTTTCATTAGTGTTTGCTATTCTTTGAGTGTGTGAAGACGCTTTTTTCACTTAAGATAATATGGCTACTTTTCAAGATGGACATTCTACTGTGTTAAGCGATGATGTATCAAGTTTGAATAATCAATTTTTTTCATCAAGATTAAATGATCAAGACATGGGATTAATAGTACAACCTAAAGTAGAACCCGTTTCAGATGATGAAGCGGAATCCTCCTCATCAGAACTAAAGAAACAGAAGCCACCTTTTTTGTGTACTGTTTGCAGCAAATCTTTTTCACGAAAAGGCAATTTAAAACAACATTTGATGATTCATTCAGAAGAAAGACCATTTATATGTGACATCTGCCAAAAAGCATTCTCTAGAAAGGCTATTTTGAATCGTCATAAACTATCCCATTTAAAGATTCCTTCCCAACATAAATGTGAATCGTGCGGTGAAGCGTACTCAAGAAAGTATGACTTATTAAAACACATGAAGATCCACAAGTCCTCCAAAAACGATAAATGTATTCATCGTAGTGAAATATTCAATCCCAACTCCGATTTTTTATATCATTTGAAAACTTCACAGAGAGTTAGATGCAAAATTGATAATTCATCCTCTTTAAAAGATATGTTTTTTGAGAAGGTTAAGCATTTTAAAAGGCAAAATGCGTTAAACATATTTACTAAAACTGTAATCAACTCTAACGAGGAGAATGTTACAGACTTTAACACATTTTTTAATAGTATTCATTCGCACGTTTTAAACGAATTAAACTACCAGATTCAAGTTAAAAGATCGATGAAATGGTATGCAAGTGTACAAGTTGTTGTATATCGTGTAACACAGGAGGGTGTATTAGAGATTGCCACACCCTATTTCCATTCAAAAACTATACTTGAATTAACGAAACAAAACTTATCTGAACATGTTGAGGATACCTTTGCAAAAATTATTAAGTCCTATGAGAAGTCCACCAGACGTGGTTTTAATTGGACATTAGATAAAATATTGAATTTAGAACTATCTACCTTTAAAATATAACATGATTTGAAATGTTTATACCTTTTTGAAATATGTGTACTCATGTTTTCACTATTGTAACTATTGAAAACGACGAATAAATAATGTGTAAATGAAAAAGCTGTTGTCTGTTTATTTTTGTTAGAACAACTTGTGATTTTTAATAACTCATGAAGTCGTAACGATTTTACTTACTATTTTTTTTTTTTGATTTCTTATCAAATGAATAATGAGTTAACTATCTTTTATTAATTTCATATTGAAAGTCTGAAATTATCCATTGAAATAGTTATTTTGCAATATTTCTAATTTATCATAATTATTTTTAAAGTTTATCACTCGTTGTTTGTATAAACAACTGTTATTGCTCAATAATAATAATATTATCATTTATTACCATACAATTCTTTAAAAAAAGCATAGAACCATTAACATAATATATCATTAACCTCTTTTTTAAAAACTGTTACCTTGTGTTGCCATTGAATTCTTCAAAACAAAAAAGAATAAAACTAAAATCATTATCATTAAATATCATACACCACTTATATAAAAATTGTTACTTTGTGTTGCCATACAATTCTTCAAAAAAGAATAAAACTAAAACTATTAACATTAAATATCATATGCTGTAAATATAAAAATTGTTACCTTGTGTTGCCATACTATTCTTCAAAAAGGGATAAAACCATTGACATAATATATTATTCACCACTTAAATAAACTGTTTATATATATATATATATTTTTAGACTTAAACTAAAATTAATAACATTACAAATTCTTTTAAGTGTTTATCTGTAACCGACACTGATTTTTAACGTATATTAAGGGATGTGCTGTTTCTAAACATTCAGTTTCCAACTGATTTTTGTTCTAACTTCATCTAATGTTACCTTTATTTTTTGAAAATGGGTTCTGTAGTAAATATGTTAAAAAGATCTTCCGACAAAGTGGCTTCTTCTTCAAAGTATCAACGTTTAGAAGAACCTAATGATCCCACTTCTGCGAGTGAATTAAATATACCAAGATTGGAATTTCCTAATTTATTAAACACTGACTGTGGGACAATATCACGTGATTTATCCACTACTGATTACTCACCGAATGTGAAATCTGAAATCGATATGAATTTTTTTATCCCTAACTTTGCTGATGATACTACATCTTCCGAGAATTCATGCCAAGAGTCAATTTCTGTCGAGAACTATTTGAATATATTTTTCAAAGACATGAATTTTGAATCCGCTTTAACCTCGACCCCAGCTAGTAACATAATTTCACAAGACGAATCCTTTCAAGAACGTACTATTGACCAAGAGGTTTCTGATTCCCAACCAAGCAACCTTTCTAAAGCAAGTGTTGAATTACAAAGCACAACCCCACCTACGAATGTCATTCCACAGTCTAAAACTAACAAATCCAATCATCCTATTGTATTTCGAGAAGAACTCAGTGACTGTATCTTTTTAATTTTAAAGTTGCATAATAGACAATTTCATATTCATATTCGAGAATTTAAACGCAGTGGCCTTACTAGTGAAGAAATTCTAACGAAAAATGGTATTATTATGGATGTTAACAGCTGGTTCGAATTTTGCAAGAAAATTTTTTCATTTAATTTGAGATATAAAGGTTCCTCATTTGTTTCTAATAACATGATATTAGTGTTAAATTTTAATAATTCTATCATGCGAATTAAAAATTTAAAGAATTATTCTCACATTGACTTAAACGAGTATCAGTTGCTGAAATTAAAAGAAAAAATACATGATTTGAATAAGGAACTTCTTCAGCATATATATGTAAACCATATACCAAGCTTAATTAGGCAGAAATGTATCATTGGTAATATATCTACAGAAAATGAACTCATGTTGCAGTCTAAACTTATAACATGTATTGAGAATAATGTATTAACTATACTAAACCGCATTTTTGAATGTGATGGATGTATTTTTAATCAGAAATCTCAAAGCCCTCATTCCTGTTGTATACTAAATAATCGACAAAAATTTGAAAAACTAGGAGAGATGTTATTAACACTTATAGATTTAGATTTTGTTATTTCCTCATTTTTAAACGGAGTGGATTGTGTTAGTGAAAACTTTTTATCAAACATTCATGTAGAAACAATTCAAAACGAATTGTTTAAAATAATAAAATAAAATGTATTGCTATCCTTTTTAATACGTGTGTGTTTATTTTTCTTAAGTGTATGTTTATTTTGTTATGTCTTTTAGAACTTTTAATAGAGTGTTAGACTTAAATTTGCATATGTATATAACTAAAGAAATCAACAATTCTTTAGCAATTAAAAAATTAACACAAGTTTAAAATATTAAACTAATAATCTTAATACTATAATTTCTACTTTCTAATATATATATATATATATATATATATGAAACTTAATTATATAAAAAAGTTTTCAATAATAATAATAAGTTTAGAAAATTAAAAAGTTTAAAAAACAAAATTAAGAAACTCATTTAAAAAAATATTTGAAAAGTTAAAAAAAAAAAAAATAAAGTTTTCAAAATTAAAAAATCTTTATACAAAAATAATAATAATTAAAAAAAATGAAAAAGTTTACAAAAGTTTAAAAAAAAAATTAAAAAGTTTACAAAAGTTTAAAAAAAAAACTTGGGAAAAAAAACTCAAAAAAAAAATTAAGTTATCAAAATTAAAAAAAAAAAAAATTATAAAATCTTAATACATTAAGTTTTCAAAAGTGAGTTTACCTATTCGTATATGTATACATGCATGTGACTTTCATTATGTTTCAGTTTAATACTTCTTTTTATCCTATAAAAGTGTTAGATTAATATATACTTATAAAAATATTTGTAAGTTAAATTAAAAAAAAAGTAACTTATAAAAAAAAAATGTTTAGAAAATTAAAAAAAAAAACAAAATCTTTCTAAATAAAAAGTTTTCAAAATTAAAAAAAAAACTTTTTAAATAAAAATTTTTTTAAAATTAAAAAAAAAATTGTAAATAAAAAAAAAAGTTTTCAAAATTAAAAAAAAAATACTTTGTAAATAAAAAAAAATATTAAAAAGTTTACAAAAACAAAAAAACAAAAAAACAAAAAAAAACTTTTTTATAAAAAATATTTTCAAAATTAAAAAAAAAAATTGTAAGTAAAAAAAAAAAAGTTTTCAAAATTAAAAAAAAAATAATTTGTAAATAAAAAAAATATATTAAAAAGTTTATAAAATTTAAAAGTTAAAAAAAAAACTTTGTAAAAAGTTTTCAAAATTAAGTTATCAAAATTAAAAAAAAACTTAATAAATTATATTATCAAAAGTCAGTTCACCTAACTGTATATGTATCTGACTTTCATAATTAAAAAAGTTATCAAAAAGTTGAATTAGATTGCAAATACAAGTATACAATCAATCATATATCAATCAGTCATAGCAATTAACCAATCAATGATATCAATCAATAAATCAAACCAATCAATCAATCATATTAATCAACCAAACAATAATATCAATCAATCATATCGATCAATAAATCAAACCAATCAATCATATTAATCAACCAAACAATAATATCAATCAGTCATATCGATCAATAAATCAAACCAATCAATCATATTAATCAACCAAACAATAATATCAATCAGTCATATCGATCAATAAATCAAACCAATTAATCATATTAATCAACCAAACAATAATATCAATTAATCATATCGATCAATAAATCATATTAATCATATCAAGCTATCATATCAATCATATCAATCAATCAATCAATCATTCATATCAGTCAACCAATCATTCATATTAATCAACGATTCATATTAATCATATCAATCGATTAATCAAGATACTGAATACAAGTATTCATACAAATAAATCACATCAATTGCAGTTCAAGTATTACAAGTTAGTATAATAACATTATAAGAAAGTTTTGAATTAATACAATGATTAACTATCAACATTTTCTAACAGCACTTTTACAAAAGCAATGTATGAATAAATATTTTAGTTACAAAAAATATTTAAAATGCTTTTGAAAGTTAATAAAATTATTTTCCAAAAATGTTAAAAACATTACAAGCTGCTAAAACCTACAATTTAACAAGAATGAGTTGTCCTATATTTCCTTTGTATTTGCATGCCCTATATTTCCTTTCTATTTGTATTTGAGTATATGTATACGGATTCCTCCTTTTAATTATGTTTTGTAGTATACACTTAAAATATATATAGTATATATAAAACATTAAATTAAAATATTCTTTAGTTATTAAAAAGTTTAAAAAATCAGCAATTTTTTTAATATTATAAGATAACAAAAATTATTTTGTGATTTATTAAAAGTGAATTTACCTATCGCTATATATGTGTTTCATAAGATAAATCTTCTTTATGTTAACATCCTACCCACATTTTATTTTATAGTTATACACATCGAAACGAAAAAAAAAAATAAAAATAAACAATCTATTATTAAATTCTTCAATTTAAAATTTTAATACATACATACTTAAACATTTATATAAAAATAATGAACTCACCATGTTTGAACTCAGAAAAGAGATGATGAGCTTATCACGTGGTAGATTGTGACGTAATCAATTAGATATCACGTTCCTTCCTCGTGCCTTTTGATTGTCTTATCTACAATCAGATTGTATTATCAATCACGTGATCTAACTGATATGAGTCTATACCAAGACACTAGCCATTTTCACTTCAGTCATCGAATATGTAGGTCGTATATTTTTTTGAAAGTCTTTTATTTTATGGAATCTTCAGCAACATGACATCAGATATTTGCAAATAAAATCCTATTAAAATCTTTCTCGCAATTGTGAACAAAGATTAATTTTCATATTGTTTAAGTATAATCATTGATTATTTAACTGGATAATAATATTTTTTAGAAGTAACTTAAATTTCTTATAAAAACGGAAGTATTTATTGCATCATTCATAGAATTCAAGTTTGAATATTAACCAAGTTTTTTAAACTTTTATAATTTATACTAGTATTTAGTATATACTAGTACTTAGTAAAAACTAGTATATATTCTTGTATAAAGAGTTTATAAAAGTTTAAAAAACTTGGTTAATATTCAAACTTGAATTCTATGAATGATGCAATAAATACTTCCGTTTTTATAAGAAATTTAAGTTACTTCTAAAAAATATTATTATCCAGTTAAATAATCAATGATTATACTTAAACAATATGAAAATTAATCTTTGTTCACAATTGCGAGAAAGATTTTAATAGGATTTTATTTGCAAATATCTGATGTCATGTTGCTGAAGATTCCATAAAATAAAAGACTTTCAAAAAAATATACGACCTACATATTCGATGACTGAAGTGAAAATGGCTAGTGTCTTGGTATAGACTCATATCAGTTAGATCACGTGATTGATAATACAATCTGATTGTAGATAAGACAATCAAAAGGCACGAGGAAGGCACGTGATATCTAATTGATTACGTCACAATCTACCACGTGATAAGCTCATCATCTCTTTTCTGAGTTCAAACATGGTGAGTTCATTATTTTTATATAAATGTTTAAGTATGTATGTATTAAAATTTTAAATTGAAGAATTTAATAATAGATTGTTTATTTTTATTTTTTTTTTTCGTTTCGATGTGTATAACTATAAAATAAAATGTGGGTAGGATGTTAACATAAAGAAGATTTATCTTATGAAACACATATATAGCGATAGGTAAATTCACTTTTAATAAATCACAAAATAATTTTTGTTATCTTATAATATTAAAAAAATTGCTGATTTTTTAAACTTTTTAATAACTAAAGAATATTTTAATTTAATGTTTTATATATACTATATATATTTTAAGTGTATACTACAAAACATAATTAAAAGGAGGAATCCGTATACATATACTCAAATACAAATAGAAAGGAAATATAGGACATGCAAATACAAAGGAAATATAGGACAACTCATTCTTGTTAAATTGTAGGTTTTAGCAGCTTGTAATGTTTTTAACATTTTTGGAAAATAATTTTATTAACTTTCAAAAGCATTTTAAATATTTTTTGTAACTAAAATATTTATTCATACATTGCTTTTGTAAAAGTGCTGTTAGAAAATGTTGATAGTTAATCATTGTATTAATTCAAAACTTTCTTATAATGTTATTATACTAACTTGTAATACTTGAACTGCAATTGATGTGATTTATTTGTATGAATACTTGTATTCAGTATCTTGATTAATCGATTGATATGATTAATATGAATCGTTGATTAATATGAATGATTGGTTGACTGATATGAATGATTGATTGATTGATTGATATGATTGATATGATAGCTTGATATGATTAATATGATTTATTGATCGATATGATTAATTGATATTATTGTTTGGTTGATTAATATGATTGATTGGTTTGATTTATTGATCGATATGACTGATTGATATTATTGTTTGGTTGATTAATATGATTGATTGGTTTGATTTATTGATCGATATGACTGATTGATATTATTGTTTGGTTGATTAATATGATTGATTGATTGGTTTGATTTATTGATTGATATCATTGATTGGTTAATTGCTATGACTGATTGATATATGATTGATTGTATACTTGTATTTGCAATCTAATTCAACTTTTTGATAACTTTTTTAATTATGAAAGTCAGATACATATACAGTTAGGTGAACTGACTTTTGATAATATAATTTATTAAGTTTTTTTTTAATTTTGATAACTTAATTTTGAAAACTTTTTACAAAGTTTTTTTTTTTAACTTTTAAATTTTATAAACTTTTTAATATATTTTTTTTATTTACAAATTATTTTTTTTTTAATTTTGAAAGCTTTTTTTTTTTTACTTACAATTTTTTTTTTTTAATTTTGAAAATATTTTTTATAAAAAAGTTTTTTTTTTTGTTTTTTTTTTGTTTTTTTGTTTTTGTAAACTTTTTAATATTTTTTTTTTATTTACAAAGTATTTTTTTTTAATTTTGAAAACTTTTTTTTTTATTTACAATTTTTTTTTTTAATTTTAAAAACATTTTTTATTTAAAAAGTTTTTTTTTTAATTTTGAAAACTTTTTATTTAGAAAGATTTTTTTTTTTTTTTTTATAAGTTACTTTTTTTTTTAATTTAACTTACAAATATTTTTATAAGTATATATTAATCTAACACTTTTATAGGATAAAAAGAAGTATTAAACTGAAACATAATGAAAGTCACATGCATGTATACATATACGAATAGGTAAACTCACTTTTGAAAACTTAATGTATTAAGATTTTATAATTTTTTTTTTTTTAATTTTGATAACTTAATTTTTTTTTTGAGTTTTTTTTCCCAAGTTTTTTTTTTAACTTTTGTAAACTTTTTAATTTTTTTTTTTAAACTTTTGTAAACTTTTTCATTTTTTTTTAATTATTATTATTTTTGTATAAAGATTTTTTAATTTTGAAAACTTTATTTTTTTTTTTTTTAACTTTTCAAATATTTTTTTAAATGAGTTTCTTAATTTTGTTTTTTAAACTTTTTAATTTTCTAAACTTATTATTATTATTGAAAACTTTTTTATATAATTAAGTTTCATATATATATATATATATATATATATTAGAAAGTAGAAATTATAGTATTAAGATTATTAGTTTAATATTTTAAACTTGTGTTAATTTTTTAATTGCTAAAGAATTGTTGATTTCTTTAGTTATATACATATGCAAATTTAAGTCTAACACTCTATTAAAAGTTCTAAAAGACATAACAAAATAAACATACACTTAAGAAAAATAAACACACACGTATTAAAAAGGATAGCAATACATTTTATTTTATTATTTTAAACAATTCGTTTTGAATTGTTTCTACATGAATGTTTGATAAAAAGTTTTCACTAACACAATCCACTCCGTTTAAAAATGAGGAAATAACAAAATCTAAATCTATAAGTGTTAATAACATCTCTCCTAGTTTTTCAAATTTTTGTCGATTATTTAGTATACAACAGGAATGAGGGCTTTGAGATTTCTGATTAAAAATACATCCATCACATTCAAAAATGCGGTTTAGTATAGTTAATACATTATTCTCAATACATGTTATAAGTTTAGACTGCAACATGAGTTCATTTTCTGTAGATATATTACCAATGATACATTTCTGCCTAATTAAGCTTGGTATATGGTTTACATATATATGCTGAAGAAGTTCCTTATTCAAATCATGTATTTTTTCTTTTAATTTCAGCAACTGATACTCGTTTAAGTCAATGTGAGAATAATTCTTTAAATTTTTAATTCGCATGATAGAATTATTAAAATTTAACACTAATATCATGTTATTAGAAACAAATGAGGAACCTTTATATCTCAAATTAAATGAAAAAATTTTCTTGCAAAATTCGAACCAGCTGTTAACATCCATAATAATACCATTTTTCGTTAGAATTTCTTCACTAGTAAGGCCACTGCGTTTAAATTCTCGAATATGAATATGAAATTGTCTATTATGCAACTTTAAAATTAAAAAGATACAGTCACTGAGTTCTTCTCGAAATACAATAGGATGATTGGATTTGTTAGTTTTAGACTGTGGAATGACATTCGTAGGTGGGGTTGTGCTTTGTAATTCAACACTTGCTTTAGAAAGGTTGCTTGGTTGGGAATCAGAAACCTCTTGGTCAATAGTACGTTCTTGAAAGGATTCGTCTTGTGAAATTATGTTACTAGCTGGGGTCGAGGTTAAAGCGGATTCAAAATTCATGTCTTTGAAAAATATATTCAAATAGTTCTCGACAGAAATTGACTCTTGGCATGAATTCTCGGAAGATGTAGTATCATCAGCAAAGTTAGGGATAAAAAAATTCATATCGATTTCAGATTTCACATTCGGTGAGTAATCAGTAGTGGATAAATCACGTGATATTGTCCCACAGTCAGTGTTTAATAAATTAGAAAATTCCAATCTTGGTATATTTAATTCACTCGCAGAAGTGGGATCATTAGGTTCTTCTAAACGTTGATACTTTGAAGAAGAAGCCACTTTGTCGGAAGATCTTTTTAACACATTTACTACAGAACCCATTTTCAAAAAATAAAGGTAACATTAGATGAAGTTAGAACAAAAATCAGTTGGAAACTGAATGTTTAGAAACAGCACATCCCTTAATATACGTTAAAAATCAGTGTCGGTTACAGATAAACACTTAAAAGAATTTGTAATGTTATTAATTTTAGTTTAAGTCTAAAAATATATATATATATATAAACAGTTTATTTAAGTGGTGAATAATATATTATGTCAATGGTTTTATCCTTTTTTGAAGAATAGTATGGCAACACAAGGTAACAATTTTTATATTTACAGCATATGATATTTAATGTTAATAGTTTTAGTTTTATTCTTTTTTGAAGAATTGTATGGCAACACAAAGTAACAATTTTTATATAAGTGGTGTATGATATTTAATGATAATGATTTTAGTTTTATTCTTTTTTGTTTTGAAGAATTCAATGGCAACACAAGGTAACAGTTTTTAAAAAAGAGGTTAATGATATATTATGTTAATGGTTCTATGCTTTTTTTAAAGAATTGTATGGTAATAAATGATAATATTATTATTATTGAGCAATAACAGTTGTTTATACAAACAACGAGTGATAAACTTTAAAAATAATTATGATAAATTAGAAATATTGCAAAATAACTATTTCAATGGATAATTTCAGACTTTCAATATGAAATTAATAAAAGATAGTTAACTCATTATTCATTTGATAAGAAATCAAAAAAAAAATAGTAAGTAAAATCGTTACGACTTCATGAGTTATTAAAAATCACAAGTTGTTCTAACAAAAATAAACAGACAACAGCTTTTTCATTTACACATTATTTATTCGTCGTTTTCAATAGTTACAATAGTGAAAACATGAGTACACATATTTCAAAAAGGTATAAACATTTCAAATCATGTTATATTTTAAAGGTAGATAGTTCTAAATTCAATATTTTATCTAATGTCCAATTAAAACCACGTCTGGTGGACTTCTCATAGGACTTAATAATTTTTGCAAAGGTATCCTCAACATGTTCAGATAAGTTTTGTTTCGTTAATTCAAGTATAGTTTTTGAATGGAAATAGGGTGTGGCAATCTCTAATACACCCTCCTGTGTTACACGATATACAACAACTTGTACACTTGCATACCATTTCATCGATCTTTTAACTTGAATCTGGTAGTTTAATTCGTTTAAAACGTGCGAATGAATACTATTAAAAAATGTGTTAAAGTCTGTAACATTCTCCTCGTTAGAGTTGATTACAGTTTTAGTAAATATGTTTAACGCATTTTGCCTTTTAAAATGCTTAACCTTCTCAAAAAACATATCTTTTAAAGAGGATGAATTATCAATTTTGCATCTAACTCTCTGTGAAGTTTTCAAATGATATAAAAAATCGGAGTTGGGATTGAATATTTCACTACGCTGAATACATTTATCGTTTTTGGAGGACTTGTGGATCTTCATGTGTTTTAATAAGTCATACTTTCTTGAGTACGCTTCACCGCACGATTCACATTTATGTTGGGAAGGAATCTTTAAATGGGATAGTTTATGACGATTCAAAATAGCCTTTCTAGAGAATGCTTTTTGGCAGATGTCACATATAAATGGTCTTTCTTCTGAATGAATCATCAAATGTTGTTTTAAATTGCCTTTTCGTGAAAAAGATTTGCTGCAAACAGTACACAAAAAAGGTGGCTTCTGTTTCTTTAGTTCTGATGAGGAGGATTCCGCTTCATCATCTGAAACGGGTTCTACTTTAGGTTGTACTATTAATCCCATGTCTTGATCATTTAATCTTGATGAAAAAAATTGATTATTCAAACTTGATACATCATCGCTTAACACAGTAGAATGTCCATCTTGAAAAGTAGCCATATTATCTTAAGTGAAAAAAGCGTCTTCACACACTCAAAGAATAGCAAACACTAATGAAAAAGTCTCGTTTCATTCAATTTTATATATAATCATAGGGGGCGCATGTTAAAAAATTATTACGATAGTGCAAATCATGTAATATGATTGGTGTAAACATTTCAGAAAAACACGTGACATAAAAAAGTATGTGTAGGAAGTTCACAGGAAGTGAATCAATCCAAAGGTTTTTATGTAATGTTTAAAAAGTATATGATTCATCACGCTGCGTTTTTGAATTTGTCATTCTAAGGTTTTACACATTAATTTTATTATTTCAGTGAAATATATGACAAACCAATGGATTAATTCATACTAAATTTATTAAACTGTATAAAAGAATGAGTTGAAGTGAGGCAGTAGTTTTAAAATTTATTAGAACTAGTGTAGAATCATCAAATAATTATCTATTGCAATAACAAACTATGAGTTGATTCAATTTATAATAATCGATAAATAAAAAATCTCTTCAAACTTTCATTTAAAATCTGGAAACAAGTGAAATAATCTCTTCAATAGTTATCAATATTTACATATTAGCTATTTTCTGTTGAAAAAAGCTGATTAGACTTATCGGATGTTTGTGATAGATAGTGAGTAACGTTGATAAGAGGGTTTGGGAAGTGTATTTCAGACGATTAAATGAATATGATATGGTTCACAAGAAAAAGTATAATTTTAAAATTAGGTAAGAGGATTAATACTGGTAAAAACAATGTTTAATTCAAATCGTTTGGTAGCCTTCTAATCGATCTAAAAAAATGACTTGCTTATTAAAGAAATATAAAAAATTAATTATTCCTTCAATTTAAACATAAATTGTATTAACTTCCCTAGTATAAGAAAGAGGAAGAGGTAGGTATTTTTTTTAAATATATAGTGTTCAAAAGTAATTCAGTAATTGTCGGGGCGCGGTTTGAATAGTGGATAGCTTATCAGTTACAAAAAATGAAATTTGAATGGGAGTTCGCAGGTTCGAAGCCACGGCTTTCTAAAATGATCATACATTTGTGCGTAAAATAATCAAACTCTCATTCACAAAATCGATAAAATCAGTTAAACTAAAAATAAAAATCATACACATTAAAAGAATTCGCAGAGTGAGCAGTTAAAATAGGTATTAATGAGTTATCTTAAGAAACCAACCTCTCTTTGCGCATACAGAAGGGGGAATACAATTTTTTGTTTTGAAACATCTAAAATCTAAACATATAGACATAGTTTCTTGGCTCGATTAGTTAAGTCTTCAACATATCATCGAGCCAAGAGACTATTTTGCAGGTTCAAACCTTCCTCAAAACTTTTCAAAAATAAAATACTATTTTCAATAATAATAAATTCGCACTACCGCATACAGATGGCAGCATCAAAAATTTTTTTCAGAAAACATAAGACATTTTTATCTTCATTCAAATTCTAAGATAATTCATAAAAAAAAAAAAAAAAAAAAAAAAATCACCTTTAAAAATTAAGCCCCCCTAAAAAATAAGCCCCTCTAAAAAATTTAGGCTCCTCAAACTCCCTTTCGAAAATACCTGCATCTCTATGTTATAGTATGATATTTCCATTTCTACTCTATGTCGATTCGAAGAAAAAAAAAATTAAGCCCCCCTAAAAATAAGCCCCACTAAAATATTTAGACCCCTCAAACTCCCTTTCGAAAACACCTAACTCACTATGTTATAGTATGATATTTCCATTCTAATACTAAATCAATTCGAAAAAAAAAAATATTAAGCCCCCTCAAAAATTAAGCCCATCAAAAAATTTAGTGTCTTCATACTTCCTCTCGAAAAGACCTATGTTATAGTATGATATTTCCATCTCTACTCTAAGACGATTCAAAAAAAAAAAAAAAAAAAAAAAAAATAAGCCCCTCTCAAAAATTAAGCCCCCTCAAAAATTAAGCCCCCTCCAACCCCTCCTACTATAGGATAAGTCTCCCAACAGGTGGATTCCACCCTCCTCCTCCATCCACAAGGTGGATTCCACCCACAAGGTGGATTCCACCCACATCCACCCACCGCCACCGCCTGCTGGCGCTGAACTGTCCTTTTTCCCCTACTATCGTGTTGAACAATTAGTCAATGTGCCATGGTTTTAAGATTTTAGCTAATTTTATTTGAAACCTGAAAACTAAAATGCGAGGAACCGGATTATAGAAGATTCATTCTAACGTACATATCGATTAACATGTTACATATTATAGAATTATAATAATCATAAGGAGAACTGGCAGTTTCAATGCTTTAATAGTTTCCGTAAATTTTCTTTACATAATACAGAAGTTTTAGCGGTGTAAAGATTAACAATATAGTCACAGTAAGTATAATAACAGTACAATATAATAACAATAGCAGAGGCTTTGGGCAGTGACGAAACTATTAGCACTTTGGAAATATTAGTACGTTATATCATATAACTATTCAGATGATATGCGGAAAAATAAAAATAGATGGCTCGCATTAATAATTAACTCATTTAAAAATGGCCACTAGCGTCAAATATTCGCCAAGCTTGACGACATTTAGCAAAGTTTCGTAAAATTTGGTAATATATCATGTCAATTCTCAAATTTGGCGACAAAAAATGTTTTGTTTATTCTGACGTCATAATGATGCGTATGTATTATGTATTATACACATACCTATAATATGAATGATGCAAATGTATTACGTATTATATGCATATGTATAATATGTATGATGCATATGCATAAGTTCATTAACATCATTAAAACGCACTTAAAGGAATAGTGTTCCATAAATAGTAGGGATAATTGCCAGATTGACCAGAATGCTATTGAGATTAGAATTCCGACATTTATAATAGACCGGGAGGCGTCTGTACACGCCATAACCTCATCGAGTTTACAGCTGAAATTTTAGGATTAGTTAAAACTAGATTAGCATATTTAAATGCAACAGGTCTGTTAAGTCATATCTGGGTAGAAACCACTTGAAGACCTAATTTTAGTGGTTAACTGATAGGTTTACTATTGTATTTTCCTGCATCCAAAAGTTTGGAAACATGGAGGAATGGGTGCAGGAAAACACAATGGAAAATCCACCAATTAACCCGTAAAATCGGGTCTGTAGGTGGTTTCCACAAAGATATGACTTGGCAGACCAGTTACATTTCAATACGCTAATCAATATTTAACTAATCCTAAAATTTCAGCTGTCAACTCGATGAGGTGGTGATTGTGCAGACGCCTCCCGGTCTTTAATAACATTTCTTTTAAGGAAGTAAAAGATAGAAAGATGGACAGATAAATTGAAAGATTTGCCTTAAGATTTTTGTAAAAGCATATGAAAATTCATTCAGCTTGAAATCATGTAACACCTTTATAACTCAGGCTAATTTTCTGTAATCGGGTTTTGGCGACTAACATATCTTATCTATAACTATAATATTTCTTTTAAAGATTTAAAATTAACAATAAATTAACAGTAAGTAGGCTAATAATACAATATAATAACATTAGCAGCGGACTTCGGACGCCGCATCTGTCGCACATCGTTAAAGACAGTTTATTAGTTACACATTTCATTTAATTAAAAGGAGATTTTTAAACACTCATATGGAATTAGGATATTTTTCCACTATAGGGACCTTGGCATTTTTTTTTTTTTAATCTTGGCGCAATTCGGACTTCAGAAACTGAGATATGTTGCCAAATGATATAAACAACTATGAAAACAAACCTGATGAACTTTTATGTTGTCCATATATGTATGTATACATATAAACATTTTATTTATACATGTATAAAATATAGTTTTTTATGTACAAATTATTTCTGTCTGTGTATAAAAATAAATAAACGGGTTCCTTACATCAAATAAATTGTATACATATGGAAAAAATTGCTTGTGTATATGAAACAGTAGTTAGGTTGCCAGAAAATGCGTTTTTACTAAATTTCTTTTCTCGTCAAGGCAATTTTTTCTATTTCGCCAAGGCTACTATATCGGAAAAGTACCGAACTGCGATTATATTTTGTTAAATGTGCTATTGTTTTAATATTGTGAATATATCATAACCTATACTGATTAAAAATTTTAGGTATATTCATTTTTTCTATTTAACAAACATCTTTGGAAAAGCATATATATAAAATGTTATTCTGATTGAAATCACGTGACCCCCTTCAAAACTCTGTAATCGAGTTTTGGCGACCAACATTGGCACAAGGAACTGTTTACGGCCAAATGAACACCCCCTGTTTGAAGGGTTTAGAGGCGGAAATTCTGTGTTTTCAGATTTTTCTGGTTAATTGTGCTACAAACCCGACTTACTTGTGAAATTTCATGATTCTACGACTTTTAGAAGTACCTTAGTTATTTGATGATGCGAAGTGAGTCAGTGACAAAAAAGCGCTTTTTCGGAATTTAATATTTCGAAAACTACTAAATATAGAAACATGAAATCGTGGAATCTTAGTTCAGTTTGACCATACGAGCATGTATATAAAAGAAAAAATTCTATATCTCTCCCTAAAACGACGTTATGAGGGGGTGAAAAGTATGCCGAAATGGTTCAAGAAAAGGTAGCTTACGGCTTGTGCGAACTTGGCGGACGCACTGCCGTGCTCCCAGATAACATCGCTAATATTATTGTGAATACAAATTTAACCCCTTCAGGACAAGCGTCTTTTACAGAATTTTTAATCTTTTATCCCGGTTTTTCAAAACAGAAATTTTTGCCTAATTGGATCAGAAAAATGCTCAAATTAAATAAGGCAAAATTTACAATAAAAATTTACTGGTGAGAATAATCACAGATTCTGAGCACCTTACGCGCACTTATACCGATCGCTCGTCCTCAAGGGTTTAAAGATGAACAAATCTAGTTTCTTATTAGCCAATATTTCGTATTATTCATCTCTGAATTAAAGAAAGCCGCCTTTAGAAATATAGTTGACAACAAACAAAGCATAATTATTCTGATCTTATAGAAATTTTTATTAGGATGCTTTCAATACATTCGTTATTCTTTATTAAATGACCTAAAATTGATAATATTGATGAAGTGTTTTATTTTCGATATCTCTATTTTCAATGCCCGCTGTTGTATTACAGAGCAGTGGATTTACTTCAGCATGTGAAACAGGAATGATTTCAGCAACCTGAAACAGAAAAGAAAGTTTAGAATATACATTTCAGATTGAAAAAAAAAATCTTCAACATATCACAATGTTTAAAAAAAATATTTTCATACATATTCATTCAGTTATTTATGCATCTGAGGCTAATTCTGTTGACAGACATTACGAAATGTAATCTCCAAATAAAGACTATGAAATAAATCAAACTCAGTAAATTGCTTTTTATCTGTAAACATGATTCATAAAAGCAATTATGAAAAGAAGTTGTTATTCGAAACAAGAAAAATTACGATTCTAAATAAATACTTTGTATAAATATTTCACCGCATATCCAAGAAATTAAGACATTTGAACAATCAATAAACTGTTTTAAAATGACTATAAATATAAATAATGTAATATTAAGATTAATGATATTAATTTCCTGTTTTTTTTTTCTTTAATAATGTATAATATATGTTTTTTACATTTACTTGTATTCTAGACTCTCAAAAGGAGAGATGCGGCGATTTTTATGCTGCAAGTGTAAATAATTAAATTCTTCTTTCTTTATTTAAAAGTTGAATCTACACATTCTTTACAAGTCACAAAATAACCACGTGTGCTTTAAAATAACACAAAATATTATATCGTTAGCAATGGATTAGAATGGGAAACGACCAGGATTTATAGATAATATTACCCTGATGATGATGGATATCAAACAGACCACGGATACAAAAACATAAATACAAGTCAAGCCAATTTTTTCTTACCCATGCTTTGCTTTTATAATTGAGATATAAATAAACAATAAACTATGAGGAACAACGAATTTCGTGCAAACATATTGTTGGATAAGTTAAAATACGTCTAACAAATTGATTACGAGACTGAAAAATTTATCTCAATAAAGGCATCGTCATTAAATGATAAAAATAAAAATCTGGTAATCCAATAAGGGTAATTTATTTTTTTAAAAATACAACAAATCTATAACAATATTATGGCTTCTATAAAAGACAGCACAACCATTGTAAAATTGAACGCCAACAACTATACAAATTGGCGGTTCAAAGTTGAAATGTTGTTGATTCGGGATGAACTAATTGAAGTTATTACGGAACAGGCCCCCACTCCATTGACCGATGAATGGACCAAGAAAGATAGAAAATCAAGAGCTTTAATAAATTTGTCCATCGACGATAGTCAAATAGTGCACGTCAAAAATTTAAATTCAGCTAGGCAAACATAGAACGCACTTAAACAAACCCATGAGAGATCTAATTTCTCTATAGTAAGCTATATTTGTTTCGAAAACTGTACAGTACGAAGTTAATTGAAGGTGGCAATATGACAGCCCACATAACAAAAAACTTAGAAATAGTGGACAAACTGTCAGCCATAGTTGAAAATATAACTGACTCGCACATTTCAGCACTACTATGCTGTGCTCATTTCCACCGTCCTACGATACACTAGTCACTGCCCTGGAAGCGACAGATGAAGCAGAATTAACGGTTCAATTTATAAAAAGTAAGCTTACAGACGAATATACTCGTAGGATAGATAATTCTGAAAATTCCGAAAACAGCAATAAAGCGTATAAAGCACAAGTAGTCCAGGCAATAGGGAATTTTACCTAGCAAAATTAATGGTAGTACTGGAAATCGGCTTTCTAGATGTTTTTTGTGTCGTTGAATCCGAATTTGTAACTTCCCACCAAAATTTCTCCCGCAACCTCCCCAAATTTTGGTAAAAAGCCCCCCCAAAAAGATTTTTATTAAAAAAATCAATTTTTTTTTATTGTTTTAGAGAAAAGTATCTAGAAATTCAGAAAGTAGACAAAATTTCCAACAAATTAGATAGATGACATTATGACATAGGATGAAGGGGAAGGGGGATCTGCCTCGGAACATGCGCGCGGTGCTGCGTAAACTAAGTTGCTCAATTCCACTTAACCACTCACACGTTTACATTCGCCCTCCCATCTCCCCTTCGAACTTTCTCTATAAGGTTTACTTTAAGATTTTTGGGTTGCTGATTCCGAATTTTTAACTTTCCCCCAAAAATCCCCCCCCCCAATAGTTGTTTTTAACTTAAATTTCTTATTGTTTTAGGGGAAAAGCATTTAGTAAATTCAGAAACTAGACAAAATTTGCAACAAATAGGATATATGACATTATGAATTAGGATGAACGGGGAGGGTGAGGGCTGCCTCTGAACATGCACTGCGGCGCTACGTGCACTAAATTCTGAAGTCCAGGCAATAGGGTATTTTATCTGGCAAAATTAATACTAGTTCTGGATTTCGACTCACTTTATGTTTTTGGGGTCGCTGAATCCGAATTTGCAACTTCCCACCAAAATTTCACCGAGCAACCCCCCAAAAAATTGATTTTTTGAAAAAATTTGGTTTTTGAGAAAAGCGCGCGGGGAATGTTCCGAGGCAGCCCCCTCTCTCCCCGTTTATCCTACGTCATAATGTCATATATCCTATTTGTTGCAAATTTTGTCTAGTTTCTGAATTTCGTAATGCTATTCTCTTAAAATAATAAGAAATTTAAGTTAAAAAAAACTATTTAGGGGAGTTTCGGGGGGGGGGGATTTTGGGGGTAAGTTCAAAATTCGGATTCAGCAACCCAAAAAACTTAAAGTAAACCTTATAGAGAAAGTTCGGAGGGAAGATGGGAGGGCTAATGTAAACGTGTGAGTGGTTAAGTGGAATTGCGCAACTTAGTCACGCAGCACTGCGGCACATGTTCCGAGGCAGATCCCCCCTTCCCCTTCATCCTAAGTCATAATGTCATATATCTAATTTGTTGCAAATTTTGTCTACTTTCTGAATTTCTATCTACTTTTCCTCTAAAACAATAAAAAATTGGAATTTTTTTAATAAAAACCTTTTTGGGGGGGGGGTTTACCAAAATTTGGGGGGATTGCCGGGGAAAATTTTGGTGGGAAGTTACAAATTCGGATTCAGCGACCCAAAAAACATCTAGAAAGCCGATTTCCAGTACTACCATTAATTTTGCTAGGTATCGTCCCTATACGGTCTCCTGCACTAAAGGTGAATTTAATAATTCAGAACACAAAAGAGACAACAAGTACTGCTCACACTGTAAGATGAAAAACAACAGGAATAAAGAGTGCTGGTTTCTAAAAGGAAAAAACAACAACAGTCACAGAAATAACAGACAATATAAAAACAAAAACAATTCAACATCACCAGTGATGTAGTCGTAAAAAAAGCAGATGGCATACGTTCTAAGCAGAGGGTATACGCTCAAGGCAGAGGGTATACCCTACAGTGTATATACTATAGCTTTTTTGAGAAACAGAGGGTATACGGTGTTCCTTTATAAAATCCAGAAGGTATACGGCGTATACCACCGTATACCCTCCACTACATCCCTGAACATCACTAGTTTATGAAGAAAATAACTTATGTAAAAACGCGGAACCTGAAGAAAGAAAACATACAGTAATTGAAAACAACAGTGTTGCTTTACTAACCGAAGAGTCCGAAAATAAAGGCACTTTTATAGTGGACAGTGGCAGTTCCAGCCATATAGTAAACTCATAGGAATTCTTTACTAAAATGACAAATAACACTGAAACAATCGTTACAGTTGCAAATGGGAATAAAATGATTTCATATGGATCTGGGGAGGTAATAATTCATACTGAAAATGAAAACAAACAAGTTATATTACGAGACGTACTATATGCCCCTGACATAAAAACTAACTTGCTGTCAGTGAGTAGGGCAACAAAAAACGGTTGCAAAGTCAAATTTGAAAAAGATAAATGTGACATGATACATAACGGTAATATTATATTTCAAGGTAAACTAAAAAACAATCTGTATGAAATACATGTTAGTAAAGATGAAAATTACAAGCACTATGCAAATGTCACTTAAAACTGCTCAAATGCAAACTGCATAGATTTGTGGCATAGGCGGATGGGGCATAGGAATTACGACACAATAAAGTCAATGTTATCAAAGCAGTTAGTTACCGGAATTAAAATCAAACACTGCAAACATAACACAAAATGTGAGGTATGCATAACATCAAAAATCAACGAGACCCTATTTCCTAAATCAGGTGCCTATAGAGCAACAACAAGGCTCGAGTTAGTGCATTCTGACGCATGTGGCCCTATAAATACACCCACATTGGGGGGAAAAGATACTTCGTCACTTTTATCGACGATTATACGCGATTTTGTGTAATTTATTTAATGGCAAATAAAAGTGAGGTTTCAGAGAAATTGAAAGAATACATTTGAATGGTGAAAAACAAATTTGGAAAAATACTTGCTGCCATAAGATCGGACAACGGTGGTGAATATACAGGTAAAAAAAATATCTACAAACAGGTGAAAAATATCAACGAGAAAATGGCATTCATCATCAACACACCGTACCATTTAACCCAAGCCAAAACGGTGTTGCTGAGCATAAGAATAGGTCGCTACTAGATATGGTTAGAAGTATGTTAAATGAAGCAAATCTCCGATACAAATTATGGGGGAAGCCATATGCACCGCGAACCACTTACAGAACAGGCTACCTTCAAAATCGGTAAGCGCCATACCCTATGAATTATGGATGAATAGAAAACCCAGCTTAAAATATCTTACATTTTTGGCTGTACTGCATACGCCTACATACACAGATCAAAGAGAGGAAAATTAGACAATAGAGCAGAAACAGGTACTTTTGTCGGATACGACAGTCGCTCTAAGGCGTACAGAATCTATACAAGTGACGGAAGAGTAATATTGGCCAGAAGCGTAAAATTTATCGAAAATAAAAGTAATGCAGAAACTAATGAAAATCTAGATAGAAGAGAATTAATCACGGAAACAAACAAACACAACAGAAAGACACGAATGAAATCGAAATAGATCTGACACTAACACAAAATGAACTAAGTCCACCACCCGCGAAACAACAACAAATTCCACAAGTGAGAAGATCAGAAAGAACCAATAGAGGTATACCGCCGGACAGGTTTGCTTATGCAGTCCAGCACGATGCAGTATATGTATCTAATAGTTCGGAAAACATGATTAATATAGAAAATCCCACAGAAAAGCAGAACTGTATAAAAGCGACAGAAGAGGAAATGAATTCCCTTAATGAAAATGAAACTTGGTCCTTAGTTGATCCCCCACAAGGAGCAAGAGTAATTGGGTCCAAATGGACTTTTGAAGCGAAATATGACGAATTAGGTAAAATCAAGCGTTACAAAGCCAGATTGACCGCACAAGGGTTTAGACAAAAGTATGGAGTAGATTTTGATGAAACTTACGCTCCAGTAGTTTCCCATACAAGTTTAAGATGCTTCATAACTGCCGCAGCGTATCACAATCTCAATATTAGGCAAATAGATATAAAAACGGCCTTTTTATATGGGGGGAAGAAAATGTTTACGTATCGCAACCTGACGGGTACATAAACACTAGAGAACCCAATAAGGTTTGTAAATTTAAAAAGGCCCTATATGAGTTAAAACAAGCAGCAAGAGCATGGTACTCAAACGTTAGTGAAACACTAAAAGAATTAAAATTTAAACAGAGCAATGCTGATAACTGCTTATTTGTAAGAAAAGAAGGGGAAAACACGGTTTATGTAGCAGTATACGTAGATGATATTCTTATCGCAGGAAAAGATGAAGGGATAAACGAAATAATAAATAAAATAAAATAAAAGTATGCACTTGAAGATTTAGGTCAAATTTCCAATTACCTTGGGATAAAAATACAAAAAACTGACAACAGTTTCAAACTAAATCAAACAGCAAAAATAATAGAAATTGCAAAAACATTTATCTTAGAAGATTCTAAGCCATATGGCACCCCAATAGAAACAGGCTTTCAGCGATTAAACAATGAAGAACCACAAATGCCAAAAAACACCAAGTACCGACAAGCAATAGGCGCACTATTGTATGTTGCTACAATAAGTAGGCCCGACGTTTTAGTAGGGGTGAATATCCTTAAGTAGAAAAAATGAAACGTCGTCTGAAAGAGATTGGAAAGGTGTTAAAAGGTTAAGGCGGTTCTTAACTGCTCTCCTCAACAAGCGCAAAAACGTTTTGACACATTTGCAAATTCATTTTTTAACGGAGAGGTATAAAATTGGAAAGCCTGGCCATGGAAGCTATTTGGATATGAACTGTTTTTTTCCATTTTTTGATCAATCAATTACCTATTGAGTTATAAGCGAATTTGATCACGTGATAAACACGTTTTTTGCCCGCTCTTGAGTGCTCTTTCTTCCTTCGCGCGGAAATTCGGTTCAAAACACCCATTTTGACACTATTTTCTGAAAGATCTATTGCGTTTGTAAAAAAAAATAGAAAAAACAGCTCAATGACATAGTTTCTGAACAACAACACCAGCTAGTTTCATGCATTTTCGAACATAAATAAATAAAAACTTACGTCAGAAAGTTGCCCTTTTCGATTTGCGAACACCCTTAATAAGATATCTCTATTCTACAAAAGAACTGAACTTAGTAATCAGCACAGAAGAACCACCCATTTTGGAAGTATATACTGATGCAGATTGGGCTGAAGATTTAAAAACAAGAAGATCAACGACAGGCAATTTATTCCTTTTAGGAAAGAATCCAATACAGTGGATCACGAAAAGACAAACATGTGTAGAACAATCTTCTGCAGAGGCAGAGTTTGTAGCAGCGACGAGTGCTACACAAGAATTAATGTGGCTATTAAAATTATTAGAAGATCCGCAAAAATTGCCTATAGTCATTTATGAAGACAACAAGTCTTGTATAAAAATGATCGAATCGGAAAAATATTCTAACAAAACAAAATATATAGACATTAAATATAACGCGATTAAACAGCTGAAAGAAGACAAAATTATTGAATTGCGTTATTGTCCAAGCAAGTCAATGACAGCCGATATACTCACAAAACCAAAGGCCAAGCCTGAATTTCTAAATGATAGAAATAAACTAAAACTACAGAACAATCTTTATTAGGAGCTTAAGAGGGGAATTGTTGATAGACATTACGAAATGTAACCTCCAAATGAAGACTGTGAAATAAATCAAACTCAGTAAATTGCTTTTCATCTGTAAACATGATTCATAAAAGCAATTATGAAAAGAAGTTGTTATTCGAAACAAGAAAGTTTACGATTCTAAATAAATACTTTGTATAAACATTTCATCGCATATCCAAAAAATTAATGCATTTGAACAATCAATAAACTGTTTTAAAATGACTATAAATATAAATAATGTAATATTAAGATTAATACTAATTTCCTGTTTTTTTTTTTTGTTTTGTTTTTATCTTCAATAATGTATAATATATGTTTTTTACATTTACTTGTATTCCAGACACTCAAAAGGAGAGATGCGGCGATTTTTATGATGCAAGTGTAAATAATTAAATTCTTTTTTCTTTATTTAAAAGTTGAATCTACATATTCTTTACAAGTCACAAAATAACCACGTGTGCTTTAAAATAACACAGAATATTATACCGCTAGCAATGGATTAGAATGGGAAACGACCAGAATTTATAGATGATATGTATTACCCTGATGATGATGGATACCAGATAGACCACGAATACTAAAACATAAATTCAAGGTAAGCCAATTTTCTCTTACCTATGCTTTCCTTTTATAATTGAGATATAAATAAACAATAAACTATGAGGAACAACGAATTTCGCGCAAACATATTGTTGGATAAGTTAAAATACGTCTAACAAATTCTTTATCCCTTTCACCAGAATTAACGATTAAACAGGTGCAAAAAAAGTTATAATTACGAAATTCTGAAAGATCTTCCTTAAGGCTGTTCTTAACTGTTCTGCTCAACAAGCGCAAAACGTTTTTACATATTTACAAATTCATTTATTAACGGAAAGGTATAAAATTGGAAAGCCTGGCCATGGAAACGATTTGGAATCGAACTGTTTTTTCATTTTTTGATCAATCAATTACCTATTGAGTTATCAGCGAATTCGATCACGTGACAAACCCGGAAATTAGGTTCAAAACGCCTACTTTGACACAATTTTCTGAAATATCTATTGCGTTTGCGAAAAAAAAGGAAAAAACAGCTCGATTACTTAATTTCTGAAGCATAATACAAACTAGTTTAATGCATTTTCGAACAAAAATAAATTAAAACTTATGTCAGAAAGTTGCCGTTTTGGATTTGACTCACTTCAAATCGAAAACGGCAACTTTCTGACATAAGTTTTAATTTATTTTTGTTCGAAAAGCTGGTGTTGTTGTTCAGAAACTATGTAATTGAGCTGTTTGTTTTTTTTTTTTTTTCATTTTTTTCCATTGTTAAATAAAAGAGTGTAAAAAGAGTTCGATTGCATAGTTTCTGAATAAAAGAACCTGCCAATTTCGTGAATTCGCGAACAAAAATGAATTAAAAATTCGTCAGAATTTGAAATTTGATCGATTACAAAATTCCAATTTTATGTACAAAAAAAAAAAAAAAAAAAGGTTTAGTTAAATAAAAGCGTGTAAAAAGAGTTCGATTGCATAGTTTCTGAATAACAGCACCTACCAAATTCGAGAATTTGCGATCAAAAATTAAAACTTCGTCAGAATTTAAAATGTAATCGATTACAATATTTCATCTTTGCGTACAAAAAACAGCTTTAGTTAAATAAAAGAGTGTAAAAAACAGTTCGATTACATACTTTCTCAATAACAGCATCTACCAATTTCGTGCATTTGCGAACAAAAATGAATTAAAATTTCGTCAGAATTTGAAATTTAATCGATTACAAAGTACCATTTTTACGCACAAAAACAGGTTTAGTTAAATAAAAGAGCGTAAAAAACAGTTCGATAACATAGTGTCTGAATAACAGCTTCTACCAATTTCGTGCATTTGCGAACAAAGATGAATTAAAGCTTCGTCAGAATTTGAAATTTAATCGATTACAAAATTCCAATTGTTCGATTACATAGTGTCTGAATAACAGCATCTACCAATTTCGTGCATTTGCGAACAAAGATGAATTAAAGCTTCGTCAGAATTTGAAATTTAATCGATTACAAAATTCCAATTGTTCGATTACATAGTATCTGAATAACAGTATCTACCAATTTCGTGCATTTCCGAACAAAGATGAATTAAAGCTTCGTCAGAATTTGAAATTTAATTGATTACAAAATTCCAATTGTTCGATTACATAGTGTCTGAATAACAGTATCTACCAATTTCGTGCATTTGCGAACAAAGATGAATTAAAGCGTCGTCAGAATTTAAAATTTAATCCATTACAAAATTCCAATTGTTCGATTACATAGTGTCTGAATAACAGTATCTACCAATTTCGTGCATTTGCGAACAAAGATGAATTAAAGCTTCGTCAGAATTTGAAATTTAATCCATTACAAAATTCCAATTGTTCGATTACATTAGTGTCTGAATAACAGTATCTACCAATTTCGTGCATTTGCGAACAAAAATGAATTAAAGCTTCGTCAGAATTTGAAATTTAATCGATTACAAAATTCCAATTGTTCGATTACATAGTGTCTGAATAACAGTATCTACCAATTTCGTGCATTTGCGAACAAAGATGAATTAAAGTTTCGTCAGAATTTGAAATTTGATCGATTACAAAATTCCAATTGTTCGATTACATAGTGTCTGAATAACAGTACCTACCAATTTCGTGCATTTGCGAACAAAGATGAATTAAAGCTTCGTCAGAATTTGAAATTTAATCGATTACAAAATCCCAATTGTTCGATTACATAGTGTCTGAATAAAAGTATCTACCAATATCGTGCATTTGCGAACAAAGATGAATTAAAGCTTCGTCAGAATTTGAAATTTAATCGATTACAAAATTCCAATTGTTCGATTACATAGTGTCTGAATAACAGTATCTACCAATTTCGTGCATTTGCGAACAAAGATGAATTAAAGCTTCGTCAGAATTTGAAATTTAATCGATTACAAAATTCCAATTGTTCGATAACATAGTGTCTGAATAACAGTATCTACCAATTTCGTGCATTTGCGAACAAAGATTAATTAAAGCTTCGTCAGAATTTGAAATTTAATCGATTACAAAATTCCAATTATTCGATTACATAGTGTCTGAATAACAGTATCTACCAATTTCGTGTATTTGCGAACAAAGATGAATTAAAGCTTCGTCAGAATTTGAAATTTAATCGATTACAAAATTCCAATTGTTCGATTACATAGTGTCTGAATAGCAGTATCTACCAATTTCGTGCATTTGCGAACAAAGATGAATTAAAGCTTCGTCAGAATTTGAAGTTTAATCGATTACAAAATTCCAATTGTTCGATTACATAGTGTCTGAATAACAGTATCTACCAATTTCGTGCATTTGCGAACAAAGATGAATTAAAGCTTCGTCAGAATTTGAAATTTAATCGATTACAAAATTCCAATTGCTCGATTACATAGTGTCTGAATAACAGTATCTACCAATTTCGTGCATTTGCGAACAAAAATGAATTAAAACTCGTCAGAATTTGAAATTTAATCGATTACAAAATTCCAATTGTTCGATTACATAGTGTCTGAATAACAGTATCTACCAATTTCGTGCATTTCTGAACAAAGATGAATTAAAGCTTCGTCAGAATTTGAAATTTAATCGATTACAAAATTCCAGTTGTTCGATTACATAGTGTCTGAATGACAGTATCTACCAATTTCGTGCATTTGCGAACAACGATGATTTAAAGCTTCGCCAGAATTTGAAATTTAATTGATTACAAAATTCCAATTGTTCGATTACATAGTGTCTGAATAACAGTATCTACCAATTTCGTGCATTTGCGAACAACGATGAATTAAAGCTTCGCCAGAATTTGAAATTTAATCGATTGCAAAATTCCAATTGTTCGATTACATAATGTCTGAATAACAGTATCTACCAATTTCGTGCATTTGCGAACAAAGATGAATTAAAGTTTCGTCAGAATTTGAAATTTCATCGATTACAAAATTCCAATTGTTCGATTACATAGTGTCTGAATAACAGTATCTACCAATTTCGTGCATTTGCGAACAAAGATGAATTAAAGCTTCGTCAGAATTTGATATTTAATCGATTACAAAATTCCAATTGTTCGATTACATAGTGTCTGAATAACAGCATCTACCAATTTCGTGCATTTGCGAACAAAGATGAATTAAAGCTTCGTCAGAATTTGAAATTTAATCGATTACAAAATTCCAATTATTCGATTACATAGTGTCTGAATAACAGTATCTACCAATTTCGTGCATTTGCGAACAAAGATGAATTAAAGCTTCGTCAGAATTTGAAATTTAATCGATTACAAAATTCCAATTGTTCGATTACATAGTGTCTGAATAACAGCATCTACCAATTTCGTGCATTTGCGAACAAAGATGAATTAAAGCTTCGTCAGAATTTGAAATTTAATCGATTACAAAATTCCAATTGTTCGATTACATAGTGTCTGAATAACAGCATCTACCAATTACGTGCATTTGCGAACAAAGATGAATTAAAGCTTCGCCAGAATTTGAAATTTAATCGATTACAAAATTCCATCTTTACGTACAAAAAACAGCTTTAGTTAAATAAAAAATTGTAAAAAGAGTTTGATTGCATAGTCTCTGAATAACAGCACCTACCAAAGTCGAGAATTTGCAATCAAAAATTAATTAAAACTTCGTCAGAATTTCAGGCTATTCTTATCTGCTCTGCTCAACAAGCGCAAGATGTTTTGACACATTTACAAATTCATTTTTTAACGGAAAGATGTAAAATTGGAAAGCCTGGCCATGGAAGCGATTTGGAATTGAACTGTTTTTTCCATTTTTTGATCAATCAATTACCTATTGAGTTATAAGCGTTTTTAATAACTTGATAAACACGTTTTTCGCTCGCACTTGAGTGCTTTTCTCCATTCGCGCGGAAACTCGGTTCAAAACGTCCACTTTGACGCTATTTTCTGAAAGATCTATTGCGTTTGAAAAAAAAAAAAAAAAAAAAAAAAAAAACAGCTCGATGACAAAGTTTTTGAACAACAACACCAGCTAGTTTCATGCATTTTCGAACAAAAATAAATTAAAACTTATGTCAGAAAGTTGCCCTTTTGGATTTGAGAACACACTTAAGATTTAATCGATCACAAAATTCCATCTTTACATACAAAGAACAGGTTTAGTTAACTAACAGAGTGTAAAAAACAGTTCGATTACACATGTTTTGTTTTTATAAGAGCATTCGTGCATCTGCGAACAAAAATTAATTAAAAATTTGTCAGAAAGTAGCCAGTTTGGATTTTTCTCTGAGAAGTTCAGAATTCAGAGAATAACTGCTGATATTTTGAAGAGTGGAGACTCAAACAATAGAATATGACGCGTGCCTATGCAAATCGTGAAGGGAGGGACGCAGTTCTTTTTCTCTAGACGAAATAAAAACAAAAAACCTCCAAAACCGGGCAGTTTCCTGTTCTCCGAAATGAGGTACTGGCGAAAGTGACTCAAGTATGTCTACCTGACGGCAGGCCGAACAAGGCCAAGGTTGTTCGCTGGCAAATAACTGTAATAAAATAGAATAAAAAAAATAAAATCTCATCACTTGATGACAAGTGGCCGACTTTTTCTTTCTTCTTTTATTCGCCGCCTTTCACTTGTATCTTACGTTATGACTACGTAATGACTACGTGGAAAGAAAAAAGAGGTATCGAAACCCGTTATCAAAAGTTGGTTGTTTGTGAATTGCAGTTTTATTATTATTTTTTTTTTTAAATCTGAGAAATAGATGGGAGGAATAGCCGGCGAAAAGGGGTGCAGTCTCCCACAGATTTTCAAAATGAATTAAGGGTGTATTCGAAAAAATGTTTTTCCACCCTCAACAGCTCGAAATTTTCTGAGACATTTTCAGACTCATTTTTAAAAGTAAAAACATGAAACTTGCTGGGGTGATTTCTGAAGACATGTTTAACATGCCGTGTGATTTCACTTTCAGCTCAATTAATTAGAATTTGATTTTGAAACAATTATTTTCTCAGTATGACCATTTTTTTCATTCCCAGATCGCCCGCTTCGGAAAATTCGGTTCAAAACGCCAACTTTGACAGCGTTTTTTACAGTATTTTCTGCATTTATCAAAAAATTAAGAAGCATCGCACATTATATAGTTTCTAAATAAGAGAATTTCCAAGTTTGATGCGTTTGAGAGCAAAAATGAATTTTAAAATGAATCAGAAAATAAGCAGTTTGGATCGGAATACACCCTTAACTAAATTTTCTGTGTATTTGATTTTTTAGAAAAAATCGAAAATTTTATCTTTCAATGACAAAATAATTAAGGCTGTTATGAAATCCCCTGCTCAACGAGCAATTTGGAATAGAAAGACATTTTCCATTTTTGGATGAATAAATTTATCGAGTTACAAACGATTGGGATCACGTGACGACCGATTTTTCTTCTGTCTCACGGTGTTACGACCGGAAATTCGGTTCAAAACGCCCACTTTGACAGTATTTTCTGAAAGATCGTTTGCGTTTACCAAAAAATGAAAAAGTATTTCGATTACGTACTTTCTGAATAACAACACCGACACATGCCAATTTCATGGGTTTCCGAACGAAAATGAATTACAAAAAGGGTCACAAAGTAGCCCCTTTCGATTTGAGAGCAGCCTTAAACGCTAACAGAAAGAGTAACTAAAAATTTTTCGTCAGGGGGTTCTGCTCCCTCCTCCGCCCGTGAAAAACTTTTCTTCTTTTTTTATGTTCTAGTGCACAGCCCACCAGACAATAAAAAGACAGAACTGTGTGTATTTTCCATTTTAAAAATTTCTGGTAGAGACATACGTTTTGAACATCTAATATTCCTTAAGGTTGTTCTTAACTGCTCTGCTCAACAAGCGTAAAACGTTTCGACACAATTACAAATTGATTTTTTAACGGAAAGCTATAAAATTGGAAAGCCTGAGCCATGGAAGCGATTTGGAATTGAACTGTTTATTCCATTTTTTGATCAGTCAATTACCTATTGAGTTATAAGCGTTTTCGGTCACGTGACAAACCCGTTTTTCGCCCGCTCTTGAGTGCTCTTTCTCCCTTCGTGCGGAAATTTTGTTCAAAACGCCCACTTTGACATTATTTTCTGAAATATCTATTGCGTTTGCAAAATAAAGGGAAAAAACAGCTGAATTACATAAGCTTCTGAACAACAACACCAGCTAGTTTCATGCATTTTCGAACAAAAATAAATTAAAACTTATGTCAGAAAGTTGATATTTTGGATTTGAGAACATCCTTAATTGCCATTTTATTTATTTATTTGTTTTTTAATGTTTATTTAAAAAAAAAAAAAAAATTGTCTTGCACGTGAAGAGCAGCGGTGGGAGATCACAAAAATTCCTACTTTAGGTTATTTCATGTTTTCTTTTTCTTTTCTTCACTTGTACCTTACGTTATGACTATATGTAATGACTACGTCGCAGAACAAAAAAAGAGGTATCAGGACCACTTATCAAAGTATAGTTGCTGTTGTCTGTGAACTGCAGACAGGAACTGCTTTGGAGTCTGGGAAAATAAATTGAAGTAAGATCGGTCAAGGGGATGAAAGGGCTCATTCTTATTCGCCCTCTGATAATAATAATAATAATAGTATCTAATAACGGGCAATCAGTGTTTGAGCCTGATCATGTATTCTGTTCAACATAATCTTTCACTGAATAATTTTTTTTTTTTTTTTAACCATTTAGAAAAATGGTTATTGTCCTCTGTCAGGGCAGGAAATCAAAAGCATATCTGAAGCATTTTATTAGTTGAATCCGCATTTTATTCATTTTCTGATTGGTCTATACAGTAATCTGTATTTTCCCTTTACTTTCAATAGAGATGGCTACTTCGGTTGCCACTATGACAAAAAAGTAATAAAAACTACAAAAAAAAAAAAAATAATAATAATAATAACTCAGAAACAAATTGAGATACAGCTTTCAAACAAATTGCCTTTAAAAGTACATTTTTTTCTCTATACGACGGTGTAAAAAGTAATATTGTGGGATGTTTAGAAGTTTAAGAATGAAATTTCATTTAAAATGGGTCCAAGAATATTAATGTTTAATCCATGGCGTACGTAATGTCTGACCAGCTCCGTAGAAGTTTAAAAATTTACAGTACCGAAAATTGTAAAACTGAAATTTCTTTTAAAATTTGTTCATGATGGGTCCAGGGATGTTAATGTTTAATTCATGACGTACGTAATGTAGGATCAACTTCGTGCGATTTTTTATGTCTTAAATTTTAGTCTTCGAAAAAATCATTTTCCAAATGGTCGTTGTAATTTGTTAAATTGCTTTTTTTTTTTTTTTTTTTTTTTTTGTTATTGTTTGCTTGGAAAACATTTTTCAACTTTTGTTATTCTTTTACTGTGTGAGGTAACTAATTTTAATCGTTTGTTCTCAAATCCAAGAGGGCAACTTTATGACATAAGTTTTAATTTATTTTTGTTCAGAAATGCATGAAACTAGCGGATGTTGTTGTTCAGAAACTATGTAATCGAGCTGTTTTTTTTTTTCATTTTTTTGCAAACGCAATAGATTTTTCAGAAAATAATATCAAAGTGGGCGTTTTGAAACGAATTTCCGTGAAAAAGTAGACTAACCACTCAAGAAAGGGCGAAAAACGGGTTTGTCACGTGATCAAAATCGCTTATAACTCAATAGATAATTTATTTATCAAAAAATGGAAAACACAGTTCAATTCCAAATCGCTTCCATGGTCAGGCTTGCCAATTTTATATATTTCTGTTAAAAAATGAATTTGTAAATGTGTCAAAACTTTTTTCGCTTGACCAATGACCGTGACCAATGACGGTGAGTTACGACCAATGACCGGTAAGAAGAGGGGTGGTTGATGGAGACGGCTAACTGCGCTTATGCCGACCCTTCTTTGCCCCCCCCCCCTCCTGTATGAACTCGAACTGCGCTCGGCGTCGCGGGGACTGGAGATAATAACTAAAGATAACAGAATGTTTATTTAATAGTTTTATTCCTTTTTTATGTAGCTCATGAAAATCAATTACGGAATAAAAGACGAACGTGAAAAGGGAAACAATCTAATGTTTAATCGATTGATAGTAAAAGGCCATGTCTCGAGGGGCTCCAATCCACTAGCCACGGCGTCTTACAATCGGTCGATTCTAACCGGGAAAAACTGAGCTCAACGTAGGTAATTTGACGCAATCTGTGGATGATTCGGTGGAACTGCTTTCGATTTGTAAACTGGTTTTCTTCTCGAAACGGGACTTGGAGAGTTTATCGATGAAGGTTTTGGTCGTCTGAAGTTTGATCTTTGCGATCTGTTGTTGAAGAATTTTCCGTAGGACTAATTTTGAATGTTTTTAACATGTTTGATAATAAAAAATGTAATTTTTTTAAATTTTAGTAAATATTATGCATGGTAATATTTCAAATTTCATAAGAAAAATTATAAAAAAAAATATTTTGGGACAAAAATGAATATTTTTCAAAATTTGCATTTTTTAAGGACCTATTGAAAATAATAAAAATAACCTTAAATATTTTCAGAAGGCTTTAAATAATCAGTCATATCTCGGGGTCTGGGAGGAGTTTCAGCTTCCTTACAAACCCCCACCCCCAGGGCCGAAACTATTTTAAAATTTAAAATATGTAACACTGAACTACGCAATCTGCTTTGATAAATATTGATTCATCAAAATCTTGAAAACGGAATCGAAAAGAATCGAAAAAAATCAGCTTTATACAAGATCCTTATGCCACATCAACCTTAGATTCTTTTATGCTTTAGCATACTCCAGACAGAACAATTTTAACAATGCCGAGCTAAACATAGACTTGAGAAAAATCGACAAACAAAATCTTCATTTGGCGCCCTTTCGTTCTGTCGCCGGGGGCACATGCCCCCTCCCCCTTTAGTTTCGGCCCTGTCCCCCTCTGTGGGTACACCAATGGGTCCAGAAAAACTTGTAGTCACGTGATATCAATTGCTTGTAACTGGATACGTAATTCATTTATCAAAGAACGGCAAGCACCTTTCTATTTCGAATCACTTTAGGGTCATTCCACACAAAATGAGCAAAAATTTAAAAAAAGCCGTGGCTGCATAGTAACCGATTTTAATAAAATTTGATACACAGATTCAATTCATATTCATATAGAGCATTGCAAAATATTTCGACAAAAAAATAAAAAATTTTGGAAGTTATGGACATTTAAAAAACTTGTGACATAGAATGGCATGTGTATACAATCGTTCAAAGTTGCAAGTTTGAAGTTCCGTATCTTGAAAATTATTTAACATAAATTAAATCTTTTTATAATATTGTAATCTCTGGAAAATTATCTTCATATTTATTTAATAATAATAATTTGGTAACGTCATGATTAATCTTAAATTTGTTGTAAAAATTGAAAATTTGTCAATATTGAGAAAATTAAAAACGCTATAAAAATTAAAGGAATTCAAAAACATCTGTGAAATTGATGCCTGATGTAGTGTTACATATTAAGATCGAATTGCTAAAGTTTTTAAGTTGCCATGTATTTCCTTCACCTTTAAAAAATTTAGAAACTTTAAAAAAAATGACAAAACTGTAATTTTTCCTCTTATTGATAGGCAAAAAAAAAATATTGAAGGAAAGGTCAGACATTATAGTTATTGCACAGACATAAAGATCAATAAGTCCATGATATGCTAAAAAAAAATTCAAGATTGCCTTTTGATTCCTAACTTCACAAAATTTGGTTAAAAAAGTAATATTTATTGCATTCCAGAAACTTTACTCTTTGAATAAGCGCACGTTTTTTTTACAATATTGCACGATTTCAAAGGGAAAAAAGATGCAGTGCTGCCATCTATGGATTTAGAGGATAAATATATAATTTTTTTGTTCAAAGTAATATATATATTTTTTTTTTACTGTAGTTTAAAATAAATATATTAATAGCCAAAAATAAACTGAAAGCAAAAATTAAAGTTTCTATATTTAAAATATATACTTTTATCTATAATATGAAATAATTTAAAAGTTTAGTATAGCTTTTTTTTTCACTTAAAAAGAAGTGATAGAAATATTGCATTTTACCCTCAACATTTTTTACTGTTTATTTTTTTTTCTCATTAAGGAATAAAAAGGCAAGAATGAAACTTTCGATATTTAAAACATATACATTTAGCTATAACGCCAAAAAAAGTAAAATTGTCAAAGCTGTCCTTCATACTTAAATGAGCAGTAGAAATATTGCATTTTTACTTCAAAATTTTTGAAAAAAATTTTTTTTTTCTCATTACGGAATAAAAATACAATTACTAACTTACGCCAATCTGTTACTTATTATTCATTCCTAATTATAAATAATTTTTAATATAGTCTTTCCATTCCTAAGGCTGATAATCAGATTTGAAATTTTAAGTATGTAGACAATACCTCGATTTTGCATTCACTTTTAATGTATATTTTAATACTTAAATAAACAATCCTAAAATCTGTTATTTTACATTTACTCATAAATAGATATGATCTACATACAGACTGATTTTCATTAAAATCTGTGACATGTCTGCCACAGCGGATTTGCTCATTTTGCATGGAATGACCCTTTAATTAGTCAGCTCTGCAAGTGCCATACTTTCGCGTTTAAAAGCATAAATTCGTAAATATGCCTGGAAGTTTCTCGTCGTTGAGCGGGGGAAAATATTTTCTTGAGAATCGCATAAGACATTTAATTTTGTTTTCTCTTATGCACGTTAGATCGTGGTATCTCCTATAGACTTGTAGGGTAAGTGTTTCTGTGTTCATGCCAAGCCTCAGAAATCATCGAGAATGAGATAAAAGCTCAAATCCAAAGGGACAAATTTATGACACAAGTTTTAATTCATTTTTGTTCGGAAACGCATGAAATTTTCAGGTGTTGTTATTCAGAAACAATGTAATCGAAAGACGCTTTCCATTTTTTGTCACGTGATCCAAAATCGCTTATAACTCGATAAATAATTTATTTATAAAAAAAAACAAAAAACCCATTTCGATTCCAAATCGCTTCAATACCCTTCCAATTCTGCGCCTTTACGTTTAAAAATAAGTTATTATCAATGTGTCAGAAATAACTGACAGAAATGAGTCAGAAATAGCTTGTTGAGCAGTGCACTTGAGAACCGCTTTCAGACTCAACTACGCGAAACTTTCTGACACATTTTCGGTCTCATTTTTAAACGAAAAGGCATAAAGCTGGCAGATTTTTTCTACTGAAGCGATTTCAGAATTTTCCGAAGCGTTTTCCATTTTTTGATAAATAAATTACTTATACAGTTATAAGCGTTTCTTGTCACATGACATTTTGTTTCCTATTCCTCGGGCTGCCACGTCTAAAATTCGGTTCAAAACTCCTTTTATGAAGGTTTTTCAGAAAGATCTTATGCCTTTAACAAAAAATGGTAAACGCCATTCAATTACATAGTTTCTGAGTAAGAACACCTGCCAATTTTATGCGTTTTACGAACAAAAATAAATTCAGAAATGTGTCAGAAAGTAGCTCCTTTGGATTTGAGAACAGCCTTTATAAAAATTCCAAACAAAATATTACAATTTCTCAATGAGCAGCAACCTTTCATAAGCCAACAAGCTTTCAGCAAAGAAACTTTGATATTTTTGTAGAACTTATTAATCAGCTATATTTATGTTGGATTGTTGCACTGACCTGGCTGAATACTGCAGCGTTTACGCAGACGTGAATATATTTTGGGCAATGTGTATGATTCGTTTTCTTTGCAGTATTTATTCGTGCTATCCTGGAATATTCTGCCTAACTTTCGTTCCCAAACAAAATTATTTCTTTTAGAACGTATAATAGGGTGATCGCGCCAGTAGTTGATACCCCTCCAATAGTTAATCAAATTTTTGAAATATTACGCCATTTCAGGCGCAAATGAGTTTTACACGTGGCACTAGACATAATATTTTTCTTTGAATGTTGGAGCACCTGTTGTCATATTGTAATCAGCTGCCTGCTGTAAAGGAAGCAATTTTATGTTGTTGTTTTTTTTTTATTAGAAAATGTAAAAATTTAGTTTTTGATTAGTTGAAGACAATTACGGTAAGTTAAAATAATCCACTTTCATCTGGCTTATTTCAAATAATTGTTTTATATGAATTATTGTTAATCACAGCTTAAGCATGATATTTTAAAGAATAATTTTTGAATTTTCGACTGATTTCTTCGATTGATCAAAACTAATGGAAAAATGGCAATTAAGGATGTTCTCAAATCCAAAAGGGCAACTTTCTGACATAAGTTTTAATTTATTTTTGTTCGAAAAAGCATGAAACTAGCTGGTGTTGTTGTTCAGAAACTATGTAATTGAGCTGTTTTTTCCATTTTTTTTTGCAAACGCAATAGATCTTTCAGAAAATAGAGTCAAAGTGGGCGTTTTGAACCGAATTTCTGCGCGAAGGGAGGAAGACCACTCAAGAGCGGGCGAAAACGTGATCACGTGATCGAATTAGCTTATAACTCACTAGGTGATTGATTGATCAAAAAATGGAAAAAACAATTCAATTCTAAATCGCTTCCATGGCCAGGCTTTCCAATTATATATCTTTCCGTTACAAAATGAATTTGTAAATATGTCAAAACGTTTTCCGCTTGTTGACCAGAGCAGTTAAGAACAGCCTTAAAGAAACTATTTACTTATAATTTTGTTGCTATTTAATTTCAGCAGATTTCATTTTTGCTCATTATAGGACATTCATTAAGAGTTGTAATAATTATGTTAGTTTACTTCTAAAACTTAAAAAGAAGGAAATATAATAAAAACCCCGTAGCACCGACCTTATTTGATCAACTATGGCTCGGTTACTATATATGTAAATTAGCATCGATTGTTTAAAGAAATTTCGAAAACGCATATTTTTAAAGTACATGTTATACATGAAAATTACTCCTTTGTCTTTTCAAAGTTTCCTGTCCAACCAATACTAATGTTTTTTTTTAGACACCTTAAAATACAAATTAACATCGATTGCTTCTGAAAGCTCTAAAATCGCATGTTTTTTGAAAAACAGCATAAATTTTCGAAGAACTGAAATTGCAAATGTTGTTGCGCTAAAAATAAAAGTTTATACCTTAAAATTCTCCGCCTTTTGCTTATTTATTTATTACGGATTTTTTTCGATTCTTATTCAAGCATGCTTTTAAACAGCCAGCCTTACAACAACATTTGTGGTTTAGTTGTTGGTAAAAGCAAGGCCAAAACGATTATTCATACACAATTTTCGTAGTTTCAATGATTGATGTTCATGCTAATCATCGGAGAATTTCACGAGTTAAATATCTCTAAAGAATTCATCTATGATGATAGCTTTTATGCTACAAAGTACCATTTATCCCAAAAACTAGTTTTATATTCGCACAATTCAAACTTCACCTGCCTTTGAAAAAGTATGTGTTATCAAGTCAAAATTAGTACGTGCCATGTTTCTGGCGTAACTACGAATTTTATATTCTATTGCGTGTGATGGTGGTAACTATGTATAATAGTAATTTTCTAAAGTTTTTTGCACCATCTATATACTTTTTTGTAAGCGAATTCAAGTGTAAATATTTTATACTTTACTCAGCTTTACTATCATTAAATGCAATCATTTATTGCGTGGAAACGTTTTATCGAGAAGAATAAAAGTTTAAAAAGCACAATTTGTGGAAACTGAACAGGAAAATTCACAATCTATTTCTAAAGAACAGGAATCAAAAAGTGAATATGAAAAGTAAAAATGTATTTTTCGTAACGGAACAACTTTTAATTTGTTCTAATTCTTAGCCATAGTACAAATTTAGTTGAAAAAATAATATATGTACAATAGATGTTTCACTGACAACACATATTAAAGCAGCTTTAATAAGTGATATCATAGTGAAGTTTATCACTGCATGAAAGTTACCGTCATTACATTCAAAACTGTATTCTGCAGTAACTTTAGGAATTTGGAATTTGGGAAAAAATGAATTTCAACAAAGCAATTTACAAAGCAAATTACAGTTTGAAAAAACTGAATTGAAAAGTTCTCACTTCAGTCTTGGAAAAATATTCTAATTAGGGCACAGCTTATATATTCCATTCTATTTTGGAACTGATTCTTCCACAACTTTAAATAGTTGATAGTTATTATGTAATAATAATAATTATATAAGACAATAGACTTTTCAATGTCATCATAAGTTAAAACACCGAGAAAAGAAAATTTAATTCAAATTCAGTAATTTCCTTAAGGCTATTCTTAACTGCTGTGCTCAACAAGAGTAAAACGTTTTGACACATTTGCAAATTCATTTTTTAACGGAAAGATATAAAATTGGAAAGCCTGACCATGGAAGCGATTTGGAATCGAGCAGTTTTTTCCATTTTTTTATCAATAAATTACCTATTGAGTTATAAGCGATTTTGATCACGTGACAAACACGTTTTTCACCCATTCTTCAGCTCTTATTCTTCTTTCGCGCCGAAATTCGGTTCAAAACGCCCACTTTGACACTATTTTCTGAAAGATCTATTGCGTTTGCAATAAAACGGAAAAGACAGCTTGATTACATATTTTCTGCGCAGCAACACCTGCTAGTTTCATGCATTTCCGAACAAAAATAAATTAAAACTTATGTCACAAAATTACCCTTTTGGATGTGAGAACAGCCTTAAAATAATTTTCTGAGATTGTCTTTCTTTCTTTTACCCCCTTTCCTTTCCTTTTTTTCTTTTCTTTTCCTTTTCATAAAGCAAAACTTGATGGAAATATAACCATCCTCAGATCAGCAGTAAGCAATGAAAACAGAGAATTGAAACGATAATTTTCAAGAACTATATAACATTTTCGAATTCTTATCAAAATAAATTAGATTGTAGATCATCATACAATCATCAAACTGTTAAAATATCTAAATTATGTTTATCAAAAGTGAACAGTAATAATCATAAATAAAACCTGTTTATTCCTACCCACGCATGATGCAAGAGACTCCCGTGATTACTGAAAATAACTGAAAAATTTTGACATTTTGTTCAGTATGATATTAGCTGTAAGATAAGAAACATGTAAGATTTAAAATAGCTGCCGTAAGATGCAGCATAATTGTGTTTGTTAAAATATAATACAATATAATCAAGAAAACTAAAAAATAGGCTCATTAGTGAATTTACTTCATGTGTTCAAATTATTTTAACACAACTTTTCTTCTTTTCACACTATAGTGAAATGCATAATAAGAATTTCATCAAAATATAGCCAACTCGGATACATTGGCCATATATCCAATCGAGGGACTGCTGCAGCAGAAACATAAAGGTAAGAAATTTACCTATATTATTCTAATATTGATTGATTTATTAAGAAAGGTCAGATTTAGATATCTAAATATTAGCGCGCGTGTGCTACTACACAAAACAGAGGTGGCTTTTTTGCCAACATATATTGATTCTGAAGACTGAGAAAGTCTAATATTTAGTATTATAGTCTTAGTAGAGAAAACTACTGGCCGTAAAAGTGCGTACAATAAAAAGAAAATTGTTGAAGATATAGTACGTTAGTGCTTAGAAATATTGTGATGAAATAAATATTGTGTATTTTTAATGGTATAGATGAAATGTTAAGAATAGAATGAAAATTAATCAAATATAAGTTTTTATATGAGATAAAATAACAGCAATTCCTCTTCGAAACACAAACTTAAATTACTAATAAAAATGGCCGCATCACGAGAAATCCAGTTGGTAGAAAAGCTTAATACTAGCAACTACAGTACATGGAAGTTTAAAACCGAAAGGTTATTAACCTCTTCCTGCATACTGTGACATATATGGCACATACTGAATTTATTGTAGTTCTGCAGTTGTTTTTAATCGCAGAAGTTCCATTCTTCTTTGTTTAATACGTCAGTGGATGAGGCTTGTTATGCCAACAGGTGCTGCCTCCTTTCAAGCGGATTTTGGCACCAAAAAAGAGGCGAACGGTGAGAATTTATAGTTGTTACTTTGTGTTACTCGATAGTTAATGTTTTTGTTGTTTTTGTGTGGAAAAAAAAAGAAGACTGGGCTGAAATAAATACAGCTGTGTTTGTAAGTATCTTGTGAATAATATAACATGATGGTAACACATTGTAGAAATGCTAGCGTATGTAGAACGTAAAAATCGGCACGTGCCATATATGTCACACCATGCATTGACAGGTTGTATTTTTCCATAGTGGTTGAAATGTGTATTTGTTTATTCACCATCAAAAATGCGAAGTTTCACTTTGTCTGAACAATGACCGAAATTACTTTGCAATTTTCACACTGAGTGAAGGGTACAGGGCCAAAACTAAGGAGGGGCAGAGGTGGTATGTGCCCGTGCGCCAGAACGAAGGGATGCCAAATGAGGATTTTGCTTATCGATTTTTCTCACATCTATGTTTAGCACGGTTTTGTTAAAATCATCCTGTCTAGGGTATGCCAAAGCATAGAAGAATCGGAAGATGATATGGCATAAGGATCCTGTATAAAGCGGAATTTGTTTTCGATTGTTGGCGTTTCTGTTCTTAAGATTTTAATGAATCAATATTTTACAAAGCAGAGTATTACATATTTTATTATTACACATATTAAATTTTAAAATAAGTCGACTGTTAGAAAATTAGTGAAAGTCTCTTTGTAAATATACTTTGCGGAGGAGGGGAGGGCGCCAAAATTCATGTTTTCCCCGGGTGCAAAAAAGGCTAAATTTGGCCCTGGGTCTTTGAGTAAATGTAGTTTTCAACAACGTTGTGTCAGTTACTGCAGACTGTAGTTTTCAGCCAAAAATATGTATCAGTTACTGTAGCCTGTAGTTTTAAACCAAACATGTATCAGGTACTGTAGAATGTAGCTTTTCAATAAACGATGCATGTATCAATTTCTGTAACTTCATTTTTCAGTAAACGATATACGTATCAATTACGGTAGACTGAAACACACATACACAAATAGATTTCATATGTTCTTTCTCTATATATTTTTACGTTTTAAGAGTTGCATGCAAGTTTTAAAGCTGATTTCACTACTATGGAAAAGTAGTCGCTAATGCATGGTGTGACCTATATGGCGCGAACTTAAATCGGCCTTAAATTAAGGTGGATTTGAAACTTTCGAATTTTGAGTGATTTTTTATCATGTTACATTAATATTTAGCAAACTTTAAATTTTTTTTGCCTGCAGGAAAAAAATCATGCAGGAAGGGGTTAATTAAAGAAGAATTGTTCGAAGTAATTACCGATGAAATGCCCACGCCGGTCACAACCGATTGGCAGAAGAAAGACAGGAAGGCTAGAGCAATTATTAACTTGGCAATTGAAGATTCTCAGATAGTTCATGTACAGCCAGAGAAATTTGGAACGCGCTTAAAACGATACATGAAAGAGCTAATTTATCGAGTAAATTATTTTTGTTAAGAAAACTTTATGATGGAGCCAAGTTCCCAGAAAACGGTAACTTAATCAAACACATAACGTACATTTTAGAATTAATCGATAAATTGTCCGCAATCGGGGAAACAATTAGTGACTCCCATCTTTCGGCTTTATTACTGTGTTCGCTAGCCCCGAGTTATAATACTTTAATCACCGCCCTTGAATCGCGTAATGAGGACGAGCTTACACCACAATTTATTAAAAATAAATTAACAGATGACTACAACAGAAGGGTTGAAAACGCGGACCAGGGTGAAGCGTTTAAAACGCAGAAAAGATTTCCAAATGATAACTTAAATAAAGAAAAACAGCGCACGTACTGTAAAATGAGGAATCACACGTACAGAGAATGTAGGCATCTGAAAAATCAAAACACTCACCCAAGTACACAAAAACAACAACAAACATACAAAAATAAACATTGCTCATCATCGTTGTGTTATCAACAATCGGATAACCAGATAGGAAACACTGACCGCGAATCAGTAGACAAGACAGATTATAGAACGGAAACAAAACCAGATCAAAGCAGCGACGCAGCCTTTCTAATAGACAAAGCAGGAAAACAAACCTGGATCATTTATTCTGGTTCATCCTCACATATTCTAAACAATAAAGATGAGTTTACTAAATTAAATGACACAAAAAAAACAACCATCATAATTGCCAATGGAAAAACTCTAAACTCGCAAGGCACCGGAGAAACTACATTCACGACAAAAACATCCGATGGAGGCATAAATAAAACTACGTTGAAAGGAGTGTTATATGTACCTGAGCTAGAATCTAATTTAATTTCAGTCAGTAAAGCCACAAAGAATGGGATAAATTATTATTTGATAAAGATAAATGCACGCTGTCCCGAAATGGGAAAATCTACTTGGAGGCAAAAATGAAAAATAACCTATACGAAGTTGAATTATTAGAAAATACAGAAAGCAATATAGTAAGTATGGCGCACGAATGCAAAAATAAAGATTGCCTGGAACTTTGGCACAAACACCTTCCATAAAGGAAATGGTTAAAGACGATTTAGCCTATGGCATAAAACTAAATAATTGCAATCATGGGAAACGTCAATTGCATCATGCGAAACGTGCATACAAACAAAAACAAGCGATGCTCCCTATCCCAAAACATCATATAAAAACAAAACAGGCAGTGTACTCGATCTAGTGCACACGGATGTATGTACAGCAATAGGAACCCCCACAATAGGTGGTAAAGCAATGTTTGTAACTTTCATGGATGACTACTCTAGATTTACTGTAATATACTTATTAAAACATAAAGATGAAGTACAGGATAAACTAATTGACTACATAGCTATGGTTCGAAACCAGTTCGGGAAATATCCGAAAGCAATAAGATCTGATAATGGGGGAGAGTACATAAATAGAGGGACAGAGGATTATCTAAAAAAAAGGGGCATTCAACATCAATTAACTGTGCCGTATTGTCCGAGCCAAAATGCAATTGCGGAAAGAAAAAATAGATCACTATTAGCCATGACTAGAAACCTACTCAGAGAAGCGAATCTACCACAAAGGTTTTGGGGAGAAGCAATCAACGCCGCGAACCATTTACAAAATCGCTTACCAACAAGATCAACAAATAAAACCCCATTTGAGCTATGGTTTAATCGGAAACCGAATTTGCACTATTTGCGAACATTCGGGTGCAAAGCCAACGTATACCTGAATAAACAACATCGAGGAAAACTCGACGATAGGGCTCAGGAAGGGATTTTTGTAGGATACGACAACAACTCAAAAGGATATCGGGTATACACTAACGGAAACAAAATTGTAATTGGCAGAACAGTGAAATTCATAGAAAATAGCAAAATTAACCTAAAAGAAAGTAAAGAGACAGAAAACTCACATGACGACAAAAATTACATTGAAACAGAGATAAACAACACAACCGAACAATGAACCAAGAAGATCTGAAAGATCGAACAGGGGGTACCACCCGACAGATATATCTGTTATGTAAACAATAATGATATGATAGAACCTACTAGTTGGAATGATATACTGGAAATTAATAACCCCACAGAAAAGGAAAATTGGCTTAAAGCCACACAAGCGGAAATCAATTCGCTGAAAAAACATAACACATGCGGGAGTTGGTGGATTCTCCACCTAACAAAAAGGTTATATGTTGTAAGTGGACATTCAAAAATAAATTAGACAGTTACGGGAACATTCAAAAATACAAAACACGTCTGGTAGCCAAAGGCTATAGTAAAAAATATGGCGAAAATTACGACGAGACTTTTGCCCCCGTAGTCTCACAAACAACAGTCAGAACATTTTTGGCAGCAGCCGCATATAACAATTTAAATGTTAGACACATTGACATTGATACATTCTTTCTCTTTGGGAAGCTAGAAGATGAAGTATATATGAAACAGCCGGAGGGCTACATTGAGAAAAATTCGGAAAATAAAGTCTGCAAGCTTATAAAATCAATCTGCGGACTCAAGCAGGGCAGCCAGAACTTGGAATAAACGTATAGAACATTCTCTGAACATTTGCTGATAACTCAATAGGTACTTTATTGATCAAAGAATGGGAAACTCAGTTCAATTCCAAATCGCTTCCATGGCCAGGTTTCCAATTTTATATCTTTCCTTTAAAAAAATGAATTTGTAAATGTGTTGTTGGGCAGAGTAGTTGAGAACAGCCTTAAATGAGGTAAAAAAAATATTATAACAGCCTTAATAGAGCTTCGAAGAGGCTCCATCACTCATATTGAAATTATGATACAGTAGATTTCAGTTACAACGAACTCCACGGGACCGTTAAAACATTTCGTTGTAACGATTTTTTCGTTGTAACGGAATTACTCCTATTTATCTAATGAATTTCATATACACGTAAACTAACTAGTTTGAGACAAATTTACCTTTCATTATAGAAGATTTTAATGGAAGACTAGTTAAATGAACATAAAAAAGTTAGTAAAAAATAATTCAATATAGATTAAGATTGATTATAGATAAGTTAGTCCTTAATTTTTTATTTTTTAAATACAAAATTTGGTCTAACTTTTATTTATTAGTACGTAATTGCAGAAAATCTGTGATTTTATTTTCTACAAAGGAATGTTTAGTTGATGATAACAAAAACGTGTGCAACGAATGAATATGAAAAAATACTTCCTCTGGCATATTCTTTTGATGAGAAACACAAGCACGCATTTTCTCCAAGCATGAGAGAGTTCCCGAAGCGGTAACTTTTGAATCGACGGTAACATCAATATCGTCATTATTGCTTTCGTCATTTTTTCGATCTAATGTAGTTTTACTGGACAAAATGATATCTTCATCACGCACTTCAGAGCATGTTTGAATATTTTCATCCGTAGATAAAAAATCCTCCAAATCCACCTGATAAGGGACCGATGTTAAATTTTGAGCAGCCTTCCAAATTGTGTTTTACTCAGAGACTCATCCAAATCTAAGATTTCTTATTCATTTTCTTCAGTCTCACTTAACCAGGCATGTTTCTAACAGTTAGAAATTGGTTTCTGGCTAATTTTTCGCCACGAACCTGAGAGATTTTTCAATAGCTTCTTTGAGATTTATTTTTTACCATTCGCCATTCTCTAAGCCGCAAAGAATTTTTTTAGCAAACGAGTTCTGTAGCGAGATTTTACAGCACGGATGATAAAAGTGCAATTCGGCGGAAAGTACTCAACTTGTATGCAGTCCAATTTGGGGGAATATTATGAGACTTGCAATTATCAATCAGCAGAAGAATTTTGCTTTTTTAGCTTTCATTTCTTTGTCAAATTGTATTAGCCAATCATTAAAGATATCTTGTGTCATCCGTAACTTCTTATTGAATTTATAATCGCAAGGCAATGCATGACAGTTCTTAAAGCAACGGGGTTTGTCAGCTGACCAATAATTAATCTATTTTTCTTCTCGGTTCCAGATTTGTTACAACAAAGAGTACTGTAATTCGTTGCTTTGACGTTTTTCCTCCAATGTACTTGTCGCCTTTAAATGTTAATGTTTTTCTTGGTTCAAGTTTATAAAATATTCCAGCTTCGTCAGAATTGAAAACATGAGCGGAGCTGTATGTCTTTATAAGGGCAGCTACTTCTCCAGCTCTCCATTCATTTGCAACCTTTGTAGGTACATCACTTGCTTTGCCGCAAATTCATTTCATTACAATTCCATAGCGAGTACGAAAGCGATTGAGCTAATCGACGCTGGCTTGGAAATTTTCGATACCAAGCACTCTTGTTGTTCCGAACTCTTGAGCTTTCTGCTTTATCAGAGTACCACTTATAGGTAAATTGTGTGAACGAACACCTTCGAACCGTTTGGACACGGCTTTATCGACATCTTGAAATTGGGGCTGTCGCTTTCGTTTTCTATGGAAACCAAGGCTTCGATTTTGGAATTGGCTCTCAATCTTTTCTTTATCTTTTAGAAGTGTAGATAAAGTGGTTTTATTCCATATTTTTTAGCCACATCAGTTTTCCGGATACCTTTATCAATCTCAGAAATTATGGCTTTCCATAATTTCCACATGGCCTTCCAACGAAAATTGTTTTCGTTTCACACAAGACATCTTATCAACGAACGAAGCAAGGAACACACTGCAACAGATATTGGCAATAGAGATATCTGATAATAAGCACACACACTCCTTTCACAGTGAAGTTCACCTGCTGTCTATAACGTGATAATTTTGAAGCGTACAGGCTAATGAATGAAAAGGAATCTGGGAAAAGGATTAGACAAAAAAAAAAGTAGCAAAGTTGAGGAAAATCTAAAATAGCACCTGACCCCAAAACAACAATTTTATTTTTTTAATCTTCGACATTCTATTCGAAGTATATTTTATTTTTGTTAAGCAATAAAGAGAAAAGAAAAAAAGAGCTCGATGAAGATTTTTCGTTGTAACGGAATTCCTAAAAAAATTCACTTCGTTAAATCGGAATTTTTAATACATTGAGGTTAATGCAATTTGAAATGGGGATTTGTCAAATTTCGTAGTAACGGGATTTTTTGTTGTAATGGAATTCGTTGTAACGGAAATCTACTGTATTATTAAAATTGCATTATATTGAGAAAATGAAGATTCCGTTTTGCATTTAAAATCCCTATAAAAGTAAAAGTTTAAAAAATGATAATAAACATTTTGAAAATACAAGTTAGCCATGTTGTATATAGTGTATGAATTATATTACATCAGGTTCTGCGATTTCTTTTAAAGTGGTTCTCAAATTCCTTGCTCAACAACGCGGAAATTTCTGACACATTTTCTGCTTCATTTTTAAACGTAAATGCATAAAACTGGTAGCCCTTGACTATTGAAACGATTTGGAATCGAACAGATTTTTCAGTTTTTTGATAAATAACTTATCGAGTTATAAGCAATTTTGATCAAGTAATGACATGTTTTTCTCTTCTTCTCTCGCTGTCACATCCGGAAATTCGATTCAAAATGCCAACTCTATAGCAGTATTTTCTGAAAGATCTTTTGCATTTACTAAAAAATGGAAAACTTCTTTCGATTACGCAGTATCTGAATAACAACACCGACCAATCCCATGCGTTTCCGAATAAAAATTAATTAAAAAAAGTGTCAGATAGTAGTCCATTTGGATTTGAGAACAGAGATATAATGTTTCTATATTTTAAAAGTTTTGCGTTTGTATTAATATTATACAATTCCGTTATGCAATTAAAACCCATAGAAAAATCAAAGTTTTTAAAACAATAATAAACATTTTGAAAATACAGGTTAGTATGTATGTAGGGCATGAATAATGTTATATCAGGGTGGGCGATTTCTTTTAATAAAAATTATTCTCGTAGTATTATGAAAGGGGGGAAAAGTTCGCACGTTTAATTTTGACAGACCTTAAGAAAAACGAATTAAATTTCGTATCCATTTATGCCTTTGACGTGGCGCGTGATTTCCATGCATAAAAACTTTCGCAGATGTATGAAACTTCGCTGCTAGAAATGAATATAATTTATGACACTGATTAACTACCTTCAAAATGTAATCTAAATAGAGCAAAAGAACCGATTTTTCATCTCGAAAAAAGAGAGCGAAAGTTAATTAAATGCGGTATATGTCGGTCTCTTAATTAAAAATTTTATTTTTATGGGGTATAAATATCAAGCGAAAAAACTGGTAGCTTTTTTTTGTTGTTGTTGTTGTTAATGCACTTTGAGATATTAAATGGAGGTTTTCATACGTTAGCTAAACGATGAAGAAGTAAGTTATAAATATGCCATTTTATTTTTGTTGTTTCTCGTAGCGAGTGTAAAAAATAAAATAAATATCTCTCTCTCTCTCTTATATATTCATATTTTGATAAAATTTATTTAGATTGCCCAAATATGGTTGGTCTATATTTAGATGAGGTAACATTATGATCAATTATAGTAAAATCAGCTTTATAGTATCATAACAGTATTAATTTTTTTGCTCGATTTTTCATTTGTATTAATAGTCAATAGTAATTATAAAAAGTTTTATTATATATATAATAGTTTGACTTTTCGCCAAATTTAAATGTTATAATATTTTAATACTTCATTTATGATTGGGTCTAGTCTTTAAAAAATTCATTAGTGATTAGTTAATTTAATAATTGTTGTTCCAAATTTAATATGTATAATGTTTGTATCATGCCTTTATACTCAATTTATAATTTATACTTGAAATTGATGATGAATTGTAATATTCTATAATGGTTATATATATACATACGTACATAGCATTTTGGAGCTGAAAACTAATTTTATTTCATGTTTATTAATTTTCATAGCGTGATCTAATTCTACTGACATAAAGAGAGTCTACGATACTTTTTTTTATATAACTGGTCAGTTTAAATTAAAGATTTTAAATTTAGTGGATATTTCGTTAAGGCTGTTCTTAAGGGTGTATTCCGATCCAAACTGATTATTTTCTTATTCATTTTAAAATTCATTTTTGCTCTCAAACGCATCAAACGGCGAAATTCTCTTATTTAGAAACTACATAATGTGCCGTGCTTCTCAATTTTTTGATAAATGCAGAAAATACTGTATTAAACGCTGTCAAAGTTGGCGTTTTGAACCAAATTTTCCGAAGCGGGCGATCTGGGAATGAAAAAAATGGTCATACTGAGAAAATAATTGTTTAAAAATCAAATTCTAATTAATTGAGCTGAAAATGAAATCACACGGCACGTTAAACATGTCTTCAAAAATCACCCCCAGCAAGTTTCATGTTTTTACTTTTAAAAATGAGTCTGAAAATGTCTCAGAAAATTTCGAGCTGTTGAGGGTGGAAAAACATTTTTTCGAATACACCCTTAACTGCTCTGCTCAACAAGCGCAAAACGTTTTGACAGATTTACAAATTCATTTTTTAACGGAAAGATATAAAATTAAAAAGCTTGAACATGGAAGCGATTTGGAATCGAACTGTGTTTTCCATTTTTTGATCAATCAATTACCTATTGAGTTATAAGCGATTTTGATCACGTGACACGACATTTTTTCTCCCCTTACTGACTGGATTTTCTTCTTTCGTTCAGAAGTTCAATTCAAAATGCCAAATTTGACAGTATTTTCTGAAAGACCTATTGCGTTTACAAGAAAACGGAAAAAAACAGTTCGATGATATAGTTTCTGAATAACAACACCTTCTAGTTTCATGCGTTTCCGAACAAAAATGAATTAAAACTTATGTCAGAAAGTTGGCCCTTTTGATTTGAGAACAGCCTTAAAAATGAAAAACGTCTTTCGTTTTCGTCTTTCTGAATAAAAACCCTTGCCAATTCCATGCGTTTTCGAATAAAAATGAATTTAGAAATGTGGCAAAAATTAGCTCCTTTGAATCTGGGAAAATAAAATTGACTCCGAGAAAGTCTCAGAAAAGACGTGAGTAGAAAATAAAGTGAAAAAAAGACAGAGAAAACAAACAAGACTCTTCTCAAATTCAATGGAGCTTACTCTCAGACACATTTTTTTTTACGAAAATGCTTGAAATTGGCAGATATTCTTATCCAAAAAGTATATAACAATATAGTTTCTGAATAAAAACCCCTACCAATTTCATGCGTTTCCAAATAAAAACGAATTTAGAAATGTGATAGAAAGTAGCTCCTTTAAATTTGAAAAAATAAAATTGACTCCGAGAACGTCTCAGAAAAGATTTGAATAGAAGAAAGTGAAAAAATAAGAGAGAGAAAAAACAAATAAGACTCTTCTCAACTCCAAAGAAGCTACTTTCACACCTTTTTTTTTTTTCGAAAATGCTTGATATTGGCAGATGTTCGTATTAAAAAACATTTAACTATATAGTTTCTAAATAAAAACTCCTGCCAATTTCATGCGTTTCCGAATAAAAATGAATGTAGAAATATGACAGAAAGTAGCTCTTCTGAATCTAAGAAAATAAAATTGACTCCGAGAATGTCTCAGAAAAGACTTGAGTAGAAAAAAGTGAAAAAAAAAAAAAAAAAAAAAAAAAAAAAGAAGAAGAAGAAGAAGAAGCGAGAAAATAAACAAGACTCTTCTCAAATCCAAAGGAGCTACTCTCAGACACATTTTTTTACGAAAATGCTTGAAATTGGCAGATGTTCTTATTCAAAAACTATGTAATCAAAAGATGATTTCCATTTTTTGGAAAAGGCAGAAAATCTTTCACAAAATAGTGTCAAAGTTGGCGTTTTGAACCGAATTTCCGGACATGACACCCTGAGAAAGAAGAAAAACTGATCGTCGTCATACATGACCGCAATTACTTATAACTCAAAAACTTGTTTATCAAAAAATGAAAAAACTCATTGTCATTCCAAATCGCTACAATAGTCAGACCTGCCAATTTTATACCTTCCTGTTTAAAAATGAGCCAGAAAATGTGCCGGAAAGCTTCGCTTTTTTGAGCAGGGGATTTGAGTACCACCTTAACTTGAAATTTCAGAATATCGCAGAGAATGCAGGAATGAGATACTTAGAGAGCCAAGATCGTCATTTCAAAACATTCAGTATTGACCATTTTTGTATTTTTTAAATGTTTAGAAAAAAAGTGTGTTGAGAAATTTACATAAAAATGTTCCCTTTCCTTATTTTTAAGATAACTTAAAAAAAAAAAAAAAAAAAAAAAAAAAAAAAAACCGCTCTGTGGAAAAAAAAGAACGTTGGAATCGGTGTAATTAACAGTTTTTCTTTAACTTTTGCCTTCCCATATGGCAGAACATCCTTCCTGTTAATAGTGTGGTTGACTATTAGGACCATGGCTAATAGTTGTTCTTCCCACCTATGGGCGTCTATTTCAGTCCAAGTCCTAATGTGAAGAGGAATTACAGATCCATCAAGAAACATTAGCAGAGGAAAAAAACAACTTTCATTAGCAACGCCATGGCTTTGCTCAGTAGTAAATGATAGTAAAATTCATTTTTTAAAGTGATCTAACGCCAAAATTTCGCATTATTTAGTAAATTGAGGGGAAGTAAGTTAAATTGTAGGCTACATACACATCATGTGATAAAATTAAAATATAATGCATTTTGTAAAAAAAAAAAAAAAAAGTTCAACCTTTATGCGACATAGTAAGTATGGATATGCACAGAGAGTGAGTATCCAAACATACATCCATAGAGTGGGTGAAAATTACCATAGCTAATGTAAAAGTTGCGAATAGTGAATGGCTGTTTGCTATCAATTCTCTAAATTTAGAAAAATATATGTCGATGAGGATGTCATTTATTGAAAATTATGCAAATGGCTTACTCACATCCCTTGCCACATCCCCTTACCCCACATACCCTACTCAAATCCCCTATTCCACATTGTACATTCAGTATTGTTTCCACCAGTTTTTATTTTTATAAGTTTGTAATGTATCACATTGAAATTTTATGAGAAATAACTATGCCACTGTTAAAATTAAGGTATACGAACTCATACATATATTTTAAAGTATTGTTACCAATATCTAGCCCCTCAATATCACTCCTCGTTTAGCTCGCGGTATACTATTCCTTTCTTCTAAGCTGCTAAAATGTTGTCTCCCAAAAATAACGTTCCGTTGTATAAGCCAGCCGAAAAATAAAGCAGATGTATCATTGTACTGTTAAATACTCTACTGCAATTTTTTTAACTTCTAAGCATCGCACATTTTCAATTTTTATACCATCGTATTGGGAAAAAAGAGTACTTTTTAATGCAATTTATTTGAAAACTGTATCTCAATTTATTTTTGAAACATTAATTTTTGTAGTTTTTAGCCCCAATTATTTAACGTTGGCAACTCAAGTCACTCCATTTCTGTAGAAAGTAAAGGAAAAATAGTTGGAAAATAGTAAATATATCTTTTTGTTGCCATTTTCCGATAACAACTGAAAAAAAATGTAATTAAAATGCGTGTTATTTTGAAAAAAATATAAATGAATGATTTCTGACAAAACATGGAGCTATTATAAACTATATTTAATTTTAAGTATCTATATTAATATTACAAACAAATGAAGGCATATGAATCATTAGATAGCCGATTTTTTTTGTCGAGTTTCTTGAATGATGATTATCTCTTTTTTTAGAATTTGTGTATTATTTAGCGATAGTGACGTCCTATGCGTACTTTACTGTAGATGTTGTGGCTGGTTCTTAAAAGTGAAATTCTTCAGCGGATGCGAATGACGTCATTTTATATAAAATAAAAGCATGTGTTTTAAGTCTTAAAACTGAAATATGTTTTGTACTTATCTATATTTATATACATATTTTATTTCATGGGGGGGGGGGGGACACTAAATTCTTAAAAAGCAGAATTCCTGTTTTCTAGTGAATTAATCTCATCTAACCGCACCATATTACTGGTCAAACAATGAATATCCGAGATTTTTATATCTATCTGAAAGAGCATAAAAATATTTAGTATCAGTAATTCTACTGAAACTAGCTGCGTTTCGCCGTCTAAACGATCGTTTCGCGGATCCCGCTTACTTCGACAATGCATAACTGTACTTCGCCCGTCTATCTTATGATTTTATATGAAAGTAAACTTTAGATTGATGATGACTGCTGATTCTACGACAATCACATTAAGTTTTGCGCAGGTTTCCGTTATAGTTACGTTTAACCTTAAGGTTGTTTTCAAATCCAAAAGGGCAGTTTTATGACATAAGTTTTAATTCATTTTTGTTCCGAAATGCATGTTCTGCTCTCGAAGCTGGTAGACGGGAGGTGCTAGGTTCGATCCCAACCCCGCCCGTCGGCCTAATCGTTCGGAGTTTTCGTGGTTTTCTTCGAACCTAGGTCTTCCAAGCGTAAATACGGGTTAGGTTCCCTTAGAAAGACCCCCACGGAGGGCACTACCCATGCCCTTAGGGCCTATATCCCTCGTGCTGATAATTGGCCGTCATAAACAAACAACCGAAATGCATCAAACTAGCGGGTGTTGTTGTTCAGAAACCACGTAATCAAACTGTGTTTTAGGGTTTTTTTTTTTTTCAATAGATCTTTCAGAAAATAGTATCAAAGTGGGCGTTTGGAACCAAATATCCGCGCGAAAGAAGAATAACCACTCAAGGAAGGGTGAAAAAGTCTTTGTCACGTGATCAAAATCGCCTATAACTCAATAGGTAATTTATTTATCAAAAATTTGAAAACACAATTCGAATTCCAAATCGCTTCCAAATCAATTCCAAATCGCTTCCATAGTCAAGCTTTCCAGTTTTATATCTTTCCGTTAAAAAATGAATTTGTAAATGTGTCAAAACGTTTTGCGCTTGTTGAGCAGAGCAGTTGAGAACAGCCTTAATGAGAAGCTTTGTTCTATGCCGATAAAAAGAATACTAAACAAATTAACACCTTATTAATTACTTAAGCCCTTTGATAAAAAAAAAAACCTTAAAAAAGTAATCATCTTACATTAAAAAAGATTCATAGTAACTACACGAAAATATAATAATTTTCTGTCATAATCAACTGCCGCTTTTCGCTAATAAAAAACTATTATGTCTGTTTTATTTTTTATATTAAAAATACCATAGCTAATAAACTACACTCAAAAAAAAATTCTTTATGTTCTCAAAGTGAAATTTCCGTTTATTCTGCAAATCCTGAGAAAAAAGATAAATGGCAGCACACTCTCTGCATTTACAAAAAATGACACTGCAATTTCTGACCAAAATGTAGTAAATAATCGAAAGCTTCATTTTTTCCTTTCTTTAAATAAAATATACGCAAAGCGCTCATCTTTAATTCATTCGAAATAATCCGCCAAACGCAAGGAATTAAGAAAATTATTTCCTGCAAAAACTGTTTCCAAAAGCAGAAGAAGAAAAAAAAAAAACTCGTCGAAATGAATAAACTGCTGCCAACACGACGAATGGTATACTCTGACTGGTTTACAAGAGAACGGCGTCACACGTGATGAAAATGCTGTTCAAAAATTGAAAAATATCCTCAAAAACAAACTGTTGCCAATTTCTAACAGCAAATGTCATTGCTGCGAATTCTAAAATTTTATTGTTTAATAGCGTATAACATGCACAGGCAGTTGATTGCTTTGCGTGAATGAGCAAAATTATTTCAACCGTGGTCCTTATTTTATTGAATCACAAAGAAATGAATAACTTTTATTTATATACATCGCTGATTGTACAATTAGCCGAATTTTAACTGAAGATATATCGAAATATATGCATATTTCCATATAGCTCATCTTTCAAGATGTTTTCATTTTCTCACAATATGCCTAAAACGATATATTTTATACAGCTTTAATCAAAAATTAAATCTCTGAAATTATCCTGAAATGGCCGAGTATGATGCAATTTTACTGCTTGGTCAGCCTGTATTGAGCACTATCCGACAGATCTGCAGTTTTATTATAATGATAGTTTGTGCCCTCATTATCATCTTATTTAGATATTAAAGAGACAAGAATCGAACTATATTGATCTTCATTTACAAATAAAGTCGAATCTTGGTATAACGAACTTTCCATGGACCGAATTTTGCGTTCGCTACATCTTGGAAATATTTATATTGAATATGTAACATGGATGTAAAAATCGTCAAAGAAAAAAAAATCGTTATAATCAGAGCTTCGTAATAGTCCAGACTTGTTGCAGTTGAATGCTTTGCGTGAATGAGCAAAATTATTTCAACCGTGGTCCTTATTTTATTGTATCACAAATTTGTGAAGGATTTGTCAGGATTTCACAGGACACAAATTTGTCAGGAATGAATAACTTTTATTTACATCGTTTGGGATTAGCCGAATTTTAAATAAAAATATCTCGAAATATATGCATATTTCATTATAGCTCATCTTTCAAGATGTTTTTCTTTTCTCACAATATGTCTAAAAAGATATACTTTTATGTAGCTTTATTCAAAAATTTAAATGTCTAAAATTATCCTTAAATGGCCGACTCTCATGCTATTTTACTGCTTGGTCAGCCTGTACTGAACGCTATCGAAAAGAACTGGAGTTTTATTATAATAATAGTTTGAGTCCTCGTTATCTTCTTATTTAAATAGTAGAGTCAGGAATTGATTATAATCGATTATCGAAGCTATATTGATATAATTTACAAATAAAGTCGAACCTTGCTATAAAGAGCCTTCCATGAACCGAATTTGGGGTTCGCTACATCTAGGAATTCTTTATATTGAATTCGTGGCATATGTGTAAAAAATTGTCGAAGAATAAGAAATATATACCCAGAGCTTCAGAATATAGCCCAGACTTGTTACAGTGATATTTGATTTTATTTGAGCAAATCAGTAATTTATTAATAAGAACACTTTTAATCTGACTAAAAAAAAAAAAAAAAAAAAAAAACTATATATTTAAAACATATAGAAAACATTTCGAATTCTTGGCTGTAATACATTTTCTTATTCCTCTATTGATTGATATAGTGAATCAAAAACCTTGTGTCATGAAAATCAATCTTTCATATTTTGCATGAATGATTCATAAAATTTATTATTCGAGTTAAATGACAGTGCTTTCCTCGTAGCGTCGATCAATAAATGTTTTTCTTACTTCATGACTCACTGAGATTTGATAAAGTTGCATGTTATAACGTGTATGTCCGTGAAAGCTATCAATAACTTGTCTTATCAGGTATTAGCAACCTGCTGATTTGAGATCGAGGTGAGAGATTTTATCATTCTCATTGCCACTTCTCAACGGAGGTGTGATATTGATTGTCTCCAAATTGTGTTGGTGTATAGGTGTGACAAGTTTGGAATCTTGATACACCAGGAACATCCAGGCACGCTTTCAGTGCATTAAGGCTGTTCTTAACTGCTCTGCTCAACAAGCGTAAAACGTTTTTACATATTTACAAATTCATTTTTTAACGGAAACGTATAAAATTGGAAAGCCTGGCCATAGAAGCGATTTGGAATCGAACTGTTGTTTCCATTTTTTGATCAATCAATTACCTACTCAGATATCAGCGAATTCGATCACGTGACAAACCCATTTTTCGACCGCTCTTGAGTGCTCTTTCTCCCTTCGCACGGAAATTCGGTTCAAAACGCCTACTTTGACACAATTTTCTGAAAGATCTATTGCGCTTGCGAAAAAAAGGAAAAAAAAACAGCTCGATTACATAGTTTCTGAACAAAACACAAGCTAGTTTCATGCATTTTTGAACAAAAATTAATTAAACCTTATGACAAAAAGTTGCCCTTTTGGATTTGAGAACACCCTTAAGAGGCTACTTCAGTCAAATGAAAAGACCCGTTCGCTAATGCTAATCCTATGGAAGAAATTTATAACGATATCTCGGTTGCATTTCAATATTTTTAAATGATTTTTTTTGCATTGGATAGCTGAGATCGATCTGTACGCAGGCCGTTTTTTACTTTTTCGATTTTGATTACAAATTTTTTTATGAGGATGCTTTCAATTTCAAAACCGGTTCCGAAAATTAAAGCGTCCTCATTAAAAATATCTGTGAACAAAATAGAAAATGTAAAAAACGGCCTTTGTACAGTTCGATCGCAGCTATCCAATGCAAAAAAAAAAAAAAAAAAAAAAATCATTTAAAAATATTGAAATGCAACCGAGATATCGTTATAAATTTCTTCCATAGGATTTGCATTAGCGAACGGGTCTTCTCACTTGACTGAAGTAGGGCCTTAAGAGGCTACTTCAGTCAAGTGAAAAGACCCATTCGCTAATGCTAATCCTATGGAAGAAATTTATAACGATATCTCGGTTGCATTTTAATATTTTTAAATGATTTTTTTTTGCATTGGATAGCTGAGATCGATCTGTATGCAGGCCGTTTTTTACTTGTTCGATTTTGATTACAAAATTTTTTTATGAGGATGCTTTCAGTTTCAAAACCGGTTCCGAAAATGAAAGTGTCCTCATTAAAAATATCTGTGAACAAAATAGAAAATGTAAAAAACGGCCTTTGTACAGATCGATCTCAGCTATCCAGTGCAAAAAAATCATTTAAAAATATTGAAATGCAACCGAGATATCGTTGACTAATTCCATGAAAACTTGTCATGTCTGTCACACAGCTAAAAATCGCTATGCTTGTTGGCTACCAGTATTTTAGGGCGGAAACATGTGACTTATTTTATCGGAGATATCTCATCAATTGAATAATGCGAAGCAAACTTTTCGAAAATAACGGTGGGCAACAAGCATAGCAATTTTCAGCTGTGTGACGGACATGACAAGTTTTCATAGAATTAGCCATCATAAGTTTCTTCCATAGGATTTGCATTAGCGAACGAGTCTTCTCACTTGACTGAAGTAGCCTCTTAAGGCTGTTCTCACATCCAAAAGCCAATTTTATGACATAAGTTTTAATTTATTTCTATTCGGAAATGCATGAAACTAGTAGGTGTAGTTCTTCAGAAACGATGTAATCGAGCTTTTTTTCCCGTTTTTTTTTTTTTGCAAACGCAATGGATCTTTCAGAAAATAGTGTCAAAGTGGGCGTTTTGAACCGGCTTTCCGCGCGAAAGAAGAAAAAGCACTCAAGAAAGGGTGAAAACGTGTTTGTCACGTGATCAAAATCGCTTATAACTAAATAGGTAATTTATTTATCAAAAAAGGGAAAACATATAGTTCGATTCCAAATCACTTCCATCGTCAGGCTTTCCAATTTTATATCTTTCCGTTAAAAAAAGAATTTGTAAATGTGTCAAAACGTTTTGCGCTTGTTGAGCAGAACAGTCTTAAATCTTTAATATATTTTAACATTCAATGCTGTTTTCATGAACATTCATTTTTATGTCGACAAAATATATATAGTGTATGGAGTATTATGTGGAGTATTAGTGTCCATTATCAAATAATATGATGAAACTTTGTGAAGCATAAATATTCTACTATTAAAATTAATTTTTGAGTTTTTGTCAAGTCGAATTTCGCAGGGTTTTGTGACCTCCCCGAGACATAAAAAAAAAGAAGTAAGGAGCGGATAATACGCGAAATACTCGGATGAAATACTTAGACGATATCATGAGTAAAGGTGCTGAAAGTCCGTAAAAAGCCGTAGTTACTAAAGCCATCCCTCTCGAGAAGCCGTCGTGAGCTACCAATAAATTGTAATTGAAGATATTTATCACATTTTTATCTCAAGTTCCCTGCGCAGCAAACGCGATTTTGATCACGTGACAAATACGTTTTTCGCCCTTTCTTGAGTGGTTATTCTACTTTCGCGCGGAAATTCGGTTCAAAACGCCCGCTTTGATACTATTTTCTAAAAGATCTATTGCGTTTGCAAAAAAAAAAACCCGGAAAAACAGTTCGATTAGATAGTTTCTGAGTAAAATCTATGTCATAAAGTTGCCCTTTTGGATTTGAGAACAGCCTTAATAATATCTGGAAGTTTCAAGCCTAATGGTGAAAAATGGCTTAGTGAATGCGTCAGAAATATTCACGTTGTTGAGCGGCAAAGGAAAACAAGAAGAATGCCCTCAACTGAACTCAATTACCGTTATAGAGCAGAGAGTTACCAAAAAGAAAAAGAAAATCATAGTTTCTTCTTTTGGCAAAAAATAAAATTCCGTTACCTGGATCTTTCACAATTAGACTGCCTTTCTGTGTCAGTATATAAATTGTCTCAATCATCATTGTTTTAATGTGAGTATTGCAAGCTAACAAAATACAGCAATGAAAAGAGCCATTGCTGCTAATTTTTTTGTATAAATGGAATTGATATATAAGGTTTTGACTCAAAAGCAATGAGCACGCACCTTTATCGAAGCTGAATAGAGGGCAGGAACAAATACGCTGATGAGTATAGAGGATATAACAGGTATATGCCCACGTTACTCTTTTCAGCTGTCGGTTCTGATGTATACAGCTTTTAAAAAGTTAAAATTCCATTGAAATAAGACAATTGCGGTTTGATACATCCATTAAATTTTGTCAAATATAGTGATAGCGTATATTGATATCCCTTATTTTTGAACAAAAGGAAAGGTTGAAAGATTTTTAAAAGTACATAATAAATATTACGCAATAAGAAAAGATACTTATTGTATTAGGAATACAATTTTAGAATATTAATAACGATGACCTCGTTTCCCTTTTCCCTATGTGTGAAAAATAGAATTTTCACATTTATGTCGTAATATCTGAGAGTTACTTCCTGTTTTTAAATGAATGAGTTATCCGATTAGTTCTTGAACGTATCTTTATTTTTATAAACGTTAATTAAAAGAATAGTCGGATTTAGTGCGGTAGCTGCGAACTAAATCACAATAAGAAGTCTTAACATCTTGCTACTTTACTCGCGTAAAAACACTCCCTCGCTAATGATAATCGTTTGAGAGATTTTATTTTAAATATCTTGTTTGCATTTCAGTTTTTTTTAATATTTTTTTGTTGTATTGCATAGTTGGGTCGATCTCTACAAAGGCCTTTTCTGACTTTTTCGATTTTGTTTACTGATTTTTTTTAATTAATGTACTTTCATTTTCGGAACAGCTTTCGAAAGTACTCTCATAAGAAAAACCAGCAAACAAAATCAAAAGAGTAAAAAACGGTCTTTGAACAGATAGATCTTAGCTTCCCAGAGGAGAAAGAAAATCATTCACAAATATTGAAATGCACAGAAAATATTTTTAAATTTTCTCTAATAGGATTAACATTAGCGAGCAGGTTTTTTCATATGAGTGAAACAGCCTCTATCCTCGAAAATAACCCGCATATTCATGAATATTTTTTCATTAATAAATTTAATGAATATTTGAAAGCTATGAAACCTTCATTTATTTCCAAAACATGGAAATCAGAATAAAAAAAGTAACAATATTAGTCATAAAGCTACACGAATAGGATTTTTGCGTAGCATCAACAGCCTTTGAATCACTAATTTTTTAGAATTGGAGGCGGTGTTAATTTTTTGAGAATTTACACTTTGGTCAAAAGAATTCGGCAATTACTGATATTATTTGAATAAAGCATATGAATGTAAATAATAGTTTTTGATCCTTTCTGTGTCATTCCATGTCAATTCAACCAAATTTTTTATGGTTTGTAACCCGACCCCCAGGGATTTCGATAAAACTCGGTGTATATACTAATTCTATCATGATATGAATACATCAGAAATTTTTCCTTCCTAGACCTCATAGTTTGTGAGATATGAGGGGTCCAATTTTTGGATTTTTCTCAAATCGCACATTTTTGAGTCTGTATTTTTAGACTGCAGTTCCATTTTCAAAAAATTGTTTCTCTGGATCTAAAGTGTGAATCATCTTAAAAATATCACCGTAAGTACATCAAAAGATGCAGATTTTAATAAAAAAATATTTAAAAAATTAATTTTAAATATTTAGGGTCAAAAAATTAAACCAAATTTGAAAGTTAGGGTTATTTTTCCAAATTTTTGTGATTTTACGAAAAAGGCTCTACACAAAAAGGCAAATGAAATTTCCAATTTCTTTTTGTTGTAAATAAAAGTTTACACTTTGGGCTTTCTAGTTATGAAATAAAAATGATGTCTTTCTCATGACTTATGCAAAATTTTGCCCTGTTTGGGGAAACTGCACGAATCAAGAAAAAAAAAATCTCTGCCTAATTTTAGCTGAGGTACCTAACTAACTACTGTGGTTCCTATGACTTTTTCAATATACTATTCAATGTTTCTTTCTTCCTTTCTTTTGCAAAGTAAAGTTTTTGCATTTTTTTTTCTTTCTTCTGAGTAAAAAAAGGGGGGGGGGGGGAGTCTATGACTGCAGTCTATCCTCCCTCCATTAAATTTTGTGCATAATCCTTATGTTTCCATTATTTATTCATTCATATATTTTCTTTTATTATTAGCATTTTTTTTTAAATTTAAACAATCCCTTAATTTTGTGTTTACAATATAACTGTAAACAAAAAATCTTTTGTTTATATAGAATAAGAAAATGTAATAATGATTTTTTACCCATCAAATTTTCAACATGTTTTTTTTCTGTGTGTGTATGTGTGTTTGAATTAAAATATTTTATTTATATTTAACATCCTTTTAAAACTTTCTATCTTATTACCTTGGATAATTTTAATCATTTTAAATATGTTTTTTATAGTTTAAATACCTTATATTTAACAAAGCCTAGTTCATTTCTACAGTATGAAACATACTTTTCCACCTGCCTTGTATAAACAAATTCTGACAACCGCAGGATAAAATTATTTAGTTAAGGCAGGTGTTTTAAAATCTGTTAATCAAATTATTATTAGTCTGCTGTTTCTCATAACAGAAGGGGGATCTATTTTTCCTTGTGCTGCAAATGAAAATAATAGACGAATTTGAAGTAACTAATTATGCTGCAGACCGTCATGACAACTTCTGAGAGAAAAGAGAATCTTGTCTATGCCAGAAATAAGAAAAATTAAAGCCACAACTACAGGTCCAGAAACAATTGAACTAATTGAAAAGTTTTATAATTGTAATGAATATTGAAGAATCATGACTGGAAAAAAAATGTAGTCAGCATTGCTAAGAATGTGTTATGCACAAAAGCGATTGATATTATATGTATCTACATGAGTTGTATTTTCTTTTTAAACAGGAATTTCCAAAAAACTTGAGAATTATAACTCTAGGTATTCAATCCAGTATTAGCAGCACCGTTCATTTAATTGAATTTGTGACAAGCTAAGTAAAATATTTGGAAAATGGCATTCCACTCTTTTATAACGAAAGCTAAATATAATTTCCTAAAATAAACTAAAGCAAACTTTGGCCCTCAAAAAGCTATCGTTTTGTAGGATTTCAGCAAACATTTTACTTTTCTTATTCAAGATGAGGCTTAAAGTTACCATTGGACCAATGAAGCTGCACTCTTGATCCAACTGTTATATACAATCTATCTCTCAGTATTAGATTATCAGCAAGCAATATACATATTCTGTATTATGATATGCAACATGATGTCACTCTTGTGTGTTTAACACAGAAGGAAGTGATGTCATTTGTAAAAGAGATATTTCCTGATGTAAAGAAAGTCCTTGACTTTTGTGAGGGGTGCTCTGGCAATATAAAAATTGCAAATTTTTATAAACCTTTACCAAAATGAAGAGAATTTCCCCTTAAGATATTTAAATTCTTTTCTGGGGGATGGGGAGAAGGAGGGGAGATAGCCACCGATTTAATGTTTTAGATACTAAATCACGAAGATCTTCTAATATACCGATGTTTTGTTGTGTTATTATGTTTGGAGTTACAGTAAGATAGGAAAATTTACATATATATTAGAAGGTTCTCAATGTTGCTTATTCATAATAAATATAAATTTTAAATTGCACAAAAAAAGAATGTTGCAAAATAAGTCTAAGTGATACTGCAAAAGTACGTCATTTATTTCTATATTTATAATTAGCTCAGTTATATTTTTGAATTGCAATCTTTTAAATATAATGTTTATTCTGATCTTTTAGCTTTAAAAATTTGCATATAATTTAACAAATTATTTATTTGTTACATAAAAAAATACAACAATATAAATCTTTAAATTATTTATAAGCAATTTTATTTAATGTATTAGATTTAATTAATGATTATTTCAATTTTAATAAAAATGAAGTTTTTCTCCTAGCTTATGTAAAATTTTTGCCCTGTTTCGGGAAATTGCACCATTCAAGAAGAAAAAAATCTCTAATATGTCTAATTTAAACTGTGGTACCTAAATAATTACTGTGGTTCCTATGACTTGTTGAATTTATTTAATATAAGTGCTTCTTTTTTTTTATTTACAAAGTAAAGTTTTTGCTTTGTTTTGTCTGAGTAAAATGAGAAAAAAATCTATGATTTCAATATCTACGACCCCTCCATTAAATATTGTACATATTCTTTACATACTACCTTTGTGAAAGTATTTATAGAAATGCTATACCACTGAATCCAATGATAGATGTGCATTTATGTGACAAACATATGCGATAAGGTTGAGAACAACACAATTTTAGATAATGTGTGATATGTAGCAATAACATACAAATTTTCTACTGTTATAAAAATAAATAAATCTGATTTTAAGGGTTCATTTTAGGAAATAAATCAAAATGATTAATAAATTTATATTTGAAATGTGCAGCAATTATTTAGGTACCATAAACAAAGTTAAAGATATTTATCTCTTGATAGGTACAGCATCCCAAAATAAGTCAAAAATTTTGCATAAGCCATGAGAAAGACATCATTTTTATTTCATAAATAGAATGCCCAAAGTGTAAACTTTTATTTAAAACAAAAATGAATTGTCAATTTCATTTGCCTTTTTGTGTAGAGCCTTTTTCGTAAAGTCACAAAAATTTAGAAAAATAACCATAACTTTCAACTTTGGTTTAATTTTTTAACCCTAAATATTTAAAATTAATTTTTTAAATATTTTTTTATTAAAATCTGCGTCTTTTGATGTACTTACGGTGATACTTTTAAGATATTTCGCCTTTTAGATCCAGAGAAACATTTTTTTGAAAATGGAACTGCAGTCTAAAAATACATACTCAGAAAGGTGCGATTTGAGAAAAATCCAAAAATTGGACCCCCCATATCTCACAAACTATGACGTCTAGGAAGGAAAAATTTCTGATGTATTCATATCATGATAGAATTAGTATATACACCGAGTTTCATCCAAATCCCTGGGGGTCGGGTTACAAGGTCTGGTTGAATTGACATGGAATGACTCTTCTGCAAATCCCATGTTGGTTGAATATGACATCACTCCCCACCACTAAAAAAACAGGGGAGCTTCTCAACAGGAGGTTTCAGTAAAACCCCCTTTTTTAAAAAAATCCATTTTGGGTATATCTGGGTTTCCATTAATAAGTTTACATTGTCCAATTTTATGTAAAAGAAAAATATATATAATAATAGCATTGTACGCGTTAAGGGGTGTCAGGACTTTTAAAGCTTCAAAATTTTCGAAATTTTACTTTTTTTAGATGTTAAACTCTTATCGTTTCTAAACATTTTGATATAATTGTTTCCTTGAAATTCCCATTAGAGCAGAAGTTATGACTTTTAGAATTATACCCGCTCAATTGATGAAGTGGCGTTTCCGAAACTTTGAAGTCATTTTTCTCCAAATGACGTTTCTGGGCATAACGCGTAGGATATCTCAAAAACTTCTGAATATTTTTTAATCAAATTTTCAAAACATATGTTTTATGTTAGTTTGTATAAACACCTGAAACTAAAATTTCCCTTTTATAGATCAAAAAAATATTTTTTTTAGCTGATTATACTGTTGAAATTCTCAAAATTTTGTATTAGTTAAATACAACATTGTAACAAAAATATAAAAATGCCTGAAGGCTATTGTTAACTGCTCTGTTCGACAAGCGTAAAACATTTTGACACATTTACAAATTCATTTTTTAGCGGAAAGATGTAAAATTGGAGAGCCTGACCATGGAATCGATTTGGAATCGAGCTATGTTTTCCATTTTTTTGATAAATAAATTACCTATTGAGTTACAAGCGATTTTGATCACGTGACAAATGCGTTTTTTTCTTACTCTTGAGCGCATATTCGTCTTTCGCGCGGAAACACGTACACGGTTCAAAACGCCCACTTTGACACTATTTTCTGAAAGATCTATTGCGTTTGAAAAAAAAAAAAAACGTAAAAAACAGCTCGATTACATAGTTTCTGGACAGCAACACCAGCTAGTTTCATGCATTTACGAACAAAAATAAATTAAAGCTTATGTCACAAAGTTGCCCTTTTGGATTTGAGAACAGCCTTAAACACAAATCTATTTAGGTTCAGGGTAATTTATTACAAGCAGAAGTATAAGTCGGTACCAAAATTTTCATTCTAGTTTCAATATTTATTTTGTAATCCTGCGCGTAAGCTGTTGTACCAATTTTCTGGTCATCAAATATCTGGCAGTTTAGAGCTCTATAAATTATAATTCTGCATCTTGCAATGTTTTTAATACATGAAATGAAAGAACATACTTACATCTTTTATCCCAATAAAAATTGTGTTTTAAAATCATATACATTTTAAGATATTAAATGTTGAAAATAGTCTTTTTTTTCTTTCTGTATCCAATTTTAAACGTCCTGAGACCCCTTAGGGTTGTTCTTAACTGCTCTGCTCAACAAGCGTAAAACGTTTTTACATATTTACAAATTCATTTTTTAACGGAAAGGTATAAAATTGGAAAGCCTGGCCATGGAAGCGATTTTAAATCGAACTGTTTTTTCCATTTTCTGATCAATCAATTACCTATTGAGTTATCAGCGAATTCGATCACGTGACAGACTCGTTTTTCGCCCGCTCTTGAGTGCTTTTTCTCCCTTCGCGCGGAAATTCGGTTAAAAACGCCTACTTTGACACAATTTTCTGAAAGATCAATTGCGTTTGCAAAAAAAAAAAAAGGAAAAAACAACTCGATTACATAGTTTCTGAACAGCAACACCAGATAGTTTCATGCATTTTCGAACAAAAATAAATTAAAACTTATGTCAGAAAGTTGCCCTTTAATACAAAAGGGCAACTTTGAACACCCTTAAGGCTGTTCTCAATCGCACATTTCTGAATTCATTTTTGATCGGAAACGCATGAAATTGGTATGTCATGTTATAGTTTAGGCGAAATCCTCACATTATGCACATTATGTAATATTTTAAGAGGAAATTTTAATTAATGGAAGCAAGTCAAAGGACTCAGGCGTGCCATAATATAGCATTTGAATACAGGGAAGATATGTGTAAGCGGATATGAGGGAGGAAACAGATTTATTGTTCACCAGTTTACTTTTCGAAAGCAGTTTGTCATTACTTTTGCTCAATAATACAGGATGTAAACAATAAATTACTTGCATGAAAGGCCATATTATCATTTAAAAAAAAAGTTATTTTTTCCTTTAAAAAAAAAAGTTATTTTTTTCTTTTAAAAAAATAAATGAGTCTATAAGAATCATTACTGTGATGATTAGGGTGGATACATGTGCTAATTTTAGGGTACCGCTGTTTTCGAATAATAATCTTCATTTTATTTAAAAATAAAACGAAGATTATATTCAAAAACAGTCTTAATAATTAAAAGTAAGCACCTCTATGAACTTTGGGATACATTACTCGATGTAAAAGGGTTTTACCCAATCTAGAGGGGCGGGGGGGGGGGGGGGGGCGTCTCTTAAGACGCTTGTCAAGAACACTGTTCAACAAGCTCGAAACTTTCTGACACATTTAGTAACTCATTTTTAAACGTAAACGTACAAAATGATTTGGAATGGAAATATGTTTCCTTTTTTTAATATAAATAAATTATTTATCGAGTTATAAGCTATTTTGGGTCACGTGAGAACCAGTCTGTTTCCTCTTTTTAGCTGTTTTTTTCTCCTTCCGCCTGGAAATTCGGTTCAAAACGCCCAATTTGACGTTATTTTCTGGAAGGTCTTTTACGTTTACGAAAAAATGGAAAACGTCTTTCGAGTACATAGTTTTTGAATAACAACACCTGTGACTTTCTTGCTTTTTCAAACAAAAACGAATTAAAACTTATGTCATAAAGTTGCCCCTTTGGATTTAAGAACAGGTTCTGAGGTTGATTTGAGAACTGTTCTCAGATCCAAGAGAGCAAATTTACGACATAAGTTTTAATTTATTTTTGTTCGGAAATGCATGAAACTAGCAGTTGCTGTTGTTCCGTCTGTTACAGAGCCCGTTCTCAGAAACTATATATACTGCAGACTTGAAATTTTGAGTTCTTATAGCTGAACACCTCACATCAAACGACAAATCATAAAATTTTGAAAAAGTCTTATATTCACCCCTCTGGGCTCTAACTTGTATATTTTAAGCTTTTTTTTTTTTTTTTTCTAACTGAGCCCCTAATTAAGTTGAAGACTTGAAATTTTGGGTACTTTTAGCTGAACACCTTACATCAAACGACAAATCATAAAATCTTGAAAAAGACTTATATTTACCCCTCTGGGTTCTAACTTGTGTATTTTAAGCAATTTTTCTAACTCAGCCCCTAATTAAGTTGGAGATGGTGAAATTTTGCATATTTATAGCAGAAGACTTGCGATCACACGACAAATCATAAAATTTTCAAAAAGCCTTATATTATTTACCCCTCCCGGCTCTAACTTTTGTATTTTTAGCAATTTTTCTAAACTCCACCCTTTTCACCCGGGGTGCACTTTTCTAACTTTTGCCGACACTCCTTTGACCACTCTTTCATAATATGTACCATAGACGTACACATTTTAGCTCCAATTTTTACCGCCAGGGGCGCCTACCTATCTCAAGTACTATGGGCCCGATTCCCTCGACTAATATATCTACGGATGGTTTGTAAAACGGAGTTTCGTTCGGATAGATGTTTGTTTAGAATAGAGTGCGCCCTCTGGTTGCGAAATGTGGAACTAACAGATTTTGCAACAAGATAAAGTGTTTTGAGAGGAACATTAAACGAAACCCTCTGTGCGATCTGTGATCACACTTACCCACTTGTTTCCGTTTTTTTTTTTCAAACGCAATATATCTTTCAGAAAATAGTGTCAAAGTGGGCGTTGTGAACGAATTTCCGCACGAAAGTAGACTAACCCCTCAAGAAAGGGCAAAAAACGTGTTTATCACGTGATCAAAATCGCTTATAACTCAATAGGTAATTGATTTATCAAAAAATGTAAAACACAGTTAGATTCCAAATCGCTTCCATGGTCAGGCTTTCCAAGTTTATATATTTCCGTTAAAAAATGAATTTGTAAATGTGTCAAAACGTTTTGCGCTTGTTAAACAGAGCATTTGAGAACAGCCTTAAGAAGAATCTTTTCACTATTTATGAGTATATATAGACGAAAAAGTAAGCTGTTTTCGAAATGTTATTGGTTCAGGGAAGGGGATGTGGGAAGGTCTTCTTAAAGGCGTTTCTATGAAATTTGATTTTGTACTTTAATTTGGCATTCGAGTATTTACGTAACCACAACTGAGATGAATTTTTCGTTGCTCAGAAATTTTTATAAGTTTTTAAAAGAAAAATAACACTAATATATGCTGTCAAACATTGTACCTTAATGAAGAAAATTCTCGAGATGTGTATTAGGGGCGGAAAAGTTAAAAAAAAAAAAAAAAATGTTCGCAAACAACGTGATAACACAGGAAATGCAAAAAAGCAGTCTTGTTTCCCATTTTATGTACAGCACTTCATAAAAATCCCAAGCTAATGCCTCCTGACAACATCATTATAGCCAACACTTCTCTGAAATTAAACAAGAAAGCTCATTGTATACGGGATACAAAGAATATCCGTTCATAATTGAAAACCCCGCACAACAATTCCGGGAATGTCGACCGCATAAATTCATGGGTTGCTACGTAATGCGTCTCTTCCCTCCTAATGATGATCAACTTGAAATATTTCGAAATTGCCCCTTCCCTCCCATTTCCAATTTTGTGTTACTACATTCCTTCTCATATTCCATTCTCCTGTTTTGAAAATTCCCTCGCCTGTTATAGACGAGTTCGCAGGTTGCGAACACCGACGAATTTTGTCGCGTACTTTTAAAAGCGACACTCTCATAACCTCGCGCCTACAAAATACGTATTTGCTTGGAAATGAAAGACATTTTTGAATCGAAAGAATGAGATTTTAATCCGAACAGGGATCACAGAACGAAAACTTTAAAAGTGTGGGATTCGTTTGCTCTCTCTCTCCTGCTTTCTCGAATTTTACAACGACGTGAAGGAATCTAGTTGAATATGAGATTTCATGATCTAGAGTGGAGCAATCAGGAGTGTTTCTCTTTGATATGACAATGGAGTATTTAAACTATGACTTAAAAAAATAAAATGTTTATCTTTTGAGACATATTTGTTTAATTCGGTGATGTCTTAATTAGGCTAGAAAGGATTTGCTAGTATTTACTATTTACTATTTTATTTTCAATAGAGACGAGGGTTCAAATCCAAGAACTTTTGGAAGCATCACAAAGCAGCCAATTCATATTGAAAATTAAAAAACAGACACAGAAAAAAGATAAGTAAAAGCAACAGCAGCAGCTACACAAATAATTATGGCAGAGGCCAACAAAAACGAGTTTTTTTCTTCTTAAGGCTGTTCTCAAATCCAAGAGGGCAACTTTATGACATAAGTTTTCATTTGTTTTTGTTCGGAAATGCATGCCGGTGTAAAACCTTCCAGAAATCACCGTATTGTTTTTAACCTAAAAAAGCCTAATGTTTCTTCCCGTTTCTTACGTCACCTTGTACAGCGCTCAGTAATAGAAAACAGCGCTGTAGTTCTAAAAAATACGTCTTCCAAAAATTTTTAATGCGTTTTTTCTCAAAATGGTACTTTTTGAACCAGTTGGTATTGTAAGAAAGTTAATAATCCACTTCAAATTGGAAATCAATCTACATAGGACATGTACATATCTGGTGAAATATTCAATTTGTCTTTATGGATTTTGTTTAGAAATTAAAACTTTAAAAGTGCGGGATTCGTTTGCTCTCTCTCTCTCTCATGCTTTCTCGAAAATTTTACAACGACGCGAAGGAATCTAGTGAATATGAGATTTCATGATCTAGAGTGGAGCAATCAAGAGTGCTTCTCTTTGATATGACAATACAGCATTTAAACTATGACTTAAAAAATAAAATGTTTATCTTTTGAGACATATTTGCTTAATTCGGTGATGTCTTAATTCGGCTAGAAAGGATTTGTTAGTATATTTATACTGTTTTCTTTTCAATAAAGACGAGGGTTCAAATACAAGAACTTTTGGAAGCATCATAAAGCGGCCATTTCATCGGGGAAAATTTACAAACAAAAACATAAAATGGATGATTGAAAGCAACAGCAGCAGCTACACAAATAATTATTGCAGCGGCTATTGAATACGTGTCTTTCTCAAATCCAAAAGGCCAACTTTATGACATAAGTTTTAATTTATTTTTGTTCAGAAATGCCTGAAACTAACAGGTGTTGTTGTTCAGAAACTATGTAATCGAACTGTGTTTTCCGTTTTTTCGCAAAAAATAGTGTCAAAGAGGGCATTTTGAACCGAATTTATTTACCCACTCCCTTCCTTTGTCACACTTTTCCCTCTCTCCTCTTGAAGTGTGACGTAATCAATGAATGACCCTATACCCTATAATATAAACTTATTAAATCACCTGAAATATGAAGAAATCTTTCTTTATTTTCAGCCGCTGTTTCTTCTTCCTCGTCTCTATTCTCTTTCTGGCTAAGCGACGTGAAGTATTATCATATTATACTCATTAATTTCAATTCAATCGTTAATCTATTTGATTAATTTTCTTTTTATCTTATTTTAAAAAAAGTGTAATAAAAGAATGATAGAGCATCGAATGAGAAAATAGCATTTTAGGCGAGTTAAATTTCACTTTATTATAACTTTAAATGTGATCCAAAGACATAGAATAAAAAGTAAAACAGAAAATAAGCAACAGTTAAACATTGATTATAGCACAATTTCTAAATTTATTTGCTCATACAACTACGTTTGTTTCTATGCGCTTAACCCCTTGAGGGGCTTTAATTTTTACTTCAAAAGGAAATCAAATTTCAAAGTAATTGTTTGGACAATTTCTTAACAAACAATTTGACAACAATTACTTTGAAATTTGATTTTCATTTGAAATATTGTATGCAAGGCGAACGTTTCTCTCTGGAAAAATTTCCATGCATTAATATAGTTTCCATCGATGCTGGATTTAATTGTGTTCCGTGTTTGCCCTACGTCGGTGGCTCACGGGAAAATATTCCATCTTGTGCCTCGTTTGTAGCCTTGCCAACCTGTAATAGTGAGAGGGTTACAGGCTGGGTATCGTTCCATGTGGTTTAGTCGGTAGAACGTCAGTGCGCTATACTGATGGGTCCCGGCATGGAATCTTTTTCACTAGGTTGGCCTTTGCACCTATTAAGCAATTACTTTGAAATTTGATTTTCATTTGAAATATTGCACTGCAAATAGAGGCGTCTTAAATTCAGACACATATGTGACTGAAAAAGAAATTCAGACACTTAAGTGTTTGAATATGAAATTTCAGACATCATAAGTGTCTGAATTTAAGACCCTTAATTGTCTTACTGTGATCATGGTATAAATGAACTGAGAGAAATGTCTGAATAATGATCATGTGTCTGAAATTATGACATGTAGAAATTCAGACACTTATATGTCTGAATGTAATACAATTGTATCATATGTATGATGAAACGACGATTGTATATGAAGACCCCAGCGGCCAAGGGATACAGGTGACAAAATTTAGATTTGGAATAAATTGAATTTAACGATGAACATCAATAGTAAGTGACTGACTTAAAATATGAAACTGTTGCTAATTTCATAGCGGTCTTTGAACTCTTATTTCAATAACTGTGGAAGGAAAGTGAACTACAATATATTTTTTAAATTTTAAGTACAGATTAAGGCTGTTCTTAACTGCTCTGCTCAACGAGCGCAAAACGTTCTGACACATTTACAAATTCATTTTTTAATGGAAAGATATAAAATTGGAAAGCCTGACCATGGAAGCGATTTGGAATCGAACTGTTTTTTCCATTTTTTGATCAATCAATTACCCATTGAGTATAAGCAATTTCGATCACGTGACAAATCCGTTTTTCGCCCGCTCTTGGGTGATTTTTGAGTGATTTTTCTACTTTTGCGCGGAAATTCGGTTCAAAACGTTCATTTTGGCACTATTTTCTGAAAGATCTATTGGGTTTGCAAAAAGATGGAAAAAACAGCTCGATGACATAGTTTCTGAACTAGCTAGTTTCAGCATTTTCGAATAAAAATAAATTATAACTTATGTCAGGAAGTTGCCCTTTTTGATTTGAGAACAGCCTTAAAGAGGTTAAGTAGTTTATAGAGCTTAAGTTGACCTCCAGAATGCAACACATAATTAGAAAATCTTTTATATTTTGCGTTTTAGTTTGGCAAACTAGGCAGGGGACTTCAGGCATATCTGTCCAACGTTTCCCCTCCCTACATTTTTCTTCTGAGAGCAATCATAAAACAAATAGCCTTATTTCCAGATAGCCTGTGTACTGACCTCAGTTTTTTTCAATTTGTCACTTATACCCCTTCGCTTCTGTTGTCCTCATATGCAATTGTATCGCAATATATCTGTCAGCACCATCAGAAAATGTTTTCGAATGGATGAAATGCTTTGTCATCCATTAAATTTGGTATCAGTGTATAAAATAAGCAACTTGATTTGACCATGGGGACGTCTGCCAAAATTGTAAATGCCCGTTTACTAACTTTCGAACTAATTTATTTTTAGTGCAAAAGTACAAACTAAAGAAACTTTTTCCAAAATATAAAGTTTCTCAAAAACTACTTCCACTCATAGGTATGCTCATAGGCCCACTCACAGGTCGTTCCCTAAATACAAAGAGATATGATTCCTCTTAGAAAAAAATGTAGAAAAGGGAAAGGTTGTATAGATGTGTCTGGAGTCCCCTGCCTAGTTCGCCTAACTAAAACGCAAAATATAAACATGAAATAAGCTAAACCAAGAATCTTTTCTCAGAACACGTCGTACAAGATAATTTTTATATAGAAGAAATATAAAAAATTAACAAGTAAGAAGTATTAAATATTCAAAAATAAATTTCTAACAATATTTTTCAAAATGCAGAACATTTCTTTCCCTCTAGTGGAGGGTTTTGCCCTTCTGAACACCCCTTATCTTCCAATTTAAGATAAATTTTAAACATATGAACGTCAAAAGGAAATAATTAAAAATTGATTTCTATTAGAGGTTTAGGAAGGGAGGGGGTGGGGTGGTGCTTCTCTTAGTTCTTTTTTCTCTTAGTGTTCAATTATGTAATCATTTCGAAGAATAAATTTTATTATTTTTTTAACTGTAAAGACAATTTAGTTAAGGCTGTTCTTAACTGCTCTGCTCAACAAGCGTAAAACGTTTTTACATATTTACAAATTCATTTTTTAACGGAAAGCTATAAAATTGGAAAGCCTGGCCATGGAAACGATTTGAAATCGAACTCTTTTTTCCATTTTTTGATCAATCAATTATCTATTGAGTTATAAGCGAATTCGATCACGTGACAAACGCGTTTTTCGCCCGCTCTTGAGTGCTCGTTCTCCTTTCGCGTGGAAATTCGGTTCAAAACGCCTACTTTGACTCTATTTTCTGAAAGATCTATTGCATTTGCAAAAAAATGGAAAAAACAGCTCCATTACATAGTTTCTGAACAACAACACCAGCTAGTTTCATGCTTTTCGAACAAAAATAAATTAAAACTTATGTCAGAAAGTTGCCCGTTTGGATTTGAGAACACCCTTAAGTAAATTTCAAAATACAGGGAAGGGAAATGGCCTGCCCTCCTGCCCGTGATTATGCTTACTAAAAATTCGATGTATTATTTAGAAGCGCTACGACGGTTTTTTAAAATTTATAATATGTTTTTCACCCTCTGACTGAAAGTATAAATACTGTAATAATTATATTCATATAATTTATAAGTGTAAACACTACGAAAAACGCCAAATAAACAAAATAAAATGCTTCTGCTTTCTTCTTATACAACGTTCCACTTCGCGCTGATAAAAAAGTTTTAACAACTTATCATACTGTAAACCGTAGACTGACGTAATGATATAGCCATCTGTTTCCAATGGAAATGCTGACTCGCTGCTTTTTTTTCTTTGTGAAGCGAATCTGTGTTGTGAGTCCGGAGTCCGTTGTCGTATTCAAATTTAAACGTTCTTCAACAGTTCACATCTTTGATCGGTCCGGATTTTTTATTGTGAAAAATTTTGTCATTATGTTATTACTGCAGCTGCGTTATTTGTGGAAGTGTTATATTTAGAAGTTTCTTGCATTCTGGATGGCTGGAGGGATCTTATGTGCTTCTGATATCGATATAACGACGGGAAAGAAACACTTGAAAATTACATCCGGATGACTCTATAAATAGTGCCCAACTGAGACAGTATTACTTTTCATTGCTTTTCGTCAATAATATAGTTATTCATCTCGTCAAACTTGGTAAACAAGAACTAACCCCAGACCTACAAACTAGTCCCGCGGGTTATGTTTTAAGAATGGAAAATTTCCATTATTTTAACATAGCTAGCAGGATATTGGAAGGGGTTTTCTTCTAAAAAGATGCAAGTTTTTGTCTCTCATTCACTATGGCAGTTCTTTTAAATCAAGTCATATCGATATCAGTAAGTGTTTTTGATATTTTGTTTATAGTACCACATAAAATGTTGCATGAAATATAAGTTAGGTTTGAATTTGTTTGCGAAAAAAAAAAAACAGCTAATTCTAGAAATATATATTCTTACATACATGTAATTCTGGAACTGCAGTTCCAGAATTATATATTATTAATTTTTTGTGTGAGTGTAGTCTAATTTGATTATGTAAAAATATCAGTAATATTATGTAAAAAATTGCTTAATTTAGAATATCTATAAAAATAAAAGCAAAAAACGTAAAATTGTTGAAACTTTTGTCGAAGAAGAAATACTTTGTTTAGATTTAAAAGAACTCAAAAAAATAAATAAATAAATAAATAAATAAATAAATAAATAAAAATGGTGTGGTAATGAATTTAGCGTTTTGATGAACATGTTGAATTCCTTGTAACGTTTTCTATCGCAGTTATAACCACGTTTTATTTTAAACTTACTTTTAATTTAATTGTTTGTTCGCTATGAAGGATATGCAATTCACTGAAAGTTTAATATTGGATAAAAATTGGAAAATTATCAAACACCTATTGTGATTTATTTTTTATATTTTATAATTAGAGATGTATAATTTTCGAGGAAAATCTTTTTTGCCAAAAATCTGTTTTTGGCTGAATTGATTTGTGTTTTGAAATCCGATTTGTCAAAACTTTTTTATGTCAACTTAAATATATACATATATATATATATATATTCTGCATGATATTATTTGGTTTCAAAGCAATTTTTAATTATATTCCATTTCTTAACGTTTTCCTCATCATTTTTTAAACACTTTATATAAATCTAACGTAGTAGTATAGTTATTTCATTGGTGTATTTTATGTTTTGAAACTGCAGTATTGTAAACGCTGTTTAAATGAATCACAACCAACGTAACAAGTGATTCTACTAACCGAGAAAAAAACATTCATTAACTAGACTGATTCAATTAACCGGCAATCACCATTATCAACATCTCACCCCCCCCCCCTCCCCCCAGCGGATTTCTGGCTGCGCCACTGATATTGCACATCTGTATATTCTCTAAACTATACAGTTGAAAAAAAAAAATACTGCAATTTTGTGATTATTATATATAAAATCAGTTTTCGAAATTTTCATTTTTTAATAGCACATTGTATAAAAGATAAATTATTTAGAGCTATAATTTCATTTCTAAGAAAAAAAAAATCATTATGTACTTAGATTTTTTCATCAAAATTTTAAATTTTGGATTTGCAAAACATGAGAAATTGAAAACTAAGCTTATTTTATTTTAAGGCTGTTCTCAAATACAAAAGGACAACTTTATGACATAAATTTTAATTTATTTTTGTTGGAAAATGCATGAAACTAGCAGGTGTTGTTGTTCAGAAACTATGTCAGCGAACTGTTTTTTCTGTTTTTTTGCAAACGCGATAGGTCTTTCAGAAAATAGTGTCGAAGTGGGCGTTTTGAACACAGAATTTCCGCGCGAAAAAAGAATAACCACTCAAAAAAGGGCGAAAAACGTGTTTGTCACGTGATCAAAATCGCTTATAACTCAATAGGTAATTTATGGATTTTTGGTAATTTATGGATTTAAACTTTCTTGATGCCGTAGGGCATATATATCACAAAAATGCATATTTAGGTGAATATATATATATATATATATATATATATTATGCTATTCTAAAACTACAAAATACTGATTACAATCCTCATAATGTCAAAACTGATTTAAAATGTCAGCTTTATGAAAATTTCATATCCAATTTGGGGTACCCTAAAATCAGGGGGCAGAGAAGCGCCCCATTTTTCCCACGCTGCAATCAGCACTGCTTTATTGTAACAAAGTATTCCCATTTATAAAAAATGATTCAATGTGGTCAAACATGGCTGCGTATATGGCTTAGAAAGAGAAGTGGTCAAAGATGTCTTCATATTGGGCAAAAAAGGGGGGGGGGGACTCAAAAATGGCCGCAATTAAGACATTTGAAATGTCTGAAATTCCGACGTAAGAAGTGCCTGAAAAATTTAAGACATTTTAAAACATCTTAACATTGAACACTCTTGTTTCAGACACAAGAAGTGTCTGAAAATTTTGAGTCATTTTAAAACGCCTGAAAATTGAACGCTGCGTTTCAGACATTTAAATGTCTGAATTTCAGACATTTCAGTTTACAGTGTGTATGCAAGGCGAATGTTTCTCTCTGGAAAAATTTCCATGTGTTAATATAATTTAATTTTTACTTTTATAAATTTGATGAAAAAAAGCTGAAAAATTGCTTTTCCTTATTATGAAATAAATCTTTTCCAAATTTCCGGTGGGAATTCAACATTTCAGAAACACAATTGCTTGCCACTCAAAGGGTTAAGGTTGTTCTAAAATCCAAAGGGGTTACTTTCTGGCACATTTAAGAATTCATTTTTTGTTCGGAAAAGCATGAAATTGGCAGGTGTTTTATTCATAAATTATGTAAACGAATGACGTTTTCCATTTGTTGGTAAAGGCAGAAGATCTGTGCAAAGTGCGCGTTTTGAGCAGAATTCCCGACGTGGCAGCTCGAGATAGTGGAAAAAAATGTCGTCACGTGACAAGAAACGCTTATAATTCTATAAGTAACTTATTTATCGAAAACCTGAAAACGGTATTCGATTCCAAGTTTATTCAATAGTCAGTCCTGCAAATTTTATGCCTTTACGTTTAAAAATGAGCCCAAAAATGTGCCAGAAAGTTTCGCGTTGTTGAACAGGGAATTTGAAAATCGCTTTAAGTTTGTTCTCAAATCCAATCAGTTACTTTTTGACACATTTTTAAATTCATTTTTGTTAAAACCGTATCAAATTGGCAGGTACTCTCATTAAGAAACTATCTAATCGAGCTGTTTTACTATTTATCAGAAAAGCCTAAAGATTTTTAAGAAAATGCTGCCAAAACCTAAATTCCGAGCGCGACAGCGAAGGAAAGGAAATAATCTGCAATCCTGAAACAGCAATCGCTTATAACTTAAGATGTAATCTTTGCACAAGTTAATATCAGAAATCTGTAGTTTACGCTTGATAATATGTGATGGCATTAGTTTTTTTTCATGAGTTCTGATCTTTAAACTGCTGCTTTAGACCGGCATTATTCGAAAATGTTATTTCTTGTTAAAGCAAACTCATTAAATCATCTGAAATATAAAAACTTCTCTGCCGCCGCTTTTTTTCTCTCCCGAATTGAAATATTATGATCATATTATTCTCACTAATTTCAATTTTATCAATAATCCATTTGACGTTTTTTTTCTTTTAGGGAATTCCAATGAAAGTAAGCGATACGAAAAAGTATCATAGATTAATTAACTTTTTCATTATCATAATTTAAAATGTGGTCCACAAATGTCGTTAGAGTAAAAGAAATAAATAAAAATAAAATAAAATAAAGCAAGCATTATGCATTCATTAAAGCACAATTTCTAGATTTATTTGCTCATAAAACTTTCTCTGTTAAGGGTCTCAGGCTCTTAAAATTGGAAAAAAGGGGAAAAAAGGAGCATTTTGAACATTTAATATCTTAAAATGTATATGATTTAAAAACACAGTTTTAATTGGGGTGAAAGATATATGTTATTTCATTTCATGTATTTAAAAAATTGAAAGATGCAGAATTAGTATTTATGAGATGCAGAATTAGTATTTATTAGTATTTATGGCTCTGTCAAACATTTGACGAGCAGAAAATTTGTATGACAGGTTACGCGCAGAATTACCAAACAAATTTTGCAACTAGAATGAAAAAATTTTTCCCCATATATATACTTCAGATTGTAAGAATTACCCTGAACCTAAATAAATTTGTATGTATTTAGCTAATACAAAATTTTGAAAATTTCAACAGTATAATCCTCTAAAAAGTAGTCACCAGTAAAAATGAAATTTTAAGTTCAGTTTATATAGACTAACATAAAGCATATATTTTGAAAAAAAATCATGAAAAAATATTCAGACGTTTTTGAGATATCCTACACGTTATGCCCAAAAACGTCATTTGGAGAAAAATGACTTCAAAATTTCGGAAATGCCACTTCAGCTATTGCGCGGGTATAATTCTAAAAACCATAACTTTTGTTCTAATGGGAATTTCAAGAAAACGATTATATCAAAATGTTTAGAAAAGATAGGAGTTTAACATCTAAAAAAAATTAAAAGTTCGAAAATTTTGAAGCTTTAAGAATCCTGAGACCCTCAACACGAACGTGGAACATTCACATAATTATTTTTATTTTTAAAAGCAAAAAATTTGCAGATTTACTATTTAAGTTACAAATAATCGAACAGCATTTTTCATTTTCTTATAAATTTAACTATAACAGATTCGTCAACATAATGACAACCTTTCCGTGGCTGTCGTGTCCCTAAAATCAGCCTAAAACGCCCAATTTGACACTGCTCAAGAAGCACGAAACTTTCTGACACATTTACTAACTCATTTTTAAACATACAGGCACAAAATTGACAAGTTCCACTATTGAAGCGATTTGGAATCGAATTGAGTTTTCCATATTTTGATAAATAAATTATTTATCGAGTTATTAGTGATTTTGGATAACTAATTAACTAAAGGATTCGGTTCAAAACGCCAACTTTGAAGATTTTCTGAAAGACTTTTTACTTTCATCAGAAAGTGGGAAACGTCTTTCGATTACATAGTTTCTGAATACGAACATCTGCCCATTTCATGCGTTTAAAAACAAAAATAAATCAAAACTTGTGTCGTAAAGTTTCTCCTTTGGATTTGAGAACAGAGTTAACAGGAAAAACAAAATGTTGTTTAATTTCCTAACATCTGAAAAAGAAATTTTGCAAATTTAACAAATAATAACAAATAAAAACAATTTCGCGTATGAGTCAGAAGGTAATCAGTTTGAAAATAACCTTCAGTAAATAAATAGATAGAAATGCTTAATTTATCTTTAAAAAGTTAAACTTAAACTTACACTATGTGCAAAATTATTTAAAAGATGAGAAAATATTAAAAATATGTTAAATTATTTTAATACCTTAGTACTTTCAACTATAAAAAACATAGTCTTCGTCAGAGAAATATAAAAAATACAATTGTTATTGACGTCTAATTTTCAAAAATCCCTGCCGGCACGGCCTATTGGCGGAGGTAGATTTCGAAGTTAAGTATATTAATTGCACCAACAAAAACTAAATCATGAGTAGATATAAATCCACTTTAACAGTTTTATGTGGCCGCTTTTGACGAGTTTTTATTTCATTTTTATATAATAGCTGGTTTTATCAGAATCATTGTTAAGGCGGTATTTAAAAAAAATACTTTTCCATGTTCCACAACTCGAAATTTTCTGGCACATTTTCAGATTAATTTTTAATAGAAAAAATACGAAACTTGCTAACGTGATTTTTGAAAAGATTTATAAGCGACATGTGTTTTTATTTTTCTTTCAATAAGTAATTGAAACTTGATTAATAAACAATTATTTTCTCAGTAGGGCAATATTTTTCGTTTCTAACACAATCGCTTCGGGACAGGGGTTTTATATCTTGTGAATTGACGGAGTTATGGAAATTTTTCTTCTTCACCCCCCTTTTCTTGGTTTCGTTTTTAATTTTTTTTTCTTTTTTTTTTGCGGTATGAATTGGTCCTCTCAAAAACTTGTGGATATAAAAGTTGTAGATAATATTAAGGAGATTTATAATAAAATTAATTGGATTTAATATCTTGAGAATTGACGAAGTTATAAATCTTTTACTCCCAAAAACCCTATTTTTTGCGCCCCTTGAGCCCATTTTTAATTTGATCAAAAATCTCTGATACATAAATTTTTGGACCTATTTTTAGAAGTAAAAAAAACTTTAAACTGATTAAACTGATGTACAAAAATTAAGAAGTTATGGGGTTTTTTTCAGTTTTCACAAAACCCCTCCCTATTTCCATCCCCTTGGTCCGATTTTGCCCGTTAACGAACTTGATTGATATTTTATGCCCCTTGATTTTATGTATCAGTTTGGAAGAGATTGGTGCAGAATTGTGAAAGTTATCGTGTCCAGAAGATTTTTTTATATATATATATATATATATACTTACAGCTTTAATTCATAATATTACGGTTTTTGATAGTGGTAGGTTATGTTTAATTAATGGTTATATAGATAGATAGATAGATAAAGTTTTTTACTGAGAGTGGTTTTTTGGGTTCTAGGGGTCATGATCAGTGTAGATCTGCAAAAATTTTTCAGAAATTCCAACATAGGAACGACACCAATAGGTAGTATTTCATACGAAATCTACCTAAAATTCACGTAGATGGTGATAAGAAATACAATTGTTATTGGCGTATAATTTTCAAAATTCACGTAGATGGTGATCTCTGACGAAGACTATGTTTTTTATAGTTGAAAGTACCAAGGTATTAAAATAATTTAACATTTTTTTAATATTTTCTCATCTTTTAAGTAATTTTGCACATAGTGTAAGTTTAAGTTTAACTTATAAAGCCTCTTTTATTATGGGGGGGGGGGGGTTTCTCAAACTCAAATGAAATGGTTAAAAATAAAATTAATTCACATTAAAGAAAGTGGTTATTTCTCATTTTAAAAGATTTTTTTTTACTACTATTTATTATTAAAAGTATGTACAGTGACGTTCCATAAAAACTTGGAGCAGTGGAGAATGTAACTCCAGTTCTAATGAATGCAAAAATAAACGAAAAGTGCAATTTAAATTTGATTTAAGCTCTCTGTAATCGCATGCGGTTTGTTTTGTCATAAGAAATCCTCTAGATATTAAATATTGTAGAAACTTTTATTTTTTAAATAGCAACACTCCTTTTTGACATCGTATTTGAGTTCCGTGTATCAAGGCAAACCTGAAAAAGGTACTGTTTATAGACCGGGTGTCCCAAAAAGGACCAATGATTTTAAAATTCAATAACTTGCAAACGGTGACAGGTATTAAGGCTGTTCTCAAATCCAAAGGGTCAACTTTCTGACATAAGTTTTAATTCATTTTTGTTCGGAAAAGCATGAAACTAGAAGGTGTTGTTATTCAGAAACTATGTCATCGAACTGTTTTTTCCGTTTTCTTGTAAACACAATAGATCTTTCAGAAAATACTGTCAAAGTTGGCATTTTGAACCGAACTTCCGAACGAAAGAAGAAAATCCAGTCAGTAAGGGGAGAAAAATGCCGTGTCACGTGATCAAACTAGCTTATATTTCAATAGGTAATTGATGGATACAAAAATGGAAAAAACAGTTCGATTCCAAATCGCTTCAATGACCAGGCTTTCCAATTTTATATCTTTCCGTTAAAAAATGAATTTGTAAATGTGTCAAAACGTTTTGCGCTTGTTGAGCACAGCAGTTAAGAACAGCCTTAAAAAAATCTTTGCAGGAGGGTTATGTAAGATGTCAGGAATTTGTATGCTTTCCAGATTTAGTTACAAATAGCAGCGATAGATGGCGCTGCAAGCAATAGGCGCATCCAGTCTCGATTTTTCGGCCTTACTCTTCTCCCATGCGAAAAAAGGAGATTAAAATATTGTGAATGGATCCCGAAGTACCAAAAATCGGGTTTGGAATTAGCAACTATTTCTCGCAACGCCATCTATTTTTAGCGATCTAAAATCAAGAATCACAGTAAAAAAAACTCCTGACAGCATACATAACACTCCTGCAAGGATTTTTTTTTAATATCTGTCATCATTTGCAAGTTATCGAATTTTAAAATCATCGGTAATTTTTGGGACACCCGGTAATTTCACTTAAATCTTCATAAAAGAAGTGAAAGTTTAAGGATTCTAATGTTAAATCCATGTGACAAACTTTAATTTATAACTTCCTATACCAGGCTCGGTGAACACTTTTAACGCGTGTGTGCCGAATACTCACAAACAATATCTATCAACAATGTAACGTGCCAAACTCACACAAAAATAATTTTGAAGAGTACGATGTTTATACGAAACACTGGTTATAAAATCAGTTGCTATTAATAATCCAAAAATATTAAAAATCAAAATACGATTTTTCTGTATACTGGAATTAGCCATTAGATGAATGAATTTTTAATTCGTAAATAGGATTCATTTATACGGTATGTATACTGTAATGAGAGAAATAAACACAAGTTTTATTTCATTAATTTTTAATATATTATTAATGCAAAATCTCGGTTATAATTTTGCTGTTGTATGTTCGATGAAAAATGCCTTATATTGGGGTTCATATTTTATTATTTTACAAATATGTATAGCTAAATTGGATGCATTTACAGTGACTGTCAAACAAAACTCATTTGAAAATTACACTTTTTAAAATTAATATAGAATGGCAAAATACATGTCGAAAACGCTACATAGCATGACAGGAAAAGAAAATTATTCTGATGTGTTAATTGATGCAAAAAATAATTACATTATTTGTGATCTGCCCGTATGGAACAAACTTTTATTGGTTATAAAAGAAATAAAAATATGGATTTTATCTGTATAACTATTACCAAATTAAAATTTGCGCGTGCCAGAAAAATTAGCTTAGTGCCAGTTCGCCAACCCTGTCCTATACCATGGATGTAACTTCTCATTCTAATCATATAGTTTTCGAGATAAAATGAAATTTTACTTTCTGTTAAAGCATTTTTTAAAGCATTCACGGAAAAGAAAATACAATAACTTGACAATAACCAGAAAAAAAAATTATGGTATTTTAAGTGGGTTTATTTTACACACAAAAATTCTGCATATATTTTTTTTTTCCGGTAAATAATTGTGTGTTTGTTCTTGGCACTTTTCATTGTAAGTTCTTTTTTTTTTTTTTTTTTTTTTTTTCGTAATTTATGGATAAACACTTAACATATTTTCTTTTATAACTCTATAAAGATGTAAAGAAAACGTATATAAACTATACTTTTTCCAAGGCTGCTTAGATCCAAGTAAATCAAATAGGGTGTAAAAAATGAGTGTTACACTTTGAAAAATCAAAGTTGGTGCACCTTTTAATATGCAAACGACCCCTTATGAAAAAAATAAACTGCATAAAAATTTTATATAAATTTAAGCTGTGCTTTTCGTTTATTTTTTCTATAAATTAGAACTGGAATATAGAAATCATTCCTTTCTCTTGGGGGGGGGGGGGGGTTTACTTATCAACTTTTTATAAAATCTTGTTATCAAACTGCTGAATCATACTGTCATTATTCACAATATTTATCCATCTTGAGAAAGCAAACTGAGATAAACTTATTAAATCATCTTATGAATAAGTCTTTCTTTATCCCCTGCCGCTGCTTCTTTTATTTCCCCAACTCGTCACTATTCTGTTTCTGGCTAAGCGGTGTAAAAATATTATCATATTATTCTCATTAATTTCGATTTCATCAATATTCAATTTGATTCGTTTTTTTTTTTTTCGTTTTTTTTCGTTTTTAAATGGAAGTATAAATAAAGCACGTCAGAATAGTGAATGAGAAAATATTTTAGACGAATTAAGTTTTACTTTATTATAATTTTGAAGTGTGATCAAAAAATATCATCAAAGTAAAAAACCAAACAATAAAAAATAAAAAGTTTTACATTGTTTCTAGCACAATTTCTATGTTAATTTACTCTTAAAAGTACATTTACTTTCACGCTCTTAAACTACAGTGAAGTAATGTTTTATAAGTTTCTCATTTATACGGTTTTTTTTTTTTTTTTTTTAAATCTTAAATACCAATTCATTCATATATATTCGTTATTGGAATACTAATGGGAGGGGGGCGGATATACATATATATTTTTACATAACAAAGGTAAGTTTAATAATTTTATTTATACGCCCTCTCCGAAAAAGTAAGATCAATCGGAAATTTATTCGTTAGTAAGAAGGTCTCGCTCAGATGATATTTTATGTGTTGTATTTGTATGTTCTATGTGTTAACTTTCATTATCTTAAAATAGAAGAAAAAAGTCGAGAAATACATCTTATTAAAACAAGTTGAAAATTGCACATCAAACGTGGCAAATGAGGTGTGTTCGTACTATAACTAGTTTTATGAATATTCTTTGCACCGCATATTGTATTGAATGTATATTTTAGGTGCACTTCATAAGCACTGTAAAAAAAAAAAAAAAAAAAAAGAAAACATCTGTAACTTTTACAGAAGAAAATCTTATTTTTTACAGAAAATAGCTGTTTTAAAGAAAAACAGATTTTTCTGGGAAAAAAAAAAAAAAGAAAAAGAAAGAGAAAGAGAAAGAAAGAAAAGAACGTGGATTTTATAATTTTTACAGAAAAAATCTATTTTTTTACAGAAAATCTATTTTTTAACAGAAATAAACTGTTTCAATGAAAAACTACAGATATTTTCTGAAAATTAAACGGTTTTCCACTGCCGGCAAAATTGACAGTTTTTTTTTCTGTCAATGTGAGAGGATTTTTTGTTACAGTGAGTGCATATCCATTTCATTCTGTTCGAAAGACTGTAACATCATTAAAATGCACTTGAAATTATTTATTCTTATTGGCCGTAATATAACGGAAAACTTTTGACTGTCCCTGTAATTAAACTACATATCCGTTTTTCATAAAATTTGAAATGACTCAACAGAATGTTGCAATAATTATACATTTAAAATTTCAGACCATTCGGTTGGGCAGTTTTTGCTCTGTTATAGGCGGACGGACGGACTGAACGACGACTATAGGTGCTACGTATTTATGTAATTACGAACGCGCCTAAAAAGGCAAGAATTGTTTAAATATATTTTATTATTTATTTCAAGTAACTAATATTTCCTTTAAAAAAGCCTTTGAAACCTTTTGGAATAATTTGGTATATAATAAATTTGGGAGCCTTTGGTCTCCCAAGCACAAAAGGCTAAAAATTAACAACAGATTTAAAAAGAAAAAAAAATTCGTTTTTTAAAGATTTCACTTAGACTACGGGGATTATTGGAAATACGCAGCAACTTTTTATAAGATCTTACTTTTAAATTGCAGATTTATACTGCCATTTTTCGAATTACTCATCCCTCTTGTGAAGCAAACTAAGATAAACTTATTAAATCATCTGAAATGTGAAAGAAGTCTCTCTTTATCCTCTGCCGCTGCTTTTTTTTTTTCTTTCTCGTCACTATTATGTTTTTTGGTTAAGCGATGTTAAAGTATTATCATATTATTCTCATTAATTTCAATTTCATCCCATAATCCATTTGGTTCTTCATCTCTCCCTCTTTTTAAAGAGAAGTATCAAAAAAGAATGGTAGAGCAATGAGTGGGACAATATTTTAGACGAATTAAGGCTGTTTTGATAGTCCCTGCTTAAGGCTGTTATCAAAAACAAAAGGGCAACTTTATGACATAAGTTTTCATTTATTTTTGTTCGGAAATGTGTGAAACTAGCAGGGGTTGTTGTTCACAAACTATGTAATCGAACTGTTTTTTCCGGGGTTTTTTGAAAACGCAATAGATCTTTCAGAAAATATCGTCAAAGTGCGCGTTTTGAACCGAATTTCCGAGCGAAAGAAAAACAACCTCTCAAGAAAAGGTGAAAAAGTTCTTTGTCAAGTGATCAAAATCGCTTATAACTGAATAGGTAATTTATTTATCAAAAAGTGGAAAACACAGTTCAATTCCAAATCACTTTCATAGTGAGACCTCCCAATTTTATATCTTTCCGTTAAAAAATTAATATGATTTAATCCAGTTTGAAAAAAAATGTATGCTTCTTCATTATGTGGCAAAACGTTTTGCGCTTGTTGAGCAGAGCAGTTGAGAACAGATTTAAAGGGAAGTGTCATAAAAGAATGGTAGAGCAATGAGTGAGACAATATAGACTAATTAAGGTGGTTCTGAAATCCCCTACTTAAGGCTGTTCTAAAATGCAATGAGGAAAATTTATGACACAAATTTTAATTCATTTTTGTTCGGAAATACATGGAACAGGCAGGGGTTGTTGGCTAGAAACTATGTAATTGAAAGACGTTTTCCATGTTATGGTGAACGTAAAAGATCTTTCAGAAAATACCGTCAAAGTTGGCGTTTTCAACTTTATTTTTGGAGAAAAGAGAAAAAGCAATCGGAGAGAGGAGAAAAACCGGTTGTCACGTGACCCAAAATCGCTGTAACTCGATAAATAATTTATATATGTAATAATAAAAATTTTCGCCTCTTTTTCTTAGTAAAACTATTCCAAATTCTTAATATTTTCCCTTTTTTACCTATCTTTAATAATATCTTAATATCTTTTGTCTTTTATTTCATGCATTTAAAGTTGCGTATTCTTTTATTATTCTAAAAACCTTAATTCATTCGCCTAATCTTATAGAACCCATTAAATTACTTTTTCATTTATTACTCTTTCTTTCGAATGTTTTAATATCATTTATTCTTTGGTGTTCTATACCCACAATTCCATGCGTCCGCCAGCACTATTTGCACTTTAATTCTGACGCCGTATAAAAGAGTTCATTATCGACGTCATATTTTCCCATCGAATCGTAATCTGTTTTATGTCCCATCCTTCCCCACCTCTCTTCTAGCATTGGTCTTTTACCTTTCTGTAACCGTCCGCGCGCTGTTTTTCGGAGTACAAATATCGTTACATCGGCGAAGGAGAGGATGATTTGCGTTTTTCTGGTTGTCTAATTAACCTGCGTCGCTTGGAGTAAACGTTCTAATGTGTAGATCCTATGCTTGTAACATCTAAAGTTTTGTGAAGTGATGATCAATTTTTGAGAGTTGATGGAATAACTACTGGAAGTGTTTTACTATGTTTTTTGTCAATAAAACCAGTTTCAAGTGACGATGACAGTAGTAGGAAAACAACAGTTCTGGGACAGCCGCAGGGGGGACGGGGGGACCGTCCCCCCTGCGGTCCCTCCTCCGTCCCCCCTGCGGTCCCCCACCCCCTTCGACACCGCACCCCCTCCGACACCGCCCCCTAGCGGGAAAAATAAATTTCTGCTCTTATATGAGGGGTGAACGACCTCTATTCAATTATCACCAATCACCTCTCAACACAGACAATACCTCTCTTTAACAGACATCCCCTCCCCAAAACGGACATTCCCTCCCTAAAACGAACATTCCCTCTCTAAACGACCATTTTTAGAACTATATAAATCAATGTTTTTCGAAATTATTTTTTAAAATGATCTTAAACGGTGAAGTGATCAGTGCTTTATGTGCTTGTGTAATTTGAATTTTGAACAATCTTTTCCTTAATGAGTATTATTAATTAAGTAAAACAATGGAAAATAACAATTTTTAAGGGAAAAAGCTGATATCTGTAGATTATTTTCAACTGCAAGATCAGAATATCAACTTAGATGGAGAACGTTAAACATATTTTTGAATTTTGAATTATCAATACCTTAATGAGTATTATTAATTATGCAAAATAACAAAAAATATAAATTTTAATGGAAAAACAGATTTATTTATTTATTTTTCAACCATAAATGAGAATATCATCTTAAAATGGAAATTTAAACATACATTTCAGTTTGAGAACAACCCTCACCTTAATTAATTTTGATTAACTGAACAAATAAGAAAAGTTAATATGGAATAAAAAGATGAATTTTATTAACTTTTATACTAGTTTGAGATTTTAACAGACATTTAAACACTAGTTATGTAAGATTTAAAACCTTAGACAACTACGTCCTAAGATATATATTAATTAATCAAAATAAATTCAGTTTTCAGCTTAATCAATAACTGGAAATTTATCATTTAAAATATAAATATATATATTTTTTCATGATTGTACATATAAAAATAAGAGTTTACAAGCTAACTTCCTTAATTTTTAGAAGATTCAACAGAATATTTTCAACAAGTCTGGTATAAGAAAATAAATACCAAATAACAATTTCCATTCCCTCCCAACCGCTCACATTCCTTAAGCTTGGGGGAACACAACAACAGAGTTTTGACGTCACAAAAGCATATCGGAAAAATGTTTACATAAAAATATATATATATATATGAAACAGAACAATGGAAAATATTTCTTTTTTATGAAAAGACACATTTAAACGAATTCGGTTAACATTTACACTACTTTGAGATTTTATCGTCCTTTTTTAGACGTCAGTTAGGCAATATTTAATTCGTTAGATGACTATACCCCAAGATATATTCAATCTAATTTCCTTAATTTTAGCAGATTCAACAGAATTTTTTCGATAGGGCTAGTATAAGGAAATAATTTCAGATCTCATTCACTGCACACTACCCCTAACATTCTTCAAACTTGGGAAGGGATCACAAACCTTCTCTGACGTCATATTCGAACCAATTTTTAGTTCGTGTTTACTGCACATGGTAAACTACAAAGCATAACAGAAAATGTTTCCATTCAAGAAAAATATCAATTTTTAGGTAAAAAGAGACTGAATTCTTTACAACTGTTACATGAAAGATATAAACATTTTAGTTTTTAACAACCATAACTTTAATGAATTTTAATAATTGAATAAATAACAAAAGAAAATATTATATTTTAATGAAAAAAGACAAATTTAAATGAATTTGATTAACTTTTACACTAGTTGGAAACTGGAAATGAATAAAATTGTTTTATGAGTTCATTTGATCATTGACACATTCAAGATCTTGAACATATATCCGAATTTTGAATGAACAAGATCTTAATGAATATTAATAATTAAGTAAAACAATGGAAAATATAATTTTTTAAGGAAAAAGATCAGAATATCAACATAAAAGAGGGAAGATACGAAGATTTCATTTTAAAAGGGAAATTTAAACATTTATTTCAGTTTTTGAAAACCATTACCTTAATGAATTTTAATAATTGTACAAATAACTAAGGAAAATATTTTTTAATGATAAAAGACAAATTTAAAAGAATTTGATTAACTTTTACACTAGTTTGAGATTTTACCATACTTTTAGATGCTAGCTATGTAGAATTTCAACCCTTGAACGAGGTACACTTCAATAAATACTCATTACTAAACAAAAATAAATTAATTTAATCTGATCTATAACTGAAAATTTCACATTTTAAAAATTTTCATGAATGTGCATAAAAATACGAGTTTACAAACTAATATCCTTATTTTTATTACATTTAACTAATTTTTCTACATTCAAGCTTAATTTTTATGCACAAAGCATTATTTAATCAAATCCAGTACTTTCAGATTTAACGAAATTCAGCGATTTTTCATTTTTTAAACCAATCCTATGAGTTAAAAAACAAGAGCACCTCCTATAATTTTATAGCTTTGGATGAAACGAGACGAATTAGCAGCACATTAAAACTTAAACATAAACAAAAAAAAGTTATTAAATAATTGCTTAGTGTGTAATTTCCCCTCAAAATGAAAAACAAATGAATTCTTGAAACCTCGAAACTTACTAAGTAAAAAAAAAAATAATAATAATTCGCCCTTGGACGGATTCGAACCGCCAACCCCATGGTAAACAGCCATATGCGCTATCCAATCGCGCCACAAGGGCATCGAAGATTTCTGAATTATTGCAATGCTTATCTACATCAAACTCGAATATTGCTCCTATATATTTTACCATTACATAATTTTAACAACTTTTTTTTCCATTTATCAGAAAATTATTAAATCACAGAACGATCACACATCAAGTTGCTTCAAATATGAATACTATCTTTACAGTTTTTAATGATACAGGGTATACATGAATACAAACTTTAATTTTCAAACATTTCATATTTCAAATAGTCTATATTTCAAAACAAACTATTTGAAATTTTCACACGTATGAGCAAATATTACTTAGATCTTTTCACTATTACCTTTTTGAAAATAGCAGATAACTACTTTTGAATTAATTTTCCAAGAACTGTAACTGAAATTACATCAACTCCTTATAGAAAACCCTGTTTTCACACAATTACTTGAAATTCAACAACGAATTGACATTTACAGCAATACTTATCTACATCAAACTCAATTCTTGCTCCTATATATTTTAACATTACACAATTTTAACAAATTTACGTCGAATTTGTAAGATTTTAACACTTTGATGACATACACCTCAAGAAATATTCATAATTAAACAACAAAAAAAAAAATAATCTTATCAACAACTGGAAATTTCACGTTAAAAAAATATTTTTTTTTTTCGTGATTGTACATATAAAAATAAGAGTTTACAAACCAATTTCCATAATTTTATTACACTCGAACTTAAGGGTGTATTCGAAAAAAAATATTTTTCCACCCTCAACAGCTCGAAATTTTCTGAGACATTTTCAGACTCATTTTTAAAAGTAAAAACACGAAACTTGCTGGGGTGATTTCTGAAGACATGTTTAACATGCCGTGTGATTTCATTTTCAGCTCAATCAATTAGAATTTAATTTTTAAACAATTATTTTCTCAGTATGACCATTTTTTTCATTCCCAGATCGCCCGCTTCGGAAAATTCGGTTCAAAACGCCAACTTTGACAGCGTTTTTTACAGTATTTTCTGCATTTATCAAAAAATTAAGAAGCACCGCACATTATATAGTTTCTAAATAAGAGAATTTCCAAGTTTGATGCGTTTGAGAGCAAAAATGAATTTTAAAATGAATCAGAAAATAAGCAGTTTGGATCGGAATACACCCTTAATATTTATGCACAAAACATTGATTGTACATATAAAAATGAAAGAGTTTACAAACCAATTTCCATAATTTCGTCACATTCGAACTTAATTTTTATACACAAAACATTATTTAATCAAATTCTATACTTTATGATTCAGTGAAATTCGGACTAGTCTAGGTTATTCTGCTCATATTATTAATCAAATTGTCTTATATTTCACATTGCCTTTCGGAGATTTCTGAATTATCATCCATCAAGTTATGTAAAATATAAATACTGTCTTTATAGTTTAATGATACATAGTATACATGACTAGTCTGAGTTATTCTATCCACATTATTAATCAAATTGTTATATGTTTCATCTTACACATCGAAGATTTCCGAATTTTCACCCATCAAGTTGCTTAAAATATTAATACTACGTTTATAGTTCTAATGATGCATAGCATACATGAATGCAATCTTTAATTTTAACATTTCATATTTCAAATAACCCATTTCAAAACCAAACTACATTAATTTTTACTACAACGTTTATCAACATCACAGAACGATTTATGCTTCACGCTTTTCTAATAATTATCAGATATGTATTCCTCAGAAATATTACTACCATATGAATAAGTAAAGAAAATATAATATATATATATATATACATATATGTTAAATAACCTCATACACGAAAAGTATCACAGAAGGAAAATACTAATAATCAATTAAAATAATTAACTATTGCATAAAATTCCATCTATTACATATAAAACTTCAACTGATGAATGAAAAATATGCAAATTAGCAAAATAAAATTTACAAAAGTAAGAAAAAAATACAAGTTATTGAAAATTTAATAATAAAAAAAAAAGCTTTTAAAAATTGCAAGTTTAACTCCTACCTTAAATGTCATTACCACTATCTCTTCGCAGAATATAATAAACTATGGTTTGCTATAACAGAATTTCTTGATAACATTTATTATACTACTGATTTGTACGCATACGTGAGTTGTCACGTGATCAAAACGTTTAAGAATAATATAAATTTTCGAAAAGCAGCGCAGCATTTCTCATTTCAACTGTTAGACTTAAGAGGCTACTTCAGTCAAGTGAAAAGACCCGTTCTCTAATGCTAATCCTATGGAAGAAATTTATAACGATATCTCGGTTGTATTTTAATATTTTTAAATGATTTTTTTTTTGCATTGGATAGCTGAGATCGATCTGTACAAAGGTCGTTTTTTACTTTTTCTATTTTGTTTACAGATATTTTTAATGAGGACACTTTCATTTTTGGAACCGGTTTCGAAACTGAAAGCATCCTCATTAAAAAAATCTGCAATCGAAATCAAAAAAGTAAAAGACGGCCTGCATACAGATCGATCTCAGCTATCCAACGCAAAAAAAAAAAAAATCATTTAAAAATATTAAAATGCAACCGAGATATCGTTATAAATTTCTTCCATAGGATTAGCATTAGCGAATGGGTCTTTTCACTTGACTGAAGTAGCCTCTTAAGGGAGAAGGTAACTTTAGTGCACAACTCTGATAAATTTCCAGATTTTAATTCAAGTGGGGAATCGATTTCTTTGTTAGTGAAGAAAGTAAGTTTTAGTATATCATTGCAATATACAGGGTGTCCGGTCTCAACGGTGTCCAATGGCTAATTCCTAAACTGTTAGTCATAGACATATAGTTCCAATTACAAAAATGTTTTAAATCAGGTAAAGAAATATTTTAAAAGTGATTTGGGACAATAAAAACATTTCTTAAAAAATTACGAAATTTAAATTTTTATACGGTCCCCCGGTCCTATAAGTTATATTTAGTAAAATTTTCCTTTTACACTTACAAGTAATACAAAAAAAGTCCCGTTATTCTACGATTAAAATTGACCGAGTAATAGCTGTTTAAATATGGGGCATATTTTTTGCTGCAAATTGGGGGTCATTCACAAATTTAGTCGAAATATAATTTCGTCAGATATATTAAAAAACTGTTGAGAGTAAAATTCACGTTGCAATATAAATTTGAAATCTTTAATCATTCTGACACATTACTGTAAAATGCACAATTTGTAATAAACATTTAAGAAGAAAGAAAAAACAGAATTTTTGTTAAATAAAATGATGCTAAATTAACAGCCTCAATTCTTTACAAAATGATACGTATTTTAAAATATTATTAGATTGCACTAGCCTGCAAAAATTGGGTTATGTCATGTTTTTTAGCTTTTGATAATTGATTCTTAGGTATTCTGTACCGCTGAATCCGAAATTGACCTTCATTTTTAACCATCAACTCAGGATTTTTCGCAAATTGTAAATTTCAAAGTTAAAAAGTTCAAAGTTAAAATTGAATCTCCTCCCCCATCTCATCGGACCACTCAGCTGTTTAGCTGTAAGAATCCCAGGATAAGCAAAAATATCGAATAAATTATTGAATAAAATGAAATAAAATAAAATAAAATAAAAGTTTTACATATGTTTTATAGTATGACATTTTCGCTATATTTTAACTTACACATTTACGATTTGAAAAAAAATTCTAACGTGATGGTTAAAAATGAAGGTCATTTTCAGATTCAGTGCTAAAAAGTACTTAAAAATCAATTATCAAAAGTTCAAAAACACAGCCATCTCCTCTACTTTAAATTATCCGATTTTTGTTATTCTTTAAATTTGACAAATTATGATTTGCGAAATATCCTGACATGGTGATTAAAAATTAGGTAATTTTCGGATTCAGTGCTAAAAAATACACAAAAATTAAAAAACCCAACAATCGCAATCTTGTATTATCTAATCTAAAACTTTTTCTTAAACTTCTTGGCGGTAATCTATCCGAAATTTTTTGTGTTACCCTGCAAAATAAGTATAAATGGTAACTACCGAAAATCATAATAATATTAGATTGTTATCGGATTTGCGCCAGTATGTAAAATGTATTCCCGATCGGATATTTGAAAGTGAGTTAAAGTTCCAGTACAAATTTTGAACTGGAAAAACATACATCCGATCAATAAAGTAGCATAAAAACTTACAAAAATTACATAATTTTTGTTAAAAGAAATCATAAAAGAAACAGTCTCAAATCCTGACAAAATAAAACATATGTTATTTTATTCAATCTGAAACTTAATAAATGTTAACTTAATCGTAATACTTGTACTATTTATTTCAAAGCGCAGATACACATGAAATAAGATCTTCGAATACTTTAAGCACTTGGTATGTGATCCCTCAAAGCCAAACCGAACTCATTTGTTTTCAGAGCAGCCCCACCAGTGGCTGAGAGGTTCTGCTCTCGAAACTGGTAGACGGGAAGTGCTGGGTTCGATCCCAATCGCGCCCGTCGGCCTAATCGTTCGGAGTTTTCGTGGTTTTCTTCGAGCCATGGATTTCCATGCGTTAATACGGGTTAGGTTCCCTTAGAAAGACCCCCACGAAGGGCACTCCTCCTCGGGCCTATATCCCTAGTGTAGATAATCGGCCGTCACAAATCAACCAACCAACTTGTTTTCAGAGCAGAAAAGTGGCATAAGTCATGTATTTTTAAAGTTTCATAACTCGCTCAATTTTAGAGTTATATGAATGGGACTTTGTTTGTTTTACTTGTCAGTGTAATAGGAAAATTTTACTAAATATAACTTATAGGACCGGGGGACCATATAAAACTTTTAATTTCGTAATTTTTTAAGAAATGTTTTTATTGACCCAAATAGCTTTTAAAATATTTCTTTACTTGATTTAAAACATTTTTGTAATTGGAACTATATATCTATGACTAACGGTTTAGGACTTAGCCATTGGACACCGTTGAGACCGGACACCCTGTATAATAATAAAAATAAACAATGAATAAATGATTATTTATGTATTAAACCTTTCCTAAGTATATAAATATATTTCTTTTATTGTACAGATGTTGCAACAAGATGAATCAAAACAGCAGAAGTCCTCTTTATCAGAAATGAATGATCTGAATGATTCGCCCTTAGCACATGAAGAGTTTCAGAATAATAAATATGTGAGTACTTATATATAAAATACTATAATTCATATATGAAACGTAATTAGAGTAAATTTAAAATAAAATATTTTGTTGTTTATACTTTAACAAGTGTTTTTTATCTATATCGATGAAGAAAATTCTAATTGTTTGCATTTATTTCTCTTACAGATGTGTTCTATTTGCTACAAACAATTTTTAAGTAAATAGAATTTAAAAGAACATATACAGATCCATACAGATGAAAAAGCCTATACTTGCGATGATTGCCAAAAACCGTTTTCAAGAAAACATGAATCTGAAATGCCTACTACATCATATAGTGTATCACCAGTTGTATGTAAACTGTGTGAAGATATTCAACAAATAATCAGACGTTTGAAGAATTTAACAATCAAGGAAGAGATTTAGACTATGTACCAAATCTAATTGCATAAGATTTACTACAATTATCCCAAAATTAAAATTTGGAAGTCATAAACACTGCATGTAAAAAAATGTTTGTTATCCATGATTCTTCTAACTAACATGAATGTAGATATTATTCACAATGTATTCCTTACATGGTCATAATAAATATTTTTTTATCTATACATATCAACGTGTTTATTTTTCTACAGTCCATTTCATCTTTGGAATATATCTCCTAACATTTTAAACGAAAAAACGCTTTCTCATCTTAAAAAATTTCATAAGAAGAGACAAAAATTAACAGATGAATGAAAAATATACAAGTTTACAAAATAATTTCAAAGTTTTCTAGATATGTTCACAAAATAAAAAATTTTCAAAAGTAAAAAGAAAAAAAACTTTGGAAAAAAAAACTTTTTTTTTTTTTTTCCAAATGTGATTTTTTAGAAAAGTGAAAAAAAAACTCGAATTTTTTTTTTTTCAAAACTGAAAAAATATTTTTACAATTTTTGTTTTTCAAAAGTGAAAAAAAAAATTTTTACATTTTTTTTTTTTTTTTTTACAAATGTGAAAAAAAAAAATTTACAACATAAAAAAATAATTACAAAAAATTACAAAAAAATTGCCAAATGTTTTAAAAAATGTACAAAAAAGTTAAAAAAAAAAAGTGGTATTTTAAATAGCATTATAATGGTTACCAACCATTATACACATCGACTAGCAACAAGTATGATTATGAAGAGTGATAGTTTGCATGAACGAATGCCAGTAAAACTCTGACAATGGAACCTCACTAAGTTTTCAACGACTCAATACAATAATTAAAAATCTCTGATAGCTCCAAGTGGCGGACATAGGTCTCACATTAAATTGAATGCACGATTTTTCTTTTTAAATAAAATTCTAGCTCTCCGTCCAGAAGTCATGTTGGGAAAAAATACCTTTCTGTGGGTGAGAATTAATATATTATTTATTATAGTATTTTAGTAGATTTCTATTTATTTACAATATTGTTATTATTATTATTGTTGTTAGAAAATGAATTATACTTTAGTTGTTGTTATTATTTATTGAGAAAAAAATATATTTACATTGTTTATTTAATTTAAAGTTATATATTTTTTAATTATGTTTATACTATTGCATTTTTATATAAATGAGTTATCCCTCCTATATACAATTAAGATCTAGAATTGTTAAAAAATCTTATGAAGTTTTAGATTTTAAGAGTTTTTGTTAGTTTATGAGAATATCTGATTTAAATGGTTTTAATTGTTATGAGTTAGAGAGTTTATTAATTATGAGTAATTAATTTATGAGTTAGAAATTTTAGATTATTATAGATAGATAGATAGATAGATAGATTTATATTATAAAAGAAAACTCATTTCGATTCCAAATCGCTTCAATAGGCAGTAAAATTGAGTTAGTAAAGGCGTCAGAAAGTTGCGGACATGTCCAAAGAGACAACTTTATGACAAAAATTTTATTTCATTTTTGTTTGGAAACGCATGAAATTGGAGGGTGTCGTTATGCAGAAACTTTGTAATCGAAGGACGTTTCCCATTTTTTGGTAAACGTAAAAGATCTTTCAGAAAATAGCGTCAAAGTTGGCGTTTAGAACTGAATTTCCTGATGAAAGGAGAAAAAGCAGCCACAGAGAGGAGAAAAACCAGTTGTCACGTGACCTAAAATCGCTTATAACCAGTGTTGGGCATGAGCGAACTTATTGAGCGAAAACTCGCGAGTTTGACTCGCTTTCTGTGAGCGTTGAGTTGATTTTGATAAAGCTAAAAAAATTCGTGAGTTTGACCCAAATTTACAACTCAAACGCAATTTTTTCCATAATTTATTTAAAATTTTTCCAGCCGTTAAGAACGTTATAACTTAAAAATTAATTTATTTATCTAAAAAAGGAAAACGTCTTTCGATTCGAAATCGCTTCCATAGTCAGTTCTGCTAATTTCGTGTCTCTACGTTTCAAAATGAGTTAGTAAATGTGTCAGGAAGTTTCGCGTTTGTTGAGCAGTGCACTTGAGAACCACCTTAAACCTTGTTATCAGTCAGACCGCAAATTCCCCTCTCTAATGCTAAACCCACGGGCTTGGAATGCATCCGTATTTTTCAAATCATCGTACTATTTCTCTTTTTTAATTCTACCATTTCTGCTATCATTCCCTTGGTATTACCAACCTGATTATTTAATTTTAAGTAAGCATATAGGAGCTTTTGTGTGGCAAGTTACAATATTTTTATATGGATCATCCTTTACATAGCCCTTTATTTCAATGTATCATAATCAGAGGAGAAAAAATGTAAATAAAATCTTATATTCTCCATTTTAAAAAACTTTGCGAAGTATTTGGATCATTATAGTATAGACACTAAATAAGCTCTTGTCCAATGATAAGAAAGAGAGCACTTCTGAAAATACCATAAAAATTTTAATTAGCATCTTGCTGCTGTTTTCAAAGTAGTAGGACGTGTTCTCTGCGTCTGATGAAGAAAGACTAGTTCTTTCGAAAAGCCTTGCGCATTTATTAAAATTTTTATGGTTTTTTTAAGAAGTTCTCTCTTTCCTACCACTATAAGTATAGATCTTATTCCAAAAATTTCCCCTTCCCTGGATTTCTTTCATCCTAAACCCACACTAACTATATTCTATGGTGATATAATGATGCAAATAGTATCCTTATTGTCGAAACTTAATTTAGACGTATGGACCGCACTGTTAACTGGATTCCCACATCGTTGATGCAAGATTTATCGATTGAAATGTATACGCAAAAATCCTAAATGATGCATATTAATTATCTAATATTATAAAGGACAAACATATCTGTGCGTAACGCATACGTCATTTTGCGAATGGCAACATTTTGAAATTTGAAATAAAATTTTGGTTTTCCAATTTTCTCTATTGCAAATTTTTAAATTTCTAAACATCGCACATTTTAAATTTTTTACACCGTCGTATAAGGAAAAAAATGCTCTTTTAAATGCAATTTCTTTGAAAGCTGTATCTCAATTTATTTTTGAGATATTAGTTTTTTTTTTTTTTGTAGTTTTTAATACCATTTTTCTTATTGTGGCAACAAAAGTACCCCGTTTCTATTGAAAGTCATTGAAAGTAAACGGAAAATAGTCGAAAATAGGAGATACTGTATCTTTTTGTTGGCATTTTCTCAGAAAACCTGAAAAAAAGTTGAAATAAAAATATGGGCTATGTCAAGAATATCGTCTGTTATTCCTTGATAATGACGTCATATGCATACTTTTCTATAGACGAAGTTTAAGACTGGATTGTAAAAGCGGATGTAAATGATGTCATCTTATAAAAAATCGTGTATTTTAATTCTTAAACCTGAATTATGTTTTGTAGAAGTGCGTCATTTTCCCAGCCCAGCTGCTCTGAAATTCTTCACAGGTGAAAATGCTTCACTTTTGAAAATAATGTAATCGAAATCACACACTGATAAAACGCAATGGTTTACAAAAATTTAGAGTGTCTTTATAGAAGAGAGGTTACATGCAAATAATAGCGATTTATATTACAGAAATTTATGATTCTCTTATAGATATATTTGCTTCGCCAAGTTAGACAAGCAAACAAATAATTCGTGGTTTAAAATAATATCATGTTCCTGAAGTTTTTGTCCAAAATTCTCTCAAATAATAAAATTTTAATGCTATTCTTTAGGACATCGTACTATAATTTTATCAAAATAACATAATTTGCGTAATTTAATTTTTCCTAATTTTATATAATCTATATATTTAAAACACAAGTGTGTTTTTTAGTCATCTGCCCTGATCTTTCTGCTGAACCAATTTTACTAATATATATATATATTTTTTTTTAACTGAAAGCTCTTCATTTGCAGATGTGATCGCACTATCTGTTTTTTTTTTTTTTTTTTTTTTTTTTTTTTTTTTTTTTTTTTATATCCCCACTTTTATATTTTAATTTTAAAAGCATTTTATGAAATTTCTTCAAAATGGTGAATATTAGATACCTTTCATTATTGCAGACAAGAGAGAAATAATGAGGTATTTTTATCTTTATCCATGCTATTTTCTGATAAAAATTCAAAATTGTTGATAAAAATTGTTGTATAGGGTTTAGTGTCGCAAAATCCTATTAGGAGCAGAATATTATATTAGGGGCATAATAACGGAAAATAACATACTGCTTTTGAAAACATGCATTTTTCCTCATAAATTTTCTATACTATTTTTCCTTCTGCATGTGTACTGATACTAAGTTTCAGACACTAGGCGAAATGCTTATTTAAGTGAAAATGAAGTCATATTTAAAAGAAAACGATCGTTTTCTTAGATAAATCTAAACAGTTTAACACAAATGCGTCTAAAAAACATAAATTACGGAAATCTTTACTCTCCGGAATTGAGATTAGAATCTCAAGTAAATGGTGCGTCTGTTCACATAAAAGCTGTTGCTGACAATCGTGACTTCAAGTTTTGAGTTAAAATGATTTTTAAGTAATCAAACAAAGTGCAAATTTTTTAAACATGATGAATATGGATATGAGAAGTGCGTATGCAAATTTTGAGAATGTGAAAATTACTGTTTTTCATTCCGGAATACTAAGCATAAGAGCCTCAATTGATAACCACATCCTAATAACTGATCTTTATTATATTTTACTGATAAAGTATCTATCTATATTATAAAGAACAAACGTATCTGTGCCTAACGCTGACGTCATTTTGTGAATGGCAACACTTCACGAACAAATTTCGGTCTTGAAATTTTCGCTACTGCAATTTTTTAATCTTCTGACCGTCATACATTTTCAATTTTCGTCGCATAGGGAAAAATTTACTTTCAAATGCAATTTGTTTAAAAACTGTATCTTAATTGACTGATGTAGTCGAACCTCGTATGTATAATAAATAGCACTAAGTGAGTGCACTTCCAAAGTGACCACATCCGCAATTTTTATATTCGGGCTGTTTTAATTTTTTGTTCACAGCCGTGAATGACTCTTGAGAATGACTCCATTGTTATTCCTATAAAATATACTTTCCCAGGTGGCATCACGAGTGAATGTTTACTGTTTAGATTTAATTTTTCAATCTTATAAAGTGTGTTCTTTTTTACTATTAGCTAAAAAATTTATTAGGAAGTGAAGTCTTACAGTTTTATATATATATATCATAATTATAGATATAGCAAGCTTTAACTGCGAATATACTTATTTTACCCCATGCCATAGAGTAAAATAGTTAATTGACAATATGTTTTAAAATAGCATTATTAGTACTAATTTGTATGTTTTTTGTAAAACAGTTCTTCAAATTTTGTGAGTGAAGTTCATTTGCATATTTTATGTCCTTATTATACCAATTCAATTAATAATTTTCTTGCAAATTAAGTTTGAATAACTATTTTACCCCATTTGACCCTATTTGTCAGATAAGATAAAATTTATTACTTCAGTATTCTTTTTATAATGCAATGCTATATCATGCTTTTAAAAATGCGAACACGTCATTCCAATGGGTTCTGACGTCAAAAGCAAAGTAATCTTTTTGCGAACATGGTTTTTGTGTATAAATCGGAATTCAAATGACTTGTTTTCTGCCATTCGTTGAAAGAAAGAACCATGTAACTTAATGCAGAGGTAACTAACCTAATCGAGCAGATAATAAATGCTAAAGGAAAATCTACAAGAGTTAGAACATAAAAGAAATTTGCTTTATATATAAGGGGTTAAAACCATCCCTTTAAATATTGTACTAAGTATATACAGGGTGTGCTAGAAATCCGTTCACATTTCAAAAATGCATAAGGATGTTAAATTTAAGAAGTGGGAATTTCAATGTGCTCTTTTGTCACCGCAGCCGTACGAGTTCGATTGTTGTTCTTTAACACATCCTCCACCATATACTTAGAAATACCTTCATCTCAAATCTCATCCTGATTCCTTCAACACTCCAAAAAATTTTATTACACGTATTTTTTTTTTTAAGACCACCCTGTTCGCTATCTTAATGTAACCTTGAAATGTTCTTATGAATATATATGGCTCATTATCATAACTAGGCAGACTTTTTATACTCAGTACTTCTAACTTGTATTAATATTATCCTCTTAAATGAGGTAATGCCTGAAAAAAGTCATAGATGCTATTTATGAGCGAGATAAATCATACGTGGTGCATATGATTTTCATAGTGCTCAGTTGTTGATGCATGCGTTTTGTTTGTGAGCAATGGCTTCAAGTTTCTTGCCTGAATAACAAACAACAAACCGTTTCTGTGTCAGGGAAAGGTCTACAATCATTATTGCTTGAAGCCTCCATCCAAGGAAACTTCACATTACAGCATGTAATATTATATCAAAATTGATAAAAAGTGGGTTCAAAAAATCCTGCGACGATATTGCATGCCATATGAGAAACTTTCTCAGATGGAGGCTTCAAAATACAGTGATTGTAGACTTTTTTTTTTTTTTGCCACAACAGCGATAACATTTCTTCTTGTTGTTGTTCTGCCAACAGACTTAATGTCACCGCACATTAGCAAAATGAACGCATCAAAAATTGCCCGCAATAAAAATCATGTACACCACATATAAATTATTTCGCTCATATCAAGACCATCTATAAAACTTTTTTTCCAGACATTACCCTCTCGGCCTCCCTATATACAAGAAATTATTTCTTACATCTGTTTTATTTTCCTAAAAAGTTAATGAATTATACTATTCATGCAATTTCTTTCAGATCAAAATGTTCTCTTGGTTCACATCGGGCTCTTTGATCTAATCTCTGCAGTATTTATCAGGATACGCATGTTTATTGCCTAAAGTACCCAGCACTAAAACTAGAAAAGAAAAAAAAAAAACCACTAAAAATATAGCCAGCCACTACTCATGTATACGGGCTGAAAACTACCTCGCAATTATTAAGTAATGCAATTATGCTAAAAAGCAGCTCTTCTAATTATCACAATCAAGATTCTGCATAAAGAATATGCAAAATTAAATCATCCCATCTAATATCCGCTACATCCGGTCGATACATTCTCCACTTTATGACGAGAATAAAACTTCCATTATCTTGCTTTTATCGCCTTTTGCAGAGGAAAGTCGGCATTTTATTTACACCATTAAAACTGCTATGGACAATTCAAAAATTGGGAAAGTTTTTGGGCGTTCCTATTGTTGTGGGCGGCTCATCTTTTAAGAACAAAAGGCTGCCGACAACGAAGTCCAGGTGGTTCTCTCAGTTCCAGGACCACCTGTCATTTTACGTGTGTCACAGGACAGGAAGCGAGTGATTCAAAGACTCTAAAAATTTCTTTTGTGAAATATCTAGGTGTGCCAAAATTATTGTCGGATGACTTACCGATGAAATGATAGTAGTTTGAATTAATGTTCTCCTTGTTTAATGCAATGTTGCCAAAATTCTTCACGTGCTGTGAAAAGTAACGCTTCAAAAATGTCGTCCTTCAATATAATACATAAAATCATAGATTTATAATAAAAACAGAAGAAGAAGAAGAGAAAGAAATGTTCTATACCGGGTGAATCAAAATAGAGATTATTATCTCTTAAACTGCTGATGATAGAAACATACTTCCAATCAAAAAAATATGCAAATCACATATATCTTTCAAAAATGTATTTGTTTTACAGAAAGCTATGAAGCCCAGTAGCTTAGTTGTCAGCGGGTCGCCTTTCTATGGTACAGAAACAAAGTTCGACTCCGGCTGGACAAGGCCCACTCCACTTTTCATCTTTTCAGGGTCGATAAAATAAACACCAAACTTGTTTGGGAACTAAACACTGATGTCCCCGCGCTAGGCTGAACATTTGACTAGGACACATGCTGCATATCACCTCAGGGTCAATAGTCAAGAAAGCAGAACTGGACATTGTAGGCCATGATGAATTGTAGCCCCTTGGTTTAATTTTTTTTTTTTTTTTTTAAATACAAAACGCTGCCCTAAAATACCTTCAACATACAATCTCTGATAAGATAAGATTTTATGACTTTTCAATTATAAAAAATTCATTGTTGATACTGTTAATTAGAAAAAAATTAATTAGAAAAAAAAAAGGAGAAGTACTAATTTTGTAAGTTTCATTGACTATCTAGAACAACTTTACTAAGAATTGATAGGAGGAACCTCCTAAGAAGTCACACAATTTTTGTTCAATGGTCGAATTGCTTGATAAACACATTCTTTATATCACCTCAGCACCAATAATCAAGAAAGCAGTCCTGGGCACTGTAGGCCATGATGCATTATAGTGCCGAGGTTTTTTTCTTTTTCCCTTCAAAACGTTGTGCATAAAAGCTATATGTACTAAAATACCTTCAAGGTACAATGCCTGTATGCCTGATAAGATTAAGATTTTATAGCTGTCCAATTATGTAAAATTCATTATCGATATTGGTACTCGAATAAAACCTTTCTGAATGAAGTTGAAGAATTGTTAAAGTAAGATAAAATTAAAAACATGCCAATTAATAAGAAAAAAAAAGGAGAAATACTAGTTTTGTAAGTTTCATTGACTATCTAGAACAACTTTACTAAGAAATGGTTGGAGGAATTTACTCTTTGGAAAGCCTTCTAAGTCACACAATTTTTCTTCAATGGTCGAATTGCTTGATAGACACACCACTCAAATATCCCTTATTCGTGGACTATCAGAGAAGAGATTTCTCAATACAGAATTTTAGAAAGCTTCGCTATTGTGGCTTTCAGAAGGTTTCGACATGAAAGCGACGCCGAATCAATACTTCTAGAGACGGCTGGTAAAATAAAAAAAAAAAAATAAAAAAGAAAAGGAAAAAAAAGTTATTCACTTGACGAAGTCTGAATAGAGGATACTCGCAAAGAAATGCTATCAAAAAGAGTTAAGGGGACATTAAAAGCTTTGCAGCTCGTATTCAGCCAATGGCTGCAGAGCGCCGAAAATTTAAGGCATGAGAATTGTATTTATCCTTTATTAGCTGTATTATTTAAACCGGAAAAAAAGAGATCCTGTGAAGATAGCCTATGAGTCGGTAACATATGCTGAGATCGAGAAAATTAACTGTATATGGATTTACTAATGTAAGTTTAAAAGAACTGTTTCAAAGAATGAGCTATCGCTGCTGTTTTGAAATGGTTGATATTTGGATTGCTTGAATAAATGTTATGTAAGCAAATTATTATAATGAACTAAACCTCAATAAAATACTTGAACTAATACAGTACTTAAAATAATATTATGCGCGTCATTTAGGAAGTGCAGGATTGGGCACCCCCGCCCCCCGAGTTTCGGATTTTCTTTTGCTTACTATTTGTTTTCTATTTTTACATTCTTCTTATTCCTTGAATGTTTCTATTTGTTTTTAGCAATGTATCAATAATTGCATGTAAATAAATTATGACAGTTACAACAGTCCTTCGAAAATGTGCAGCAAAATTTAATATATATATATTTTTTTTTTCTTTTTTCACTGTAACTGAAAAGCAAATCATGTTTATACGTCCAAGGAAAGAATTTTTCACACTCTAAACAAAATCTGAATCAAATCCAAACTGCTTATTTTCTGACTCATTTTTAAATTAATTTTTGTTCTGAAACGCATCAAACTGGCAGATTCTCTTATTCAAAAACAATGTGCTGTGCATGTCGATTTTTTTTTAATAAAGGCAAAATATATTGCAAAAAATGCTGTCAAAGTTGGCGTTTGAACCGAATTTCCCGAAGCGAGAGAGCTGGGTACGGAAAAAAAATGGCCATACTGAGAAAATAAATGTTTATAAGTCAAGTTCTAATTAATTGAACGAAAAATGAAGACACACGGCCGCTTATATACATCTCTTCAAAAACCACGTCAGCAAGTTTCATGTTTTCGTTTTTACCATAAAAAATGAGTCTGAAAATGTGTTCGAAAATTTTCGTTTGTTGAGCGAGAAAACGTTTTAACATATTTACAAATTCATTTTTTAACGGAAATAAAATTGGAAAGCCTGGCTATGGAAGCGATTTAGAGTCGAACTGTTTTTTCCATTTTTGGATCAATAAATTACCTATTGAGTTATAAGCGAATTTGATCACGTGACAAACACGTTTTTTTTTTGCCCGCTTTTGAGTGCTCTTTCTTCCTTCGCGCGGAAATGCGACTCAAAACTCCCGCTTTGATATTATTTTCTGAAAGATCTATTGCGTTTGCAAAAAAGAAAAAAAAAATGGAAAAACAGCTCAATTACATAGTTTCTGAACAACAACACCAGCTAGTTTCATGCATTTTCGAACAAAAATAAATTAAAACTTATGTCAGAAAGTTGCCCTTGTGGATTTGAGAACCCCTTAAACTAATCTCTAAACTTCATAATATTAGGAAATTAATATTCGTATACAAAAAATATGCATTGCAACTGTAACCTATAAAAATGTTAATAGAAACCGATTTATAACTGTCAAATATAAGAATTCAAAATTTCAGTTCCTTCTTGCAAGTAGTTTGTTTTGCAATGAATAAAAATTAGTTTAAGACTAGGAATTTCAAACTTTACATTTGCATGATTCCTAAATTTCTTCGCTGAATAACGTTCCGTTTAACATCTAAAGGCAAAATTTACCAAAAAATCCATTGAAAGTTTTAAAGTTTGTCTATGTTTCAACATGGAACCGGCCCCCGAAGCTTTCCTTTATTCATATCAAATTATACATGACACAATTCCCAGTCGGACATTGCTTCTAGTATCTCTCTGCGACAATTTGATAGTAAAATTCTTTCGGGTTACTTTTTTTTTTGGTCCAACTGAACATATTTTAAATACGCTGCATGTATTATAATTTGTTAAGTATAAATATGTATGATTGAGTATACATGAATTTACCCAGTGTCCTAAAATGGACTGACTGATTTTAAAATTCAATAACTTGTAAATGGCGACAGTTATTTAAAAATTTTTTGCAGAAGGAATATCTAAGATGTCAGGAGTTTTTCTACTGCGATTCTTGATTTTAGTTTAAAATTGCAACGATAGATAGCCCTGCAAGCAGCAAGTGCTAAATCTGAGGCCAATTTTTGGTTCCTCTCTTTTTGCAGCATTGATGCGAAAAAAGGAGGTTAAATTTATAGAGTGGTTCTCAGTCGCTAATGCAATTTTGCTCTTACGGGCCCACTCCATATAGTATTTAACCTCTCTCTTTCACTACAATACTGAGAGAAGAGAAAGGCCAAAAATCGGGCCCCGATTTAGTGCCTATTGCTTGCAGCGCCACCCAGCGCTTCTATTTTTAACTAAAATCGAAGTAAAATAAACTCCTCACATCTTACAATTATTTCATGCAAGAATGTTTTTAATAGCTGTCACCATTTGCAAGTTACTGAATTTTAAAATCAGTCAGTCCATTTTAGGACACTCGGTATGTTGGCTGCATTATGAGATATTTAACTATAATAAAATAAATAAATATATTTGTAGTCGAATAACTTTATTTTCATTTCCATCCCTTATTGAAGATTTCAATCGTGAGAAGAAATTTCCCATTTATCAATTCTTCATCAATGGAGATCTCAAGCATAAATCAACGAAATACAAAGAGAGGGAACGGAAATGATTATAAAAGATCTTCAACATGAAAAAAAATGAAAATTATAATGATAATGATAATGATATTAACATTTCACCACTATAGATATAAAGAGTATCAAGAGGCAGTCGTTCAACTCCATTAAACAACTCAAGGATTTCCTATGAGACACCGGAAATTTGAGGTATGCATGCACGTGAAAAGTTTCATTTATCTTCGCCCAAATTATGATACACATCCTTTGCCTACTCGTTTTTATCTTAATTTTTCATTCATTTTTATATTTATTTTGCTGTTAAGATTTTGAAATACCTTTTTGCATAAACTGTGGTTTAGATGATCAGGGTCATGGGAAAAGGAGGGGCTCATGAGATTCAAGCTATCCTCATTGAAATGCAGACATTTTTATTTATTTATTTATTTATTTTTAAAGCCATTTGAATTTTCACAAAGACTATCATTTTCTGAGTTATTAGAGAAATTCATCTGTTGCAAAACGACCCAATACTTGGAAACGTACTATAAATATTGATTTTCTTAGTAATAAAGCTGCTAATAGAACCCGATTAAGTTTGTCTAGGGTTTAAGGGCTAGCAAAATTTCAGAAGGCCAAATATTAGCTAAATATTAGCTAGAAAATTTTTTCTGGAGTATTCGAAAATTTCGCTGGATTTCATAAAAATTCTTAGGAAACTCAGGTTAACTGAAATTTTCTTTTGTTGCTTCATGTTATAATACTTTAAGGTTGTTCTCAAATCCAAGAGGGCAACTTTATGACATAAGTTTTAATTTATTTTTGTTCGTAAATGCATGAAACTAGCAGGGGTTGTCGTTCAGAAATTATGTAATCGAGCTGTTTTTTCAGTTTTTTTTTTTTTTTTTTTTTTTTTTTTGCAAACGCAATAGATCTTTCAGAAAACAGTGTCAAAGTGTACGTTTTGAACCGAATTCCCGCGCGAAAGTACAATAACTGCTCAAGAAAGGACGAAAAATGTGTTTGTCACGTGATCAAAATCGCTTATAACTCAATAGGTAATTTATTTATCAAAAAATCGAAAACACAGTTCAATTTGAAATTGCTTCCATGGTCAGGCTTTCCAATTTTATATCTTTCCGTTAAAAAATGAATTTGCAATTGTGTCAAAACGTTTTGCGCTTGTTGAGCAGAGCAGTTGAGAACAGTCTTCTTCATCTTATAAATACTTCTGAAAAAATAATTCTAATAAAAATACTTTGCCTACAGAATACCTACTTTAAATTGTTTTCAGAGAATGAAAATTAATTTTTTTCTGGAAGCTGTATTACGTATTTTTTCTAAATCGTTTTACTCATTTTGGCTGCCTTGGTTGTGGCGCATCCAAGGCCGCGGCCAGTCAGATTGTGCAGTAATCAGGCCCTCGCTGCTTATGAAAGCAGGGTTAATATACTTGAAGATTAATATTTGACACTTTCAACACTCAGTTTTACTTTCCCATTAGTATGTATTACTGCAAGTAATATTTCAAGTATCGTATATTCCGGTGTATAACGTGTACTTTTGGAATAAGAAAATTTATAAAAATTTACAGTAGGGGTGCACAACCTTTTTAAGACAAGGGTCACTTACAAAAATTTCTAGGTTGTCGAGGGCCACATCAGTAACATGGAGAGAATTCTATTTCGGAGGCCTATAATCAGATAAAAAATACGGTTTAAGAAGGGGGGGGGGAGTTTTGCCCCTCTAGATTCCCCCACCCAGTCAACATATCCAATTTAGTTGGCATGGATATATCAGTAGTTTACGTTTGTATATATAACACAGAGAGAGATATAGCAAGAATTACTTAGAATGAGTGATAATATTCTTTGACTTTATTTGAGAGAGTAAATTTTGTTCTATTAAAAGTGCTAAAAAACAAACATAGGCATGAAAGGGGCTAGTGCCGAAAAGAAATATGAACTTTATGAACGAAGGGGACAGAAGAACCGATCAACGAAATTTGCGATTTTGCCGTGCCTGATCAACGAAATTCGCGATTTTTTTCATTCCCGATCAACGAAATTTACGATTTTTCCACCCCTGATCGACAAAATTAGCAATTTTTTCGAAGCCGGTCGACAAAATTCGTGATTTTTCCGATCATCTTTTCGCGCCTAATCAACGAAATTCGCGATTCTTGACTGACTCTGACGAAATTTGCAAATTTTCCCGCGCCAAATTGACGAAATCCGCGATATTTTTCTCACGAATTTTCTACAGCCGAGCAACGAAATTAAAAATTTTTCCGCGCATCTGCTAGAAAGTTCGCGAATTTTCCGTGCCTGATCAACGAAATTTGTGATTTTTCCGCACCTGATCGACAAAATTCGCGAATTTTTCGTCCCAAACAACGAAATTTGCGATTTTTCGGAGCCCGCTGAACAACACTGGAGATTTTTAAGTGCCCGATCGACAAAATTTGCGCTTTTACCACGCCCGATCATCGAAATTTGACATTTTTTCCGCGGGAAATTGACGAAATTCGCGTTTTTTCTCACAATAAACGAACGAAACTCACGATTTTCCGCAGCCGACCAACGAAATTTTCAATTTTTCCGCGCATCAGCGAGGAAATGCGTGATTTTTTCCGTGCCTGATCGACGAAATTTGCGATTTTTCCGTGCCCGAGGAAAGAAATTAGTGATTTTTCCGCGGCAAATTGACGAAATTCGCAATAACCATACAAAATACTCGATTTTTCCGCAGCCGATCAAAAAAAATATTAAATTTTTACGCTCCTAATCGACAAAATTCACAATTTTTTCGCACCCGATCAACGAAATTCGTGATTCTCAACTGACTGACAAAATTTGCAATTTCCCGCGGCAAATTGACGAAATTGATCTTTTTTCTCGCGACTGACGAAACTCACGATTTTTCCGAAGCCGATCGACAAAAGTTGCAATTTTTCCGCGTATCATAAACAAAATTTGCAAATTTCCCGCGCATCATCAACAAAATTTACGATTTTAAATTTTATTTAATTTTAATTAAATTAAATTTACCACACATGTCGTGCCCGATCAGTGAAATTAGCTGTTTTTCAGCGCCTGATCGACAAAATTCGCGATTTTTCCGTACCCGACCCGCGAAATTTGCAATTTTTTCCTCGTCTCATCGACAAATTTTGCGATTTTTTCGAGCCTCATCGACAAAATTCGATATTTTTCCGCATCCGATCAACGAAATTCGCAATTCTTAATTGACTGACGAAATTTACATTTTTTCCGTGGCAAATTGACAAAATTTATGATAATTAAAAATCTTACGATACTCATCAGCGTACATGTAAATAAAAACTATATTAAAAATACATTACAAATTATTCCCAACGTTTCGGCATCACCTGAAAGTGCAGTTGGAGACTTCGCTCCGAGGAGGTCAAGGACTCTCTCCCCTGAAGATGGCTCGTTAGAAAGAGCACGAAACGTTGGGAATAATTTGTAATGTATTTTTAATATAGTTTTTATTTACAGGTACGCTGATGAGTATCGTAAGATTTTTAATTATTAAATTTTGACAGCGTACGTCCAAGTTTTTCTTATTGAAATTTATGATTTTTTCCCGCGACCTATAGACAAAAATTGCAATTTTTTCCTGTTAGAAATTCACGAATTCGCGGGCCACACGTTAACCCATCGCGGGCCACAGGTTGTGCATCACTAATTCAGTATACGCGATATAAGCCAAGCATAAAAATGTAAGTTTAAAAATTAAGCAGTCATATCATTTTAAAAACATATATTCTTTATGGCAAATATTTCTTGCAGTTGTAGAAGTGTATAGCAGGGCAGGATTATAAGTTAGAAAAAAGTGGTAAGAACTATTTGAAATGCAATAAAACAGTATAGTTGCCTGTGGCAACCTTGTATTAATGAATTAGAGAAGAAAACATAATAGTCATTTGAATGAACTATATCGCACGAATCCAAGTGCTTTGTGGGAATTGAACCAGATAGGCTTAGCAGTAACATTTTTATTAATTTCTAATAGTTTTCGTTGCACTAAAATATTTTTGTATCACCAAAATATAGAATTTGGTTTCTTTGTCTTTTAAGGGTGATCGAAAAGGGCAACTTTCTGACATAAGTTCTAATTTATTTTTTATTCGAAAATGCATGAAACTAGCTGGTGTCGTTGTTCAGAAACTATGTAATTGAGCTGTTTTTTCCATTTTTTTTCTTTTTTTTTTGCAAACGCAATAGATCTTTCAGAAAATAGAGTCAAGTTGGGCGTTTTGAACCGAAGTTCCGCGCAAAGGGAGAAAGAGCATTCAAGAGCGGACGAAAAACGTGTTTGTCATGTGATTGAATTCGCTTATAACTCAATAGGTAACTGATTGATCAGAAAATGGAAAAAACAGTTCAATTCCAAATCGTTTCCATGGCCAGGCTTTCCAATTTTATATCTTTCCGTTTAAAAATGAATTTGTAAATGTGTCAAAACGTTTTGCGCTTGTTGAGAAGAGCAGAAAAAAGAAAAAAAAAACAGTGTATAAATATAGTTAATTATTTTTTCTATGCGCAGAAAAGCATAATTTAAATCAACTTATGTAATAAGAGTTTTCTCAATTTCTGTAATTGGTCTGCTGTAGGTAAACATACAAAATTCACATGGACACAAATATAAAACAATAAACTAGCGTTCTTTGACTCCTAAAAGGCATTGTTTTGTATGAAGTTTAAACTTTGTTTAAGGCTGTTCTTAACTGCTCTGTTAAACAAGCGCAAAACGTTTTGACACGTTTACAAATTCATTTTTTAACGGAAATATGTATAAAATTGGAAAGCCTGGCCATGGAAGCGATTTGATATTAAACTGTTTTTTCCATTGTTTTATCAATCAATTACCCATTGAGTTATAAACGATTTCGATCACATGACAAACACGTTTTTCACCCGCTCTTGATCTGATTTTTCTACTTTCGCGCGGAAATTTGGTTCAAAACGTCCACTTTGACATTATTTTCTGAAAGATCTATTGCGTTTGCAAAAAAATGGAAAAAACAGCTCGATGACATGTTTCTGAACAATAACATCAGCTAGTTTCATTCATTTTCGAACAAAAATAAGTTAAAACTTATGTCAGAAAGTTGCCCTTTTGGATTTGAGAACAAACACCCTTAAAGGCGTTCTCAAATCCAAAAGGGCAACTTTCTGACATAAGTTTTAATTTATTTTTGTTCGAAAATGCATGAAGCTATCTTGTGTTATTGTTCAGAAACTATGTAATCGAGCTGTTTTTTCCTTTTTTTTCGCAAACGCTATAGATCTTTCAGAACATTGTGTCCAAGTAGGCGTCTTGAATTTCCGCGGGAAGGAAGAAAGAGCACTCAAGAGCAGGCGAAAAACGGGTTTGTCACGTGATCGAATTCGCTGATAACTCAATAGGTAATTGATTGATCAAAAAATGGAAAAAACAGTTCGATTCCAAATCGCTTCCATGGCCAGGCTTTCCAATTTTATATCTTTCCGTTAAAAAATGAATTTGTAAATATGTAAAAACGTTTTACTCTTCTTGAGCAGAGCAGTTAAGAACAGCCTTAGAGAATATAAATCATTCTTATAGGGAAATAAATAACTACTTTAAACCATTTATTACAAAAGCAGTTTTCAATATTCATAAAGACCACGTGGCGAAAGAAAATACCATGCTTTCTATGACAAACTTCATTTACATTAAAATCTTTTTGCGGGAATAGTCTCTAAAGTCTAAATTAAATAATATCAAAATAAAAACGATTTGCACAACTGAAGTTGAGACCCCTGATTTCTAGACTTACTAGTGAAATTATGCAATGTAACTATCTAAAATTCTAAATACGTTTTTATTATTGTGTATATTTAATTCTAAAACTACATATACTTATACAAAAATCCAAGTATAGGAAAGCGTAAGGTAACCATTATGGGGCCAGACGTGGCCCTGAGCTATAAACTGAACCAATTTTGCTATTTTATTACTATTTTAATGAAAGCTGGTCATTTGTAGATGTGCCCGCAGTAGGTAATTTTAAAAATATTCCCATTTTTATATTTTAATTTAAGGTTGTTCTTAACTGCTCTGCCCAACAAGCGCAAAACGTTTTGACACATTTACAAATTCATTTTTTAACGGAAATGTATAAAATTGAAAAGTCTTGACCATGGAAGCGATTTGGAATTGAACTGTTTTTTCCATTTTTTGATCAATCAATTACCTATTGAGTTCTAAGCCATTTTGACCACGTGACAAACACGTTTTTCGCCCTCTTTTGTGTGCTCTTTCTTCCTTTGCGCGGAAATTCGGTTCAAAACATCCACTTTGACACTATTTTATGAAAAATCTATAGCGTTTTCAAAAAAAAAAAAAAAAGTGAAAAAACAGCTCAATTACATAGTTTCTGAACAACAACACTAGCTAGTTTTATGCATTTTCGAACAAAATAAATTAAAACTTATGTCAGAAAATTGCTCTTTTCGATTTGAGAACAGCCTTAAGGCTATTCTCAACTGCTCCGCTCAACAAGGTCAAAACGTTTTGACACATTTACAAATTCATTTTTTAACGGAAAGATATAAATTTGGAAAGCCTGATCATGGAAGCGATTTGGAATCGAACTGTGTTTTCCACTTTTTGATCAATCAATTACCTATTGAGTTATAAACGATTTTGATCACGTGACAAACATGTTTTTCGCACGCTCTTGAGTGCTTAATCTACTTTCGCCCGGAAATACGGTTCAAAACGCCCACTTTGACACTATTTTCTGCAAGATCTATTGCGTTTGCAAGAAAACGAAAAAAAAAAAACAGCTCGATTACATAGTTTCTGAACAACAACCCCTGCTAGTTTCATGCATTTCCGAGCAAAAATAAATTAAAACTTATATCATAAAGTTGGCCTTTTGAATTTGAGAACAGCCTTATTTTTTTTTTTAATGAAATTTCTTGAAAATGAATCAGATAACTTCCATTGTTTCAGGTAAAAGAAAAATAATGAAAAACATTCAGACAAATGGCTTTTTAGATGTATTTGTTCACCTGCCAGTTATTTTCGGAAAAAGAAATGTATTACGTGTACTTTATTTTTATAAGCAAATAAGAATTCATATTTACTGCGACAACACGAGAATATTGTTTATTGGATTTATTTTATCTTTATACATTATGATTTAATTAGTTTCTTTCATTACAATTAGAAAATACATTTTCATTTGAATACACTGTGGTCAAGCATAAAAGCACGTAGTATATTCGAAAAGTTTTCGCCGATGATGTTATACTTAGCTTAAAATGTGTTTTTTATAAATAAAACTAAGGAGAAAAATTGATATAATTGTGGGAAGATGACGTAATTTTCACTGATTTTTCATTTCGTAATTCTAAAGAGTACAATCGGAGCCTTTATTGATGGTTGAGCTAATTCAAAAATTGAATGTTCAGTAAAAAAAAAAAAATATCCTTTTGCATTTGTAGAAATCATTTGTCATTTTTAAAATGTACTTTTCTACGATACAAACCTTTCAATAATATAATTTTCATGCTGTATGTTTGTATGACGTGTTATGAAAATGAAACGCAGGTCAACATACCGTCATTTTTGAGGGGGTTTATATGCTGTATATATAATAATAATATAAAAAATCAATTATGTATGGTACACACTAAAGTCAAGACTTGAGTGGCTCAATTCTGCAGGTCCACTGCTGGTATACAAGAAATTGAGTATGCCCACATTTGGTGCAGAGAGGACAATACCTTTTTTATTTTTCATATTTCCCAGCGAATACACTTTGAAACTGAATTTTTATTCTGATAGATGAAGGTTAGGACTAGGCTAAACCGATATATTTATATCTTTGGGAGTTCACTAATTTTTCAATGATAAGTAGATACACATCCTTATATGGTTCACCATTTTTTATATTTACCTTATGTTTGTTTTTTCCTGTAAATTTCAATAGTAATAGCGATTATTGCAGAATCCCGATAACTCGCCATTCCTTAAAACTGGGCAATATTTTGTTTTTGTTTAATAGTAAATGACTTCTACATGTCAATCAGAACCTTATCTTTGAAATAATATGGTGGTATCTCTGATATAGTGATATTTGAATATGTTATTGAAATGAAATATATTTTCTTTAGAAAAGTGTTTTCATATCGCATCTAGATTTCTGCAGGTACGATGCCCAAGTTCGTACAAAACTTGATCAATATTCACTGTAAAAATCACTGTAAAATTAGAATGATATTTATCTGTGTAGTTGATTTACAGCACGGAATTTAATGCTTTGAAAAATAGTTATCCCATCGTGAGCAGTTTCCTTTTTCCAAAACAAGAATCGAATATGTATCATCTTATAAGCTCTTTTAATGGTTGAAAATGTAATCTATTTAGTATAATAATTTAGTGGTTAAAAAGTAAAATTTGATGGCGGCATAAGAGTCAATTCGCTTGTAAATTCAAATTGATTTCTCCGGTAAACATTATTTAAAAGCAAAATACTACAAGTTAATTAATTAGTTTATAAAATATTATCGAAAATTATTTAGTTTATAAAACAAATGATTGTAAACATCATAAATCATCTTAGAGCGACAAGGGTTTGGAAAATAAGATAATTTTTTTTTGTCTTTGCTTTAAAGTATAAATGTACATATCTATAATAAAATTAAAATAACTTGCAATTAGATTAGAGCCAGTAATAATAAAAACTTCTTGCTACATATAAAACTCGACTTTTTTGGTAAATTTGTCACTCATTACATGGAGTTTTTGGGACTCTACTATGTATTATTAGCATATTATTATTATAAAAAAAGAAGTATTTTTATGAATATTAAAGCAATAATATTTAGTTATGGTATAATATTTATTTTAAAAAATCTAAAATTGTCTTAAAATATTCAAAATAATTTCCATTTCAAATTTCCAATTTTATATGCAGTTGAAGCACACTAAAAAATTATTAAAAATTAACTCTAATGAATGTTTTTTTTTTTTAGATGCAATGTAATAAGTCAAAAGAAATAATAACAACGTTTAAATAAAAAACAATTTATTAAAACTCATTTTCTTATACATGCAATAAATTAGCTAGATGATCTCCATTATAACAATTCGTTCAATGCAATTTAATACAATTTTCTGCCGTAAGCATAAAAATATCTATTTTTAATTTTGAATGAAATTTGCAAATAAAGTATAGATATAAGAAGTAGAGAGAGGCAAGGGCGCCGGCAGAACGAAATCGAGGGGTGGACAAGATTTTAGAACAGAAATATGGTACTTGTGGTCCGCAATCTTAGGCCACATTTTTATTAAAAATAAAGAATATAAACTTGAAGTAATCGAAACCAAGTAATTTTTATTAAACCCTCCGTGCAAGTAAATTTTTAAACATATCAGTGTAAAAAGTATCAACACAAATGTAAAAAACAGGGGAACAAAAATAAACCAAAAGTAAGTTTATTCTACCAACTGTTTAAAAAAGAAGAAATAAAAATTTTTTTCTTCTTTTCGCTAGGGAGATTGTGCCTTTCTCTAAATCCCCGTTTAATATAATTTATGCTTTATGCACACGATACTTTAAACACGATATACTTTTAATACTATACTATTCTTATACTTTTATAATTATACTTTTAACACGAACATGAAAACAAAACTAAATGGTGTCTTCGACGGAGTTCTTTTTTTCACTTTAATTATGTTAAGTCACTTGGGAAGATAAAATTTCACTGTTCATTTTCAAAATCATCAGAGAAAATGAAAACTTAATTTATTAAAATTCAAAATACATAGGGAAGGGCAATGCTCCTCCTCTCCCCTTTCACCGGCATTTCCGGCGCCCACAGTAAAGGTAAAAGGAAACTTTAAGGTTGAAGAATAATTGTAACAGAGAAATTTATTCAGCAGATATAAAAGAAGTTCAAATGAAGTCTGTATGGAGTAGTTACAGAATCTAAAATAGTTACAGTATTTCATACTTACTTTTTTAAGCTTCTTCTTACATTTTTTTTTTTTTTTTCATGTGCATAGTGATTTTTCTGTTTATTTACGTCATGAATGTAGCAAGTGCTTTGGACGTAATTTATTATTTCAAAAAAACATAATCCAGACTTCAAGTCACATAAAAATGAAAAAACTGAAAAAGAAAGGGAAAAAAATTACATTTTTAAAATTGAAACAATAATTTTAAATGCATGCACAATAAAAATATACAATTAAAGTATTTTAGAAATTATCAAACTTTTTTAAATACAGTTTTCACTGAAATTCTAACCCTCCATAATTCCCAATATATTCTCTGTGCATCTTCTTTTTGTTCCCTAATTCCTAAAACAAAAAAAAAAAAAAAAAAAAATCGTTACAGGCAAATTCGGGCCTACCTATGGGCTTCTTGGAGGACTTAATTAATACTTCTTGTTGTAACCAGATGCTTTTTTATAATTTTCCAAACTTCCCCATGTTTGTTTTTTTATGCGTGACACTTCAACGTTGCCTAAATTTTGTGTTTACCACGATTTGCAAATGATGAGTAATGACATTTTTTTTTCAATTTATAACTAGTAGAACAGTTTTAGTTAATAAAATAAAGTTTTGTTTATCAAGACTGTCTATTGCTCCAATGCCCGACGCCCACTGTAGTGCGCGACAACTATAACAACCAAATAAAAACTAAAAACATTAAAATTGCGTCATTTATGCCTTATTTACAGGCTAATTCATTGAAAACTACTGAAATACAAACGAAAAATTCTGTGTAAAGCATAGACTATGAAACACTTTCTAACACTACCAGCATTACAGTTAAGGCAGTTCTCAAATTCAAAAAGGTAACTTTATGACGTAAATTTTAATTTATTTTTGTTCGGAAATGCATGAAACTAGCAGATGCTGTTGTTCAGAAACTATTTAATCGAACGGTTTTTTTCCGTTTTTTTTTTTTTTTTGCAATAGCAAATAGATCTTTCAGAAAATAGTGTTAAAGTGGGCGTTTTGAACGGAATTTCCGTGCGAAAGAAGAATAACCACTCAAGAAAGGGTCAAAAACGTCTTTGTTGTGTAATCAAAATCGCTTATAACTCAATAGGTAATTTATTTATTTAAAAAAAAAAATGGAAAACACAGTTCGATTCCAAATCGCTTCCATAGTCAGGCCTTCCAATTTTCTGTTAAAAAATGAATTTTTAAATGTGTCAAAACGTTTTGCGCTTGTTGAGCAGATCAGTTGAGAACAGCTTTTAGAAATTTTATCATCTCATACAATGACTTGAGGTATTTAAATAAATAATTTAAAAAACACATAATTTGTAACTGAAAAAAAATTGCAGCGAACTGTTCACTTATTTAACCGTTTTTATATAGATAACGGATGTTTGACCATATTATGCATTTTCATTAGTCAAGATATAGATAAATAATGGGTAAGTAACCTTTTTCTACAAAAACGGTCAAACGGTTGAATCACTGGAAAATTCAGTGCATTTTTTTTTCTTTTTTGTTCTTTGAAATGAAAATTCATTTTCTGAAATTGCTGTCCTTATCCGGTGATGCATGCAATTTTTTTCGTGCAGTCCTGCATATGAGTTATAGAATTCATGCAAACACTTTCATGCAATTAAAAATCAGTTAAATTTAAAAATGCATACTGTCGGAGTTTCTTCTTAGTCCGCACAACTTCGAAGAAAATCCTTATTATTTATATGCTGCCACCACCGATATGATTACGTGATATCGGTCACGCACTGAGAAGATTGATGAAGATAAATGAAAACCAACGCTTTCAATTAAATAAATTAACAGTTTATTTACACACTATTTACACAACAACAAAACACTATTTACACTTACAAACTCGGATATAGATGATCCTGTTCAACATTAAATTGAATACAGTAAATGCTGGCTGTGTACTGTTAAACTACGTTAAATCACTCTCACTCTACACACGTTAAATTAGCTTTCCGGAGATCAATCTCGATCTCCCAACACATATGTGCTCTAAGCCTAAGCTCTCCGAGCCTCACTCAATCCTACGCTCTATCTCTACGAGCTATACACAGTGACTACCTTGCGCTTGGCGCTCTCGGCTCCAACTGAACCCTACGCTCTATCTAAGAGCTACACACAGCAACTCACCTTGCGCATTGCACGCCAACTTTCAACTGACTCCCTCAGCAGAAGAGACTGCCTTCCAGCTACCCCTTGCTACTTCTCAACGTAACCCCTCAGGGTTTTCTACCTGGCTCGCATTCCAAGCTCTATTCTTCATTCGTGGAATGCTTTTGTCTCCCCATCTTCCACAGACATCTCAAAAGTTTGGGCAAACTCCTCTCCAACTATCTTTTTCCCCCTTCATTCCATCTATTCATTTTCCCCGGTTTAGATCCAGTTTTAGACAAGGAAAGGATGTTATTTTGAAATTCCAGTACACAGGCCATACAATATATCATATATTAAGACAAAAATAATATAGAACATCAGTTCTAATAGCAGATGTTTCTCAGAACCTGAAGCATACTAAAACTGAAAATGCACTTCTAAGAAATTCTTTGTGAAGAATATACTGAAAAAAAGTGTTAAAAATATTAATTTTCTCCGGAAATAAGAATTCATTCTAATCCCACAGAGGGGAATATGAGATTTCACTCACCAACATCCTTAAAGCTGTTCTCATATCCAAAGGAACTACTTTCTGATACATTTCCTGAATTCATTTTTCGTACAATTGTACACTGTTGGTACAATTTGAAAGAATATTTTTAAAAAATAAAAGTATAGAAAATTTTAAAATTCTTCTTTTCTACATATATTAATATATGTACTGGAAAACAATTGTTTTCCAGTAATTTATATATATATATATATATATATATATATATATATATACAGATCTCAGAAGTGTATTGTGAAATGTGTAAATATGTATTGTGAAATATGGTTCTCAACATAATCCCCGAGTATCCAAAACAAGAGAAAAGAAAAAAATCCTAATGGAGAAGATCTGGGTAAAGCTACGATGACGTCGTAAGGTCATCGACCTAAACCCCAGATATCCAGGACTCTGAGAGAAAAAGAAAAAAACAAGAACTGCGTTATAGACTCTTTCTCTCGGTAGATCATCCCGTGTTTTTATCTGTGTATTACGTGTTTTTAACTCGCTCCTAAAGCGACATTCTTATTTTGTAACCTGTGAATCCTATATATCTGATTTAATTAAACAGGATTCAAATAGAGAAACCGTCCCTTCTTACTGATTTCGTGTGCTTGACACCCAATTAAATGATCTACCTTTTATTCCCAAACAGCAGCAGAAAGAACGAAAACTACGGTGGATCGACTGTGAAAAATTACTGGTTTGTTACTTAACGAAATTGACCTGCAAATTAAAAGAGAAGAGGTAAGCCTTTTGCCTTATCATTGTATAATTGAAACTAAATACATATAACTGTATAGAAGAGCATAAACAATCACGTAGATAGAAAATGCTCAGTAAATTATTTAAATAGAAATGTTTGTAGTCATTACCTAAATGATAAAGATTCGACAATGTCTATTTAATATTACTAACAAAATAAGATTTCGAGACTGATTTTGTGCTCGATAACAATAACAAATACAAAAAGTAAAATATTGTAGGTCAAAAAAAAAAAGAAAAAATATTTATTATGACATCGTATAAAGATAATCAGTTTATTGAAAAACTGAATGCATCGAACTACGCCAACTGGCGCTTCAAGATTCAGATGCTGCTAACCAAAGATGATCTCATAGAAGCAGTTACAGAAACTGCTCCTGCCATGACCGATGCTAAATGGGCAGATTGGAACAAAAGGGATAAAAAAGCGCGTGCTCTTATAAATTTGAGCATTGAAGACGCGCAAATAATACACATAAAACACTTAGAAACTGCTCGCGAAACTTGGGATAAACTAAAAGAAATTCATGAAAGAGAATCACTTTCTAGTAAATTATTTCTTCTAAGAAAATTGTACAATACTAAACTAAGTGAAAACGGTGACATGCAACAACATATTACTAACATACTCGAACTGATTGACAAATTAGCCGCAATTGGTGAACGCATAAGCGATTCACATATATCAGCGATAATGCTATGTTCATTGCCCAGGTCATACGACGTTTTGATCACCGCTCTTGAATCACGTCCAGAAACTGACCTGACGCCTATTTTTCTGAGAACAAAATTAATAGATGAATACCAGCGAAGAATAGAAAATACTGACATGTCACAAAATGCATCCAAAGCATACAAAATTACGAAAAATTCGGCATACGCCAGTAATAGAAAAGAAAACAAATACTGCACTCATTGCAAAATGCGGAACCATAATACCGCCCAATGCTGGTTCATCAAGAAACAAAAACAAAATTCTTACACTCAGCAGCATGGCAACCACCCTCATCCAAACAGATATAATTTTCAAAAACAAAACTCAACACAACTTTGCTTTGAGAAAACTAACACAAATGATAGGAATGAAGCATACAATTTCAAAAATGAAAAACGTAACGACGTGGCATTCTTAGTGGAAAAAAGTGATACAAACACTTGGGTAATTGATAGTGGTAGTTCAAACCACATAACAAATGATAAAACATTGTTTTCAAGATTTAACGAAAATGCCGAAACTGAAATAACTGTTGCTAACGGTAATAAATTAAAGGCATACGGTTCTGGCGACATAAAAATTCAAACGGAAGATAACAGTGAACAAATCACGCTCAAAAATGTGCTATACATACCTAAAATAGAAACTAATCTACTTTCAGTCAGTAAAGCGACTCAAAACGGTTGTGAAGTAACTTTCGAAAAGGAAAAATGTAGCATAATAAACGATGGCAAAACAATATTAGAAGGAAAATTGAGAAATAACCTGTATGAAATAAATTTCGCTAGTGATACGAAAAATCAAAATTACGTAAACATGGCATACACCTGTCAAAATCCCAACTGCATTGACCTATGGCACCGCAGAATGGGACACCGCAGTTATCAAGCAATTAAAGAAATGCAAAATAATCAACTGGTCACCGGTGTGACAATAAATAACTGCAAACATGAAAATACATGTGAAATATGTATTAGAGCAAAAACAACAGAAGCTCCGTACTCCAAACAAGCAAAATACAGGGCTACACGAAAAACCGAGTTAATTCATTCTGATGTATGTGGGCCGATACAGACCCCTACAATAGGCGGCAAAACATACTTCGTAACATTCATAGATGATAAAACCAGATTCTGCATAATATACTTAATGTCTAGGAAATGTGAAGTATTCGAAAAGTTTAAAGATTACGTATCTCTAGTATACAACAAATTCGGCAGATACCCAAACATAATCAGATCGGACAATGGTGGCGAATACACCAGTGCCGAAATGGAACAGTATCTTAAGGATAAGGGTATAGAACATCAACTGACAGTTCCACATTCTCCCAGCCAAAACGGAGTTGCGGAACGCAAGAATAGATATTTACTTGAGATGACCCGCAGTATGTTAATTGAAGCTAATTTACCGCACAAACTATGGGGAGAAGCGATAACTACAGCCAACCACATTCAAAATCGCTTACCTACAAAATCTAACGCCATCACGCCTTACGAGGGATGGACAAACAGAAAACCTAATCTCCACTACCTAAGAGTATTTGGCTGCCCGGCCTATACTCACATTAACAAATCAAAACGCGGAAAACTAGACGAAACTGCACAGCTAGGAAAATTCGTCGGATACGACAATAGAAGCAAAGGTTACCGAGTGTATACTAATGATGGTAAAGTAATATTAACCAGATCAATAAAATTCCTCGAAAGTAAACTCCCATACATACAAAACGACAATAATCCAGAAGTAACCAAACCAAAAAATTCAGAAAACGAACAACTAATGGAAGACAACCCACACGAAATACTAGTAAAAATCACACCTGCAGAATGCGAACCATCAGTGCCCAAACAATCAACTAACGAACCGCGAAGATCGGAACGATCCAATAGAGGAGTACCGCCCGATCGCTTCGCGTACACCGTTAAGACAAACACAATTTATGAGCCCAAAGATTGGGATGACATGATAAGCATTCAAAATCCAATTGAGAGGCAGAATTGGCTAAAAGCCGCTCAAGAAGAAATAAATTCGCTAAAAGAAAACAACACTTGGAAACTAGTGGAACCCCCACAAGGAAAGAAAGTCATCGGCAGCAAATGGACTTTCAAAGTCAAATACGATGACCAGGGAAACGTTAAAAGGTACAAAGCACGCCTCGTCGCGAAAGGCTTCCTGCAAAAATATGGTGAGAATTACGATGAGACATTTGCCCCAGTGGTGTCTCACACGACAATCCGAACCTTTCTAGCCGCAGCCGCATACCACGGATTTGACGTACACCATCTTGACATTAAGACCGCTTTTCTACACGGCGAACTTGACGAAGACATCTACATGACACAACCCGAAGGTCATGAAATATCAAATCAAAACAACAAAGTATGCAAATTGTCAAAGGCTATATATGGCCTAAAACAGGCAGCAAGAGCCTGGAACATCAAAATTAGCGACACTCTAAAACAAATGAATTTTATTCAAAGTACAGTAGACACTTGTTTGTTTACACGAAAGAATGAAAACAAAGAAGATACCATTTACATAATAGTTTACGTTGACGACCTTTTGATTGCAGGAAATAAAGAAAACATTGAAAAATTCATAGAAAGATTGAAAAGTCAATTCAAACTTAGCGATTTAGGTGAAGTGAGCAACTATCTAGGAATAAACATAAAGAAGATAAAAAACGGATATGCTCTAAATCAGACAACAAAAATTAACGAAATAACAAGCAAATTTAACTTAACCGAAAGCAAGCCATATAGTACTCCCATGGATGCCGGATACCTGAGAATAAACGATAACAGCAATTTACTTCCAAACAACCATAAATACCGGCAAGGAATCGGTGCACTATTGTACATAGCGACCGTAACAAGACCCGACATCCTGACCGCAGTCAATATACTCAGTCGAAATAACGAAAATCCGACAGAGACCGACTGGAAAGCTTTAAAGCGCGTCATTCGATACTTAAACGCAACAAAAAATCTACACTTAATAATAGACACAGAACTGGCCCCAGTACTTGAGGCATATTCAGACGCGAACTGGGCACAAGATCCAGAGACAAGGAAATCAACATCGGGAAACATATTTTTAATTGGAAAGAACCCCATTCATTGGCTGTCTAAACGCCAGTCATGTATTGCCCAATCGTCCGCTGAGGCGGAATATGTTGCAGCTGCAACTGCTGCAAATGAAATCGTCTGGCTAACAAGACTTTTAGAAAATCTAGATCTTCCACAAAACATCCAATAACTCTCTTCGAGGACAATCTTTCAACAATAAAAATGACAGAGTCAGAAAAGCACTCCAACAGGACCAAACACATCGACGTAAAGTTCCACCTCATAAAGAACTTAGTGAAAACAGGCATCATAGAACTTCAATACTGTGCCAGCAAAGCCATGGTTGCGGACGTGCTAACTAAGCCCGCACCCAAACCTGACTTCCTAAAAAACCGCGAAAGACTCAAACTATTAGACTTTCCTCCACTCAGGGATTAAGGGGGGTATATTGTGAAATATGGTTCTCCAACATAATCCCCGAGTATCCAAAACAAGAGAAAAGAAAAAAATCCTAATGGAGAAGATCTGGGTAAAGCTACGATGACGTCGTAAGGTCATCGACCTAAACCCCAGATATCCAGGACTCTGAGAGAAAAAGAAAAAAACAAGAACTGCGTTATAGACTCTTTCTCTCGGTAGATCATCCCGTGTTTTTATCTGTGTATTACGTGTTTTTAACTCGCTTCTAAAGCGACATTCTTATTTTGTAACCTGTGAATCCTATATATCTGATTTAATTAAACAGGATTCAAATAGAGAAACCGTCCCTTCTTACTGATTTCGTGTGCTTGACACCCAATTAAATGATCTACCTTCTATTCCCAAACAGCAGCAGAAAGAACGAAAACTACGGTGGATCGACTGTGAAAAATTACTGGTTTGTTACTTAACGAAATTGACCTGCAAATTAAAAGAGAAGAGGTAAGCCTTTTGCCTTATCATTGTATAATTGAAACTAAATACATATAACTGTATAGAAGAGCATAAACAATCACGTAGATAGAAAATGCTCAGTAAATTATTTAAATAGAAATGTTTGTAGTCATTACCTAAATGATAAAGATTCGACAATGTCTATTTAATATTACTAACAATATGTAGCCTATAACTAAAAAAGTTACGTGGTTTAAGGCGGTTATAAAAAATATTTATTTCTAACTTTCGTTTTACATTCATGTATTTTTAAGTTATCCTAAACTGACAAAATGATAATAAACTATTTCAACTATTCATTTTGATAAAACGTCGGTTTTGAAGCTTATTTTCAGATTTTTAGTATTTCTTATTTACTATATGTCTGTATTGCTTTTCATGTTGGCGCATTTAAAAATTGTGTTGCAGTGAGGGTTCTGAAAAAAAATCTTAGTTTAGCTTATTTCATATTTATATTTTCCATTTTAAAACACGCAGCCTTAGGAGCAAACTACTGTTCCAAAATCTTGCCCTGCCTAGATTTTATTCTGCCGGCGCCGATGTATTCATTCGTAATTCAGCAAGGCTTTGTTAAAAATATTTTTCAAATCCCTGCTCAACAACGCGAAACTTTCTAAAACATTTCCTGACTCATTTTTTAACATAAAGATTTACAGACCTGGAAAATTTGCAAACCTGACTATTGAAGCGATTTCAAATCGAGATGAGTTTTCCATTTTTTTTTTTTTAATAAACAAATAATTCATCGAGTTATAAGCAATTTCGATCACGTGATCATCGATTTTTATCACTTCTTGTGGCATCGCGTCCGGAATTTCAGTTCAAAACATCTACTTGGACAATTTTTTCTGAAAGATCTGCTTTTACCAAAAAAAAAAAAAAAAAGTTTTTCGATTACATATTTTTAAAATAAAAACACTTGCTAATTTGATGCGTTTCCGAACAAAAATGAATTTAAAAATGTGTCCAGAAAGTAACTCCTTTGAATTGCAGAACAAGAATAACACAGTTTTTAAGAAATTATATGAATATGCATCTCCAAAAGAGCAGATTGATGGAATACGTCTACAGACTTCTTCTTATAAATATTCTTATTCCTATAAATATTCTTATAAATATTAAATCTCGCATTTAACTTTGTTATTTATCTGAGCAAGAAACTAACAGAGATCTGATGAAATTTTACCACGCATTAATTGCTTTACAATGAGCGAGACTTTATCAATGGGAAGCTGACAACGAAGCGCCATTCTCTGGAACATTGCCCGAAGATGCCGTGTTGAAACCATCAAATTTTCGTGGAGCTGGAAAACTAAATGAATGAACACAGGGGACAATTCACAGAGGAAAACAAGAAAAAGAAGAGAAACTCTTTAACAAAAGCGGGATATTGGCTGGGCTCTGAAGAAGCATCACATGTGCACATCTTCCAATTTCCGGTCTCCTGTAGGAAACCTTGCAAGAGCCTTGATGACTGGGACGGCTTTAATAATCTTTTTTAAGCCTTTTACCGCGGCGCTCCTTTTTTTATTCCCAGCAAAGCTCTTCTATCCATTCGATCTCTGTCAGTTTGCACGATAGCTTTTTCTTCCTCTTCTTTTTCGATATTGTTCACCAACACACTCAAGGTAGAGCTTTCAAATCAAGGCTTATCTATGATAAAGGATTGCTGAAACAGGGTTGGTTTTAGGACAAGAGAATAGTTACGATAATTGATTTGGGTGTTGCTTATGTAATGTGCGTCACATGGTTCTTGGTATTATGGGCGCTGATTGCATTGGGCTCGCTTCAGAGGGATCTCCTGTCAATAATTGGGTATACCAAAAGGTAAAATGGAGGTTTTTCGCCCCTGAAATTTTCTCAAACTGATTTACATTCTTTAATGCGAAGTCATTCTTTCTTTACTTTCAAAAGAGTGTTTATTCGATGAGATGAGAATATATATATATATATATATATATATATTTTTTTTTTTTTTTTTTTTTTTTTTCATTCATGGAGGACGCGACTAAATACAGTACAACTTCAAGAATCCGGTATCATCGTGAACGAGACTATGCCGGATTTTTGAAGGTATGTCAAAAATAGTAACTAGAAATATTAAAAGAAGTACTATATTCTTAATGGCGCCTTTAGCCATAATTTATTTCATTATTAACTGATAATTATGTAAGAAAAAGAGAAAATTAAATATAAAAATAAAGTTACATTAATTGATACTTTATATGTTACAAAAGAAAAAAAAATTATAAAGACTGAAATTATTTCTTCTCGTGTAATTTCGGAAACATCGATGTCAATTTTGTTTGCTTAAATTTTTTTGGCCGTTCTCTAACAAGTTTTCTTGTATTTTATACAAATGAATAATTTTTTTACCTATTTCGGAAATACAATCGTGTTCTCTAAAGCAGATAATAATTCTCCTTTCAAATTTATGATTTTTTCTAGTGACGCCTTTTCTTCTGCCTGTTGTTCATCCTCGTCTTCGAAACTGTTACTGGTGTTATCGAAAGTTCTATTTAGCACAGCGTCAGAAGAGAGACTCCAAAGAACTTGTGTACTAGTTTTCACGCCGTTGCAGAGCAATAGTGCAGCTCCCAAAATAATGACCTCTAACAAATGAAAAAAAAATGTCAAATGTTATTTTTTTGCATTTTTACTTTCGATCTTGAAGTTTTAATTCATAAACAATTGCTATTTTTCTTCTACAATAACTTGAAAGAGTAAAAGTAAAAGGAAGGGAAAAAGATGATTTTGATGCCGGATTTTTAAAGTTACCGAATTTCTGAATGCCGGATTTTTGAAGTCATACTGTAGTAACTAAAACCAGACGAGTCCAAGCTGGCTACTTTCTGACACATTTTTTAATTCATTTTTGTTCACAAACGGATCAAATTGGTAGGTGCTCTTTACTCAAAAAATATATAATCGAACTGTTTTTCCGTGTACTGATAGAGGAAGATTTTTTCGAAAATGCCATCAAATTGCTGTTTTGAACAGAATTTCGGACCGACAGCGCGGAAAAAGAGAAAAACCTGTCGTCACGTGACAAGAATCGCTTTTAACTCTATAAGAAATTTGTTTATTAAAAATGGAAAACGCTATTCGATTCCAAATGGCTGTTGGCTCGGAAATTCTGTTCAAAGCGCCCAATTTGTCACTATTTTCTGAAAGATTATTTGTCTTTACCAAAAAAAATAGAAAACAGTATTCGATTACACAGTTTCTGAATAAGAACTGTCACTTTCATGTGTTTCCGAGCAAAAATGAATCCAGCAATGTGTCAGAAAGTAGCTCCTTTGGATTTGAGAACAGCCTTAATTTGCCAAGCTTGAAAATGAGCAAACGCTACTGATGAATGCGAAGTCTTTTGAAAAGTACTTTCATATAAAACAACCTTAAGCAGTATCAAAATGATTTATTCCTACCCGATGATACTGAAGAATAAATGAAAGATTATGAGAAACATTAATTTAGCATCATTTGTAATAATTTTAGGATTTTTTTTTTTTTTTTTTTTTTTTTTTTTACATTTCCTTGAGGGTGTTTGTTCTCAAATCCAAAAGGGCAACTTTCTGACATAAGTTTTAATTTATTTTTGTTTGAAAATGCATGAAACTAGCTGGTGTTGTTGTTCAGAAACTATGTAATCGAGCTGTTTTTTCCTTTTTTTTAGCAAACGCAATAGATCTTTCTGAAAATAGTGTCAAAGTAGGCGCTTTGAACCGAATTTCCGCGCGAAGGGAGAAAGAGCACTCAAGAGCGGGCGAAAAACGAGTTTGTCACGTGATCGAATTCGCTGATAACTCAATAGGTAATTGATGGATCAAAAAATGGAAAAAACAATTAAATTCCAAACCGTTTCCGTGGTCAGGTTTTCCAATTTTATACCTTTCCGTTAAAAAATGAATTTGTAAATATGTCAAAACGTTTTGCGCTTGTTGAGCAGAGCAGTTAAGGACAGCCTTAACACATCCAAAAGAAATTAATTTCTGTCACTTCCAAATAAAACAAATAATGTTTTGGAAAAGAGCGCATTGCTGCGAATTGCAAGATTTATTTTGAAATATAAAACTATTTTAAGAAAAATATTCTAGAATATGCTGACACACTGAGATTAAATTAAGAGTTCTTCCATCTTACATCTTTTTATCAATTTAAGAACTGGCGCCCTCTCGTTTAATGCAAGAAATCATTTCAATCTTTTAGAAAGACGTTTTTCACTTGCATTTATTTGCTATTTGCGAATCACAAACGTCTCAAGAAATAAGTACACCATTTAGTTTAATACTAATAAAAAAGAAGAAAAATGGCAGCATATCCAAAAGGGAACTTGCTTTTCCTGCTGGTTTACGTAATGATCTTACATAGCTCTTGTAAGAGACTTCGTTTTGTTTCTGATCATATTTGACTTAATTCGCCGCGCTTGAAAATGAACAAACGCTACTAATGAATGCGAGAGCAGATTGTTTTTACTGATAAGACAATTCCTTCGTACTTCTTCGGGGCACTTGCCTTACCTATACTGTAAAAGCAAAGGGAAAATTGGCTGGTTTCTTTCACTTGCCTTTGATGTTAGTTTGGGAAGGCACCTCAACAACAAAAGAATTCTCGCCGAGGAACGAAGGTTAATGAAATTACCTTCATAATGAATCACTGTAATTAATTTTGAATTTGTTTTGCCACGATGATTCCCTTGGAAAAAGAAACGTGGCTTTTGGCGGGAAGAAGGGGGAAGGTGTAACATGAAACATTGATTTTTCAGGTATTACTTCACTGAGTTCAGTGATTAACTTATGACATTCTTACTTGTTTCGTCCAGGGAATCTCGAACAACGGAGGCATATTGTGCATTCATAACGAAATAATTCGCGTTCATTTTTGCAACTTTTCCTTGGGTTGAAGTATTGATTTTGTGTTGCTGAGTTGATTGTGCTTCAAGAGAAGTACGTGTTTAAGAAATGCGGCATTTAAAAATAAATAAAACTGAAAAGCACTAAAAAATGACATCTTTTAAGGTTTTTCTCAATTGCTTTGCTCAACAAGCGCAAAACGTTTTGAAACGTTTGGAAATTCATTTTTTAACAGAGAGATAAAAAATTGGAAGGCCTGACTATGGAAGCGATTTGGAATCGAACTGTGTTTTCCATTTTTTGATCAATAAATTACCTATTGAGCTATAAGCGATTTTGATCGCATCACAAACACGTTTTTCGTCCTTTCTTGAGTATATCTTAACAAATGGGTTGAGCTATAGCACTTTGAATTTCTTGTGTTGCTGACATTTTGAAACGATCTGAATTTTGTTACGCGATAACAGGCGTATTTATGAACCGATTTGGATGTAACATGGAGTGTACATAATACATACCAATGTCTCGACCGAGTTCGTTGGCCAGCTTCATGAGCCATCTTGCTATAAAATGGCAGCCATTTAAAAATTTAAAAAAAATTAAATTTTAAATGAAGTACAAAAAAATTAGAAATTGAAAAAAGTTTTTTTTTTCCTTATGTGTTTGACCTTCATATAAAGGATTCCGGAGCATTTTTTGTTTCGTCTATATCTTAAAAAATGACTGGGTTATAGAACTTTAAATTTCTAGTGTTACTGACATTTTGAAACGATCTGATTTTTGTCACGCAAAAACAGATGTATTTATTAACCGATTTGGATGTGAGAAGGCATGTGCATAGTATATAACAATGTCGACCAAGTTAGCTGGCCAGCTTCATCCGCCATCTTGTTTAAAAATGGCGGCCATTATTTTTTTTTTAATTTAAATTATAAAAATGGGTTACAGAAAAATTAGAATCTGAAAAAGATTTCTTTCTTAAGTGTTTGACCTTGATACAAGGATTCCGGAGCATTTTTTGTTTTGTCTTTATCTTTAAAAATGGTTGAAATATAGAACTTTGAATTTCTAATGTGTTTGACATTTTGAGAAATCTGATTTTTTGCCTGCGACAGCGCTCGTATATATCAACCGATTCCATAATGTGAGTGAGCATGTGTACAGGAATTACTAAGGTCTCGACTAAGTTCATTGGTTAGCTTCACTTCACTCATCATGTTGTTTTAAAATGGCGGGCACTTCAAGATATCACCGAATTTGGTGACCAAATATAAGACTCTTTAAATAAAGCCATTTTGGATACAGCTGACTAATTTCGCGAAATTCTCATTCACATTCAGTATTGACAAAAATCAGTATTGAATTTTCTCTAATCGGGTTCCACTAAATTGAGCTTCGTGTATTTGAGTAGTAAGCTACCTCTTCCTCCCGGCACTGGCCGGAAGGACTTTTGTTGATAAGAAATTCTGATAGCCATCTCCCGGTGAAGGGGACAAGTGCAAGAAGGCAATGTTACTGTTGAATGCATTATGTAAGAAAAAAATATTAATATACTTATAAATAGTAAATATATCTAATAGATGTTATTTGATACTACTAAAGTACGCGAATAGTAAATGTATTATCATATCTGCATATCACTGCAAACGTATAAAAAGTACAAAAACAAAAAAAAATGGTAAAAATGAAAATCACTTTTAGGCATTGATAACGATATAATTAATGGAACGGAGGGGGGGGGGAGGTGATAACGTATGATATCATAAGATGGGATTGGGTCCAAAATAACAAAAAGTTGATAACATTATATATGTGCAGCCCCTTACCGAGTAAAGTTACGACAATAAATAGCATCAAGATTTTGATAAGCTTCTTTTAATAACTAGAATTAGTTTTTATTCCAAAAGAAAAAATGCATACTTTAAAAACAAACCATCTTTGTTTATCAATAACATTGTGTTAAATTTTCATCAAATTCTACTTAGAATTTTCTGAATACGTTTGATTTAACTGTATATAAAATAATAATAATAATAATAATAATTTGTCTAGAAAAAGAATGTCATATATTTAAGATATTAAATAAATTACATAAAAGATACAAAATAGAAAAAAATTATGATGTCACAGACGGGTGAAATTAATTAAAGTTGAACGCAAAAATGTGACATCTAAGTCAACACCCTTTTTAATTATAATACAAAGATGATGGTGGCTGAGGATGGAAAAGTTAGAGGTGAAGAATAAATTAGGACAAAAAAATATATATATATATACGTATTTTTTATAAAATCGTGGGAAAAAAGGATTTTGATGAAGATTTGGGAGAAGCAAAATCGATAGTAAAAGACTGCTTGCAGCTTAGGTCTGATAAAATAAAATAATACAGTAAAATTAAAAATAAATTAAAAAAATCAAAAAACCAGGCGAACTAAAAAGAGGGAAACAAGATGACGTAGGAAAATAGTATAGTGTGTAATGGAAATCCCTTTTTTTTAACTTAAGGCTGTTCTTAACTTGCTCTGCTCAACAAGCGTAAAACGTTTTGACACAGTTACAAATTCATTTTTTAAGGGAAAGATATAAAATTGGAAAGCATGACCATGGGAGCGATTTGGAATCGAGCTGTGTTTTCCATTTTTTTTATCAATAAATTACCTATTGAGTTATAAGCGATTTTGATCACGTGATACACACATTTTTCACCCATTCTTGAGTGGTTATTCTTCTTTCGAGAGGAAATTCATTCTAAATGCCCACTTTGACACTATTTTCTGAAAGATCTATTATGCGTTTGCAAAGAAAAACAGAAAAAACTGCTCGATTACATAGTTTCTAGACAGCAACACCAGCTAGTTTCATGTATTTACGAACAAAAATAAATTAAAACTTATGTCCCAAAGTTGTCCTTTTAGATCATATTCATGTTTAGGTATGTACTGCGGCTCCTGCTACCTACATGTTTGCCTCCTTCATTACAACTCTACTATTTTCCTACGTCGTCTTGTTTCCCTCTTATTAGTTCGCTTTTTACGCAGCCGGGTTTTTTTTATTTTTTTTTATTTAATTTTTTATTGACGAATTTTTAGTTTATATTACTTACATATTTATTTATTTACTTGTATTTATGACTTTTAAGTTGTGTTTAATTCTTAGTTCCTATCTATAAACATTGTTTTGATGAGGCCTATAGATGTCTATGAAGGTTAAGCTACAGTTAAGCTAGAGATCCTACTTACACAACTTTCAGGTTGTGTAATATTTAAACGGAGCTTCTGACTATAAAATAGTCTAGGAAACATCGTTTTCATTTTTAAAAGCCCTATCCAATGTTATGCCACTTAATATGGTGCGTACTTTTTTTTCGTCTCTACCGCCATTTTGTATTTTACGGTCGCCATTTTAAATTTATGAAAACAAAACCTAGCCTATAACCATCGGACGGTTCAGACGAATCGATAGAGACCTCATTCATTAAAATCCATCCAGCCGTTAAGATGTTTCGAGAGTATACAGAAATCCACATACATACCCAGATACGCGTCGCTCGCATACACAACCCTTCTTGGCAGTCGGGTAAAAAAAGTATGTTCATAAACTATGAAAAACGGCTAAGTAGTAAATGAATATAACTATAGTTTTAAGAATTGTGCACCATATTAATAGTTATTATATACTCTCTGATATTATATAATGTATATAAATAAAATGAAATCACAAATGTAAAAATAAATTAGAAAGACAATTCAGAAGATGAACAAAGTAAATTAGAAATTCAAAAATTAAGAAACTATGAAAAGACGGATTCGTCAGAAGAGCTAAGTAAGTTTAATTCATATTGAAGGTAAATTATTTCGGCGAATATTATCGGCATGAGGCCTAAAATGACAATACTTACCTCCTTATAACATACCGGAAATTCCCAAATGATTGAAAGAAATTAAGATATCCAAAAAATAAATTATACATAAGATATCCTGAAATAAATTATAATACAACTGAGAGAAATAAAACCTAAAAAAGTAATATACATAACTCACCAGGAAATAAAACCTGACAATGATGGAGAAAGACAAAAACAAATTTGAACCATATGGACAAGTGATAAGCTGTGACATATCAAAAAAAAGAATAATAATAAAAATAGTGCTACCATCTATCGTTAAAAAGATGAAACAAAATACTGGTGCTGCTATCTATCAGTAGGAGGAAAATTGATTGGCAAATAAAGTCATTATTTTAGAAAATAGAATTAAATACAGCGATATAGAGGGATAATATAGTAATAAACAATAATCAATATATTATGGTTTAATATTGAAAACTTCAGAAGACATCTTGAAAATATTCTTTTTTTACAAGAAAAATGTAAATAAATTTTGCACTATAGTCAAGGAAACTTTATGACATAAGTTTTAATTTATTTTTGTTCGGGAAGGCTTGAAACTAGCAGGTGTTGTTTGTCCAGGAACTATGTAATCGAGCTGAGTTTTCCGTTTTTTTTTTTTTTTTTTTTTTTTCAAACTGAATAGATCTTTCAGAAAATAGTGTCAAAGTGGGCGTTTTGAACCGAATTTCCACGCGAAAGTAGAATAACCACTCAAGAAAGAAAAAAAAACGTGTTTGCCACGTGATCAAAATTGCTTATAACTCAATAGATAATTTATTTATCAAAAAATGGAAAACACAGTTCAATTCCAAATCGCTTCCATAGTCAGGCTTTCCAATCTTATATCTTTCCGTTAAAAAATGAATTTATAAATATGTCAAAACGCTTTGCGCTTGTTGGGTAGAGCAGTTGAGAACAGCCCCATTTAATAAAAAATAACAAATTATACAATCACAAAATAGTGATAAAAATTCAACTATATCTGTAAGCTTTGTTTTACAAAATTGCTTTTAACTTTAAGTAATATTTACTTAAATACTCCAAACACATTTTCAATTTATCCATTACTGTAGCTTTTCTTACAAACGTGTATTTTAGTGAAGTGAAATAACTGCACACTGAGCAAGGACTTTATGCTAAAAGTATCTTCCCCCCGAAAGTCATTAATTTTAGAGCGGGGTGATTATTTTTCGAATAAAAGAAACAGCGCGAATTCATTTTTGCTCGGAAATGCATGAAACTAGCAGGTGTTGTTCTTCAGAAACTATGTAACAAAACTATTTTTTTTTAACACAATAAGATCTTTCTGAAAATAGTGTCGAAGTGGGCGTATTAAACCGAATTTCCGTGCGAAAGAAGAATAACCACTGGAGAAAGGTTGAGAAACGTGTCTGTCACGTGAACAAAATCGCTTTTAACTCAATAGATAATTTATTTATCAAAAAATGGAAAACACAGTTCCATCCCAAATCGCTTCCATAGACAGGCCTTCCAATTTTATATCTTTCCGTTAAAAAATAAATTTGTAAATGTGTCAAAACGTTTTGCGCTTGTTGAGCAGAACAGTTAAGTAAAGCCTTAAAAAAAAAAAAAAAAAAAAAAAAAAAAAAAAAAAAAAAAGGTTTGGAATTGTAAATCTTCCTGAATAAAGGTTTTATAGTATTTCTGACGCAGATCTATATCTTTATTGTTTCTATTTCTATAGCTAAGAATAATGACGCAGCAGCTCCGCTTCTCTCTCTCAATTTTACAGCCTTCTTCTCTCAATTAACTTTGCAGCTGTAAGCGCCTGCAGTTCTTGGCCTTTTCAAAAATATTTTCTGCGTTTCTAAATTTAATTACAGAGATAACAAATGCCACGCGTGATTGTTTTCCCCAAAATTCCATCTTTGCAACGCCTGGTAATAGAGGTTCAGCTTATTCTAGAATAAATGCAAAATCTACTTCTTAAAAACAAGTTGCCTTGATTGGCATTCGTCATCTTTTCTGTTTATCTAAACGTGCTTGCCATACATAGTTTTATGTTGTTCAACATGTTGACGATGTCACACACTTTGGAGATACAGTGTAGTTTTCTGTCTAAGTCTGATGAATTATGAGATGATTAACTTAAGTTATAACTTGCTGGTGTTATTTCGTTTGCAAAACGCAAGAAGAATATTTCTTCGGATTTCGAAAGATCATTTCGAAACTCTTTATTTTGAGGAAGTTGTGGAGCGAAAGAGAATTCACCCAGATATTTAAAAGTTATATTACGTGGTGAAATTTTCTGACATTTTAACTGCGGGTGTAGATTTGAAACCTGCATGTATGACAACAGGAAATCTATTGATATTCACTGCAAAATATTCCAATTTACTTAAGGCTGTTCTCAACTGCTCTGCTCAACAAGCGCAAAATGTTTTGATACATTTACAAATTCATTTTTAAATGGAAAAATGTAAAATTGGAAAGCCTGACCATGGAAGCGATTTGGAATTGAACTGTGTTTTCCATTTTTTTTCTTTTTAATTACCTATTTAGTTATAAGTGATTTTGATCACATGGCAAACACGTTTTTCACCCTTTCTTGAGAGGTTATTCTTCTGTCGCACGGAAATTCGATTAAAAACGCCCACTTTGACATTATTTCCCAAGAGGGCAACTTTATGTCTTAAGGCTGTTCTCAACTGCTCTGCTGAACAAGTGCACTAGGGTGTAAAAAAATCATAATTAAATTTAACCCCTTGGGGACGAGCGACACGTATACGTGCCGCATGAAGCGCTCAGAATCCTTGCTTTTCCTCACCAGTAAAAATTTACTGTAAAATTTGTCTTGTTTAATCAGCGTATTTTCTCGATTCAAAAAGACGCAAATTTCTGTTTTTAAAAACCATGACAAAAGATTAAAAATTTCGAAAAAGGCTCCCGTCCCGAAGGTGTTAAAAAAAATTGAATTTTTTTATTTAAATCGGATTTTTATGATTTTTTTCTCAGCGTTCAAATACTGAATAGCTACCAAGAGTTTTAGGTTTCCAAAACAACTCAACCACTAATTGCTAACATAATCTATGTTTTTACACTTTAATTAATAAAATTATAATTATTAGTTAGTAATTACAGAAATTATAAGAACTGCAAATTAGTAGTTTCATTGGGTAGTATCATACAATAATGTTATAGACATTAATATTGTAATAATTATGTAAGACTTTAACATTTATTAAAATTATAATAACTGCATTTAATATTAAATAGTTAATACTACTTCAAATTAATAATTAATAAACAGGTAACTCTCTAATTAGGAACATATTATACATTTTAGGCCTTAATTATTACAATGATAATTAATAATGTAGCAATCATTTTAGAAAGAAAAAGGGGCAGGATTCTAGTTCCAAAAAAGGAAACCATGAATGAAATATATTAGTAATGTGTTTAGTAATGATATAAGAAAAAAAAAGAATTTTTAGTATGATAAATAAAATGTCTTTAATTTTTAAGAATTTTATGAATCACAAATTGAAAAATATAATGAAATAACATGTTTCAATAATATCTTGTTTTTTTTGTTGTTGTTGTTTTTTTTTTTTTTTTAAGAAATAAAGTTCTTTTACTTTTGCAAGGTCTTGGGTACATGAATTTAGAAATACCCTTGAATGGGGAAGTTTTTTATGAGAAATCTCTGGCTACAACTACAGGTGAATTTAACTATTATTATTATTATTTTTTTTTTTTTTTTTTTTTTTTTTTTTTTTTTTTTTAAGGCAGGCTGCATTTTGCCAATTTCAAAAAGGGCAGGGTGCGGCACCGTTAAAAAAAATGGCCTAGAAAAAACAGTTAACTACAGAAGTAATAAAGACTGCAAATTAGTAATTTCGTTAGTAGCACAAATAACAAAACTAACAAATATTATTTGCAGCTCGTTTTGGATTTGTACTTAGAAAAATTATTAAACTTGCACACATGTACCTGTATGCTAACCAAAAAAAATTAGGAAAATGAGGTAAACTCATTCATACAGAATAAATATAAGAATGTCAGTTACATCTGAAATCCTCAAAATATTAAAATAACAGCATTATTACCTCTCAGTGCGGATTATTAGCTTTCAATTTTTTTTTCTTTTTAAGAAAAGTTTTGCTGCCTTTTCAATCCCTTTTTTTTTTTTTTTTTTTTTATTATTATTATTATTATTATTTAGTATGTATGCGTTACAAAGTTAAAACACTTATTCATACTATGCTACCATTTTTATACCAATTCTTTGTCTCTTATGCATTCATTTACAATTTAGCTGTTGAGCAGATGTCACTCTTTCATTCTTCTTTAACTCGAGATCGCTATTAATTTATTCTTAAAAAAGTAGAACGAGAAACTAAGACACTTTCTGTTTATTCTTTTACTCGCAGAAATTCATTATACTTGCTACGTTTATTTTATATAAAATAATACATAAATTGATTAGTACCTAAAGGAAATTATGGCACTACAAATTACATTAGATTTAAATCAGGATTGTTAAATTCCCGGGTTTTTTTAGAAAAAACCCAACCCACTGGGTTTTATCGAGGTTTTTTCAGGGGTTTTTGGGTTCTATCAGGGTTTTTTAAGTTGGTGTATTCCGATCTAAACTGCTTATTTTCTGATTCATTTTTGCTCTCAAACGCATCAAACTCTCTTATTTAGAAACTATATAATGTGGCGTGCTTAATTTTTGGATAACTGCAGAAAATACTGTAAAAAACGCTGTCAAAGTTGGCGTTTTGAACCGAATTTTCCGAAGCGGGCGATCTGGGAATGAAAAAAATGGCCATACTGAGAAAATAATTGTTTAAAAATCAAATTCTAATTAATTGAGCGGAAAATGAAATCACACGGCATGTTAAACATGTCTTCAGAAATCACACCAGTAAGTTTCATGTTTTACTTTTAAAAATGAGTCTGAAAATGTCTCAGAAAATTTCGAGCTGTTGAGGATGAAAAAATATTTTCTCGAATACACCCTTAAGGGAGGTGGTTCAAAATGTTTGAAAAAAATATGTACAGTCGTGGAAAGAAAAAAGTAAACAACCCCTACTAACTCTTCAACAAATTATCCTAGAAGAAAGTTACTGGTACCGAACGATTGGAAATAAAATCTACTTTTAAATTATGTATATAAAATTTGCTTAGGGGGGGGGCATCTACATATTAAAACGAACCATAACTTTGTTTTTTTCAATAGCAGTACACAATTCTGACAGCATAAATAAACTCTACACCATTCAATTAGTCTAAAACCTAATTTTTATGCAATTCGTACCATAAGTTTCTGAGAAATTAATTATTTTAAAACGAGCGTATTTTAAGGGCTGTGTCCAAATTCAAGTTCGGTACTCGATAATTAACCGAGAGAGAGCTCCCTTCTTGATCAAGGCACCTTAAGCAGTCAATTAAGCCTGTTAGATTACAGGATAGCATAAGAAATTTCAAAATATTTAGTCACTTCTATCATAGACGGCTAGAGGTCTGCACGGGCCGGAATTTCCAGGCCCGGGCCCGGGCCCGGCCCGGCCCGAAGGAAAGCTATTTTGGCCCGGCCCGGCCCGGCCCGGTGTAAAAATTGAAAGTTCGGCCCGAGCCCGACCCGGCCCGTTTACATTTTTACCGTTCTCGGCCCGACCCGGCCCGACTCAATTTCAACAAAAAATTCCGTTTTTTCTCGATATACAATTAAGATTCTTTTAATGAATAATGCATGTATATTTATGGGAACATTTTACAGTATATTTTAAATTACTATGTGTTCGCAAAATAGAAAACACACAATAGTAAACATTAACGATTACTTACAGTGTTTTAGTCAACGTCTCTACAGACGTTTCAAAATTTAAATAAGGGTTCATTAAACGATTATTGTAGTTTAGAATAAAGTGTTAAAAAACATGATAACTTTTGAAGCTTATAATAAAAAGTAGATTTGTGAAAATATTTCTGCCATTTTTAAGCCTTTTCTCAAATCCAAAGGAGCTACATTTTGATACATTTATGAATTCATTTCTTTTCGGAAACGCATGAGATTGGCAGGTATTCTTATTCAGAAACCATGTAAATGCCGTTTTTTTCTTAGATAAAAGTAATATATCTTTCAGAAAATACTGTCAAAGTTAGCGTTTTGAATCGAATTTCCGGAAGCGATATCACAGGAAAGGAGAAAAACGTACAGTCACGTGACAAGAGTCTCTGTTATCTCTGTACGTAATTTATGAAAAATGGAAACGCTATTCGATTCCAAATGCCTTCAATACTTAGACCTGTCAATTTTATGCCTTTATAGTTAAAAATGAGTCAGAAAATGTGTTTGAAAGTTTCGCATTGTTGAGCAGTAAATATGAGAACCACCTTAAGGTACATTTCCAAAGATACTGTTAACAGAAGTTCATTATTGCTATTAATACTTTTACAAAACATAATGCCTGTCCTACACATCCTGAGAACGATTAAGACCAGTTCCGTCCCGGCACAAGTCTGCCGATAAAATTAAACCCGGGATCAGGCATCATGTAACTGTACGATGCCGATCTCTACGATGGACATGTTACATTTCTGTAGTGATGTTGTTAAACTCGCATCGGCTCGTAACGCATATTTATACTTCTCGAAAAAGTCATATTCATTGGAAATGGCCTCGTATTTTATCTGCTACTCTCAAATTCTTATATCGGGCCGATAGGCCCGATTAATTTTTTTTATCGGCCCGGCCCGGCCCTGCAGGCCCGTTCAATTTTTTTGCCGGTCCGGCCCGGCCCGGCCCGTTGAAAAAATTGCCCTAATTCTGCCGGCCCGGCCCGTTTGAAAATTCTCCTCCATTTCGCCGGCCCGGCCCGGGCCCGTGCAGACCTCTATAGACGGCCCCTTAAACCATCATTTTGCCGTTTTTTAAGCATAATTTGAAAATTACTTGGAAGAAAAATGTGAAATTTTGGATTTCCATAAAGCAGGACTTAATAAATCTGAATCCATAAAAAAATTGTAGGTTGCAATTCATATTTTTTTTTAATATTAATTTAATATTTCATAATTCAAATCATAAGATTATAAAAATTCTAAATTCAACGTATTTATGTTTGGGTATATTAGTATTATTGCTACACAAAAAATTAAAACATTAGGATCATAATTTCAGAAGTTATAAATAAAAATATGAAAAAGTAATTTAACATTAGAAGCACTAAATTTTGAATGTTTTTAATTCAAAAACTTATCATTCAAATGACTTGAAATTTGGTGTCTAGGCATAGTTTGAACCAAAGATTTGAAATATCTCGTTAAAATTGGGTATCGCCAATTGAAAAAAAAACTTAAGTTTGGATTTGTTTTACTATGTAGATGCCCCCTAAGAAAATTTTATATGCGTCATTTAAAAGTAGACTTTATTTCCAATCGTTCGGTACCAGTAACTTTCTTCTACGATAATTTGTTGAAGAGTTAGTAAAGGGTGTTTACTTTTTTTTTTTTCCACGACTGTACTTACATAGTAAATACAATTTAAAGTAACTAATTGATTACAAAAAAGTATATAAATCTATGACAATAATCAAATTTATGCTTTGCTTTTAGATAAATTGATTATTAGTAATAATTTTAACAATGAAATTATCATTAAAGTACTATACTAATTATCATTAAAGTACTATACTATAGTACTATAGTACTATACTAGTGCAGAATCAGAAATTTTAAACTAATATTTTGTTAAGGGTATTCTCAAATCCAAAAGAGCAACTTTCTGACATAAGTTTTCATTTATTTTTGTTCGAAAATGCATGAAACTAGCTGATGCTGTTGTTCAGAAACTATGTCATCGAGCTGTTTTTTTCCTTTTTTTGCAAACACAATTGATCTTTCAGAAAATAGTGCCAAAGTTGACGTTTTGAACCGAGTTTCCGCGCAAACGGTGAATAAGCACTCAAGAGTTTGCGAAAAACGTGTTTGTCACATGATCAAAAATTCTTATAAGTCAAGGTAATTGATGGATCCAAATATGGAAAAAACAGTTCGATTAGAAATTGCTTCTATGGTGAGATTTTCCAAATTCATATCTTTCCGTTAAAAAATGAATTTGTAAATGTGTCACAATGTTTTGCGCTTTTTGAGGAGAGCAGTTAAGAACAGCATTAAGGATAAAGTATCGTTATGCATTTTAATTAAAGTGATTGCTTATATATAACAAATATTTTCTCTAGAAAAAAAATCATTCTGAAAATTAAATTCTCAAAACATATTAATGATGGATTGCAAGATTATTATTATTATTAATATTATTATTTAGTTGTATAAATACCAAAATGTGTTGCTATATTCTTTCTTAGGTACAGTAAGTAACATTTCCTTAGTTTGGGGGTAAATAGGTTATTTAGATTAAAACCTATTATTATCCTGAATCTATGTTTTCCCAAAATCTGATTGAATCCTTTGAAGCTAAAAAGTGGTGGAAATTAATGGGCTGATCAGACAAAAATGACCTTTTAAATACAGAGTTTTGTAAATTTTTAGAAGATCCCCACTCAATTACATCAACATCAGTCTCAATTGAAAGGATTTTTTCGACTTTTGGTATGGTGTGGTCTAAACTTAGAAACAAACTTGGATGCGAAAAGGCTAAAAAATTAGTAAATGTTTATAGATGTTTAAAATCAAAAGGTGTTGAAACAGACTGGTAATGAAAATTGAGGGAAGACGTTCTCTACTGTATTAATGTGAATGAATAAATTAAATGATTATTCGATTAGTTTATGTTGTTATTGAATTAAGCTGGGGTGGTAGTTTATATTTAATTGAGCAAAATTTTATGCAATTGAAACTGGATATGACAAAATTCACAGAACGGGAAAAATATATTTGTTGTAAAGTATTTTTTTTTTATTATTATAACCAATTAATAGAATAAACCAAATAATTCTACATGTCTATATCATTAAATTAGGATTCTCAGCATATGTAGAATTTTTGTTACGAGTTTCAACTGTATTAACATGTTATGAATTATACGTATATTAAAGATTTTTTTTTTTTTTTTTTTTTTTTTTTTTTTAATGGGAAAAAAATTAGTTTTTGTGTTTGTGATAGTTACACAAACTTTCAGAAAATTAAGTTACAATTATTTGTTTTAAAAATTGTCGGTGTGTGCGTGGGGGGGGGGGGGGTGATATATTTTACGAGTGGTGTACTGATATTAAGGGTTTTTTTTGGTTGGGCAAAATCATAACAACACTTAAATGTTTTTAATTTTTTACAATACTCGGGAATTAAGCTTAGAAACAATTATTTAAAGCTCTTTTTTTGTTTGTTCATAAGTCAAAATACCTGCAAATACTTTCAAATTATTTTCATGTTCAGATTTTACTACTTTTTTTTTTTTTGACATTTTAAACATTTAGAAATTTTTTGATTTTAATCAATGATTAAAATTTAAAAAAAAACGGTTGATTAAAATCACTATTTAATCGCTGATTTAAATCAACTGATTAAAATTGTTGACACCCTATGCAAAACGTTTTGACGCATTTACAAATTCATTTTTTAACGGAAATATATTAAATCGGAAGGCCTGACTATGAAAGCGATTTGGAATCGAACTGTGTTTTCCATTTATTGATAAATAAATTACCTATTGAGTTATAAGCGATTTTGATCAGGTGATAAAGACGTTTTTAGCCCTTCCTTGAGTGGTTATTCTTCATTTGCGCGGAAATTTCTGTTCAAAACGCCTACTATGACAATATTTTCTGAAAAATCTATTGCGTTTGCAAAAAAAAAAAAAAAAAAAAAAACGGAAAAAACAGTTTGATTACGTAATTTTTTAACAACAACACCTGCTTTCATGCGTTTCCGAACAAAAATGAGTTAAACTTATGTCATAAAGTTGCCCTTTTGGATTAGAAAACAGCCTTAAACTACACTGTTAAAAATTTTGCAGCATTCTGGCAGGTCATTCGACCGTTTTTTGAAAAAACGTTTTCATAACCATAATTTAACTGTATTCTGACCATAAAATGGCCAATAATATGGTCAGAATAGTGTTAAATTCACGGTTGTGTAACCGTTTTCGGAAAAAACGGTCAAATGACCTGCCAGAATGCTGCATATTTTTAACAGTGTACGAGACAATGTCCATTATAGGGTTTTAAAGGCTGTTCTCAAATCCAAAGGGTCTACTTTCAGACACCATTTTTTAATTGATTTTTATTCGGAAACGCATGAAATTTGCAAGTGTTGTTATTCGAAACTGTGTAATCGAAAGACTTTTTTCTTTTTTTTTTAGTAAAAGCAGAAGATCTTTCAGAAAATATTATCAAAGTTGGCGTTTTGGACCGAAATTCTAGGCGCGATGCTGCGAGAGAGGAGAAAAACCGATGGACACGTGATCAAAATAGCTTATAAATCGATAAATAATAATAAAAATGTATCAAAAAATGGAAAAAGCCTCTCGATTCCAAATCGCTTCAGTAGTCATGCCTTTTAATTTTATACCTTTGTGTTTAAAAATGAGTCAGAAAATGTGTCAAAAAGCTACTTTTTGTTGAGCAAGGGGCTTGAGAACCGCCTTAAAACGGGCGTGCAGCTGTATGGGATTTATTCAAAAGTTATATTGCAAAATAAAGAATAATACAGTAGAACCTCGATTATCCGAAGTAATTGGGACCGACCCTCTTTCGGAAAATCGAAATTTTCGGATAATCGAGAAGACATTAATTTAAGATTAAGGAGAAATACATGCAATATTTCGTATTGGGATAACAAGTGCTTAAGGGTGTTCTTAAATCCAAAAGGGCAACTTTCTGACATAAGTTTTAATTTATTTTTGTTCGAAAATGCATGAAACTAGCTGGTGTTGTTGTTCAGAAACTATGTAATCGAGCTGTTTTTTCCATTTTTTTGCAAACGCAATAGATTTTTCGGAAAATAATGTGAAAGTGGGCGTTTTGAACCGAATTTCCGCGCGAAGGGAGAAAGTGCACTCAAGTGCGGGCGAAAAACGGGTTTGTCACGTGATCGAATTTGTTTATAACTCAATAGGTAATTGATTGATCAAAAAATGGAAAAAATAGTTCAATTCCAAATCGGTTCTATGGCCAGGCTTTCTAATTTTATATCTTTCCGTTAAAAAATGAATTTGTAAATATGTCAAAACGTTTTGCGCTTGTTGAGCAGAGCAGTTAAGAACAGCCTTAATAAAAATAAAGCAATAGCAAAATTGAAACAAGAATGAAATACCAGAATTTTAATTTCGAAATTAAGTACCTTTTATATATATCACAAGGGTTTGAAAAAATGTTTTGTTTACCGAAGTTTCGATTGCTTTGCTTTGAAGCTCTATCACGGAGTTTTTTAATATTATTAGTTCACCAGTATCACAGTCTTTCTGCTGCTCCAGTCATGCAAAACCTTTTGCAAAACATTCAAAAGTTTCACAATTGCTAATTGTGCGTTTTCTTCGTTCCACTTCGCAGCTTACAGGAGCTCAAGTTAAATTCAAAGGAACTCTAAGAAAGGGCATCGAAAATATTTATATGTATTCGTAGTTCGGAAAGTACCGCTTGCACACAAGAAATGTGTAGTTTTTCTTTAAAAAAAAAGGGGGGGGGGGGGTTCAAAATGGATTTTGCACACAAGAATGTGATAGTAAAAAAAAAAAAAAAAAAAGCTTCAAAAATAAATTTCGGTTAATCGAGAATTTCGGTTAAAAGAATTTCGGATAAAAGAGGTTCTACTGTAATAATAATTTTAAAAAAAGACAGCATATCCGAAAAAAAAATTTTTTTTAATAAAAAGTATCTTTACGTCGCTTATTAATATTAATAAAATTTCTTTTAGAACATTAGCAGTTACGTATTCTGACTCTGAAATCTGCATCTGGTCCACATAAATGGTTTTGTCCTCTCGCGCTTTTACCCTTTAAGGGTGTATTCGAAAAAATATTTTTCCACCCTCAACAGCTCGAAATTTTCTGAGACATTTTGACACATTTTTAAAAGTAAAAACATGAAACTTGCTGGGGTGATTTCTGAAGACATGTTTAACATGCCGTGTGATTTCATTTTCAGCTCAATTAATTAGAATTTGATTTTTAAACAATTATTTTCTCAGTATGACCATTTTTTTTTCATTCCCAGATCGCCCGCTTCGGAAAATTCGGTTCAAAATGCCAACTTTGACAGCGTTTTTTACAGTATTTTCTGCATTTATCAAAAAATTAAGAAGCACCGCACATTATATAGTTTCTAAATAAGAGAATTTCCAAGTTTGATGCGTTTGAGAGCAAAAATGAATTTTAAAATGAATCAGAAAATAAGCAGTTTGGATCGGAATACACCCTTAAGGCTGTTCTTAACTGCTCTGCTCAACAAGCGAAAAACGTTTTGACATATTTACAAATTCATTTTTAACGGAAAGATATAAAATTGGAAAGCCTGACCATGGAAGCGATTTGGAATGGAACTGTTTTTTCCATTTTTTGATCAATCAATTACCCATTGAGTTATAAGCTAATTCGATCACGTGACAAACCCGTTTTTCTCCCGCTCTTTCTCCCTTCGCGTGGAAATTCGGTTCAAAACGCCTACTTTGACACAATTTTCTGAAAGATCTATTGTGTTTGCTAAAAAAAGGAAAAAATAGCTCGATAACATAGTTTCTGAACAATAACACAAGCTAGTTTCATGCATTTTCGAACAAAAATAAATTAAAACTTATGTCAGAAAGTTGCCCTTTTGGATTTGAGAACGCCCTTAATGTGCTTATTATTCAGATAAATTGTTTATAGCAAACCTTTCTCATTTTTCCTTTAACGTTGTTTGCAAATCTCTCGTTTTCTTCCACTCGGCAACACAGTTTTAATTAAATTTTATGTCACAATCACGAAATAATTTTCATCTATCCATGCATGGAAGTTCCAAATTTTGTAAGTCAGATATTAAATAATTGCATTAATTTTCAATTATTAATAAACGCAATAAAACTCTAATTATAGCCCATTTTCATACTGCTTTCTATCTATTTGTAGTTTACTTAATTTTTTAAGATTGGCTAAAAATGTCAGTTTTAAGCATTTGTTTATGAAAAGTATAATGATAATATAGATAAAGAAAATTTCATTTAAGTCTTAAATTTCCTGCTCAACAACGGGAAACTTTCTGACAGATTTCTGACTCATTTTCAAACGTAAAAGCATAAAATTAGCAGGTCTGACTGTAAAAGAATTTTGGAATCGAATAGCGTTTTTCATTTTTTTTAAATAAATAAATTACTTATCCAGTTATAAGCTAATATTACTACGTGACGACAAGTTTTTCACCTTTGTCACACTGCCGCATATTGAATTCCAGTTCAAAACGCCCAATTTGACAGTATTTTCTCAACTATCTTCTGCCTTTACTGAAAACGCCATTCCATTATATTGTTTCTGTATAAGAAATACCTGCAAATTTCATGCGTTTTCAAACAAAAATGAATTAAGAAATGTGTCTCAAAAAGAAGCTCCTTTGGATCTGAGAGACTTATTTATTCTTTATGAAACTTTTTTCTTTTTACTTGTTGAATTTTTTTACTAGACTGTATATTTATTAAGGCTGTTCTTAAATGCTCTGCTTAACAAGCGTAAAACGTTTTGACACATTTACAAATTCATTTTTTAACGGAAAGATATAAAATTGGAAAGCCTGACCATGGAAGCGATTGGAATCGAGTTGTGTTCCATTTTTTGATCAATAAATTACCTATTGCCTTATATAAGCGATTTTGATCACGTGCAAACACGTTTTTCGCTCGTTCTTGAACACTTATTCCTCTTTCGCGCGGAAATTCGGTTCAAAACGCCCACTTTGACACTATTTTCTGAAAGATCTATTGCGTTTGCAAAAAAAAAAAAAAAAAAAAAAAAAAAAAAAAAAAGCCGGAAAAAACAGCTCGATTACATAGTTTCTGGGCAGCAACACCTGCTAGTTTCATGAATTTCCGAATAAAAATAAATTAAATCTTGTGTCATAAAGTTGCCTTTTTGGATTTGAGAACAGCCTTAATATATATATAGTAATAACTAGGATATTAACGCTTATTTGAAACGATTATTATATTAATGACAAAGATTATTAATTATTTATATATTGTCTTAAATATTTTTATTGTTTTTTCATATCTATGTTTGAAAAAAATGTGTGTCTTTGCTTTTAAATATGTGATTGTTATTATTTTTTTATCAATTTATTTTGAAATTTGATGATTTAACACGAGCACCACCTATTTTTATTAAACAAAAACTAATAATCTTCATCTATTATTTGCATCTAAATCAAGTATTTGGTTTAAAAAAAAAAAAAAAAAAAAAAAAAGAAAAGAAAAAAGAAATGTCTTAAATAAAAGGAACAGTGTACTTTAAAATGAACAAAGGACGACAATTTTTTTTAATTTTTATTTATTTATTTATTATTTTTTTAATCAACTTTTTAACATTTTAAATATAAAAATATGTAGTACTGTATATACTTGCATGAAAGTGTACTATTTTCATGCTTAGTTTACTAATGTCTCCTAATTAGTATACAATGGCAATTAAGTTTCGTGAGGTATTTTTTTGTTTTTATTTTTACTTATTATTATTATTTTTATAATTGCTTGTTGCATTAAAAAGGTGGCTGCATAATTTTTTTTTCTTTTTATAAAATATTTTTAATTAGTAAAATGAAAAATGGAATAAATAATTTTAAAACTGGAGCATTTATTTAATTATTATTATTATTAATTGCTTTAAGTGTTTTTACCATTAAGCAACTGATTTTCTTCTTTCTTTCTTTTTTTATAAAACTTCTGGTACAGAATTTTTTTTGTTTTGTTTTGTTTTATGTCGGACTAACATAAACAAGGGAAAATAAATTTTGAAGTCCCCCTTCCACGTCAGAAATATTAATTTTTAGGTACTTTTTATGAAGTGAGTAAATGATTTCAGTCATTAACCATTTTGTTACTTTAATATTATTTATTTTGTAATAAACACACACACACTCACACACATACAATTACTACTTTAATACAAAATTGCGGTGTGTCACAAAATTTTTAATAAAATGAAGATGTGTCGCTGATCCAAGAAAGGTCACAGTGATCCACAGCGAGGTGAAAGCACGAATTTCCACGACGTATGTGAAATTGTGTGTATATTCCCAGTGTTTGACAACTATATGTTCGACCAGGTGTCCCAAAAAGGACTTATGGGTTTTAAAATTCAATAACTTCCAAACGGTGACCGATATTAAAAAAATTCTTGCAGGAGGGTTTTGTATGATGTCAGGAGTTTTTGTACTGTGATTCTTGATTTTAGTTCGAATTTCAAACAATAGATGGCGCTGAGATTAATAGACGCTCAGTCGAGACCCGATTTTTGGTGCTTCGGGATCTCCTTTTTTCGCATGGAAGAGGAGATAGGTCGAAAAATCGAGCCTGGATTTAGCTGTTATTGCTTGCAGTGTCATCTGTCGATGCTATTTGTAACTAAAACTGAGAATCGCAGCATAAAAACTCCTGGCATTTTATATAACACTCCTGCAAGAATACTTTTAATATCTGTCACTGTTTGCAAGTTATTGAATTTTAAAATCCATCAGTCATTTTTGGGCCACCTGGTGTAAGTCCCACAGCTCGAGAAACCATATGTGTTTTTTAACACTTTCCCACTTTCCAAAATAGTTGAAAGTGTTTATGAATTCGGTTTCACTGTCTGCCTGTCTGTTCGAACTTTGGATTGCTCTGTAATTGATATATGTTATTGAGATTTACTATGGCATATTCGGTATTGAAATTGAAATGTGTAGCACTAATCCTTTCTTTACAGGGACACTCAAAAGTATTCCGTTACATTATGGTCTATGGGGAAATATAGTTTGCAATGTATTTTAATTATGTTACACTATTTCAAACATATTGACATTAATATAAATATCAATAGTGATATATATGCAATATATATATCACTAAGGTGCACAACAAGATTTTTATTGTTGAATATAGGGTGTTCATAGCAAGTATCATTCATATACAGGGACACACAAAAGTATTCGGTTACTGCACTGTCTATGAGCAATAATTACTGGAAGTGCGTTGTCAGTTGTGGTATGCCTTTATAAATTTAATTTTTTTTTTTTCTTTATTATTAGTTCAAACTCGACCTATAAAAGTATATTTTAATAAATCAAAAATTATCTTTCGCACAAATAATTACTAGGAAGCCGTCATAAGAGAATCAATTGAACTTCCATACTGCATTATCAAGATTAGCTCAAACTCAACCTATAAAAGTAGATTTTAATAAATCAAAATTATCTTTTGTACAAATAATTACCCGGAAACCATCATAAGAGAGTCAATTGAAATAATTGCTAATAAAGATACAATTTGTAACGATGCAAGTAGGGAAAGAAGGAGAGTTCAGCCCCTTTAGTATTAGAATGGAAATATCATACTATAACATAGTGAGTTATGTGTTTTCGAAAGGGAGTTTGAGGGGGTCTAAATATTTTAGTGGGGCTTATTTTTAGGGGGGCTTAATTTTTTTTTCTTCGAATCGACATAGAGTAGAAATGGAAATATCATACTATAACATAGAGATGTAGGTATTTTCGAAAGGGAGTTTGAGGAGCCTAAATTTTTTAGAGGGGCTTATTTTTTTTAGGGGGGCTTAATTTTTAAGGGTGATTTTTTTTTTTTTTTTTTTTTTTTTTTTATGAATTATCTTAGAATTTGAATGAAGATAAAAATGTCTTATGTTTTCTGAAAAAAATTTTTGATGCTGCCATCTGTATGCGGTAGTGCGAATTTATTATTGAAAATAGTATTTTTTTTTTTTTAAGTTTTGAGGAAGGTTTGAACCTGCAAAATAGTCTCTTGGCTCGATGATATGTTGAAGACTTAACTAATCGAGCCAAGAAACTATGTCTATAGGTTTAGATTTTAGATGTTTCAAAACAAAAAATTGTATTCCCCCTTCTGTATGTGCAAAGAGAGGTTGGTTTCTTAAGATAACTCATTAATACCTATTTTAACTGCTCACTTTGCGAATTCCTTTAATGTGTATGATTTTTAGTTTAACTGATTTTATCGATTTTGTGAATGAGAGTTTGATTATTTTTCGCACAAATGTATGATCATTTTAGAAAGCCGTGGTTTCGAACCTGCGAACTCCCATTCAAATTTCATTTTTTGTAACCGATAAGCTATCCACTATTCAAACCGCGTCCCGACAATTACTGAATTACTTTTGAACACTATATATTTAAAAAAATACCTACCTCTTCCTCTTTCTTATACTAGGGAAGTTACTATAATTTATGTTTAAATTGAAGAAATAATTAATTTTTTATATTTCTTTAATAAGGCAAGTCATTTTTTTGAACGATTAGAAGGCTACCAAACGATTTGAATTAAACATTGTTTTTACCAGTATTAATCCTCTTACCTAATTTTAAAATTATACTTTTTCTTGTGAACCATATCATATTCATTGAATCGTCTGAAATACATTTCCTAAACCCTCTTATCAACGTTATTCACTATCTATCACAAACATCCGATAAGTCTAATCAGCTTTTTTCAACAGAAAATAGCTAATATGTAAATATTGATAACTACTGAAGAGATTATTTCACTTGTTTCCAGATTTTAAATGAAAGTTTGAAATATTTGTCAGATTTTCTATTTATCAATTATTATAAATTGAATCAACCCATAGTTTGTTATTGCAATAGATAATTATTTGATGATTCTACACTAGTTCTAATGAATTTTAAAAATTACTGCTTCACTTCAACTCACTCTTTTATACAGTTTAATAAATTTAGTTTGAATTAATCCATTGGTTTGACATATATTTCACTGAAATAATAAAATTAATGTGTAAAACCTTAGAATGACGAATTCAAAAACGTAACGTGATGAATCATATACTTTTTAAACATTACATAAAAACCTTTGAATTGATTCACTTCCTGTGAACTTCCTACACATACTTTTTTATGCCACGTGTTTTTCTGAAATGTTTACACCAATCATATTACATGATTTGCACTATCGTAATAATTTTTTAACATGTGCCCCCTATGATTATATATAAAATTGAATGAAACGAGACTTTTTCATTAGTGTTTGCTATTCTTTGAGTGTGTGAAGACGCTTTTTTCACTTAAGATAATATGGCTACTTTTCAAGATGGACATTCTACTATGTTAAGCGATGATGTATCAAGTTTGAATAATCAATATTTTTCATCAAGATTAAATGATCAAGACATGGGATTAATAGTACAACCTAAAGTAGAACCCGTTTCAGATGATGAAGCGGAATCCTCCTCATCAGAACTAAAGAAACAGAAGCCACCTTTTTTGTGTACTGTTTGCAGCAAATCTTTTTCACGAAAAGGCAATTTAAAACAACATTTGATGATTCATTCAGAAGAAAGACCATTTATATGTGACATCTGCCAAAAAACATTCTCTAGAAGAATTGAATCGTCATAAACTATCCCATTTAAAGATTCCTTCCCAACATAAATGTGAATCGTGCGGTGAAGCGTTCTCAAAAAAGTATGACTTATTAAAACACATGAAGATCCACAAGTCCTCCAAAAAGGATAAATGTATTCAGCATAGTGAAATATTCAATCCCAACTCCGATTTTTTATATCATTTGAAAACTTCACAGAGAGTTAGACGCAAAATTGATAATTCACCCTCTTTAAAAGATATGTTTTTTGAGAAGGTTAAGCATTTTAAAAGGCAAAATGCGTTAAACATATTTACTAAAACTGTAATCAACTCTAACGAGGAGAATGCTACAGACTTTAACACATTTTTTGATAGTATTCATTCGGACGTTTTAAACGAATTAATCTACCAGATTCAAGTTAAAAGATCGATGAAATGGTATGCAAGTGTACAAGTTGTTGTATATCGTGTAACACAGGAGGGTGTCTTAGAGATTGCCACACCATATTTCCTTTCAAAAACTATACTTGAATTAACGAAACAAAACTTATCTGAACATGTTGAGGATACCTTTGCAAAAATTATTAAGTCCTATGAGAAGTCCACCAGACGTGGTTTTAATTGGACATTAGATAAAATATTGAATTTAGAACTATCTACCTTTAAAATATAACATGATTTGAAATGTTTATACCTTTTTTTAAATATGTGTACTCATGTTTTCACTATTGTAACTATTGAAAACGACGAATAAATAATGTGTAAATGAAAAAGCTGTTGTCTGTTTATTTTTGTTAGAACAACTTGTGATTTTTAATAACTCATGAAGTCGTAACGGCTTTACTTACTATTTTTTTTTTCAATTTCTTATCAAATTAATAATGAGTTAACTATCTTTTATTAATTTCATATTGAAAGTCTGAAATTATCCATTGAAATAGTTATTTCGCAATATTTCTAATTTATCATAATTATTTTTAAAGTTTATCACTCGTTGTTTGTATAAACAACTGTTATTGCTCAATAATAATAATATTATCATTTATTACCATACAATTCTTTAAAAAAAGCATAGAACCATTAACATAATATATCATTAACCTCTTTTTTAAAAACTGTTACCTTGTGTTGCCATTGAATTCTTCAAAACAAAAATGAATAAAACTAAAATCATTATCATTAAATATCATACACCACTTATATAAAAATTGTTACTTTGTGTTGCCATACAATTCTTCAAAAAAAGAATAAAACTAAAACTATTAACATTAAATATCATATACTGTAAATATAAAAATTGTTACCTTGTGTTGCCATACTATTCTTCAAAAAAGGATAAAACCATTGACATAATATATTATTCACCACTTAAATAAACTGTTTATATATATATTTTTTTAGACTTAAACTAAAATTAATGACATTACAAATTCTTTTAAGTGTTTATCTGTAACCGACACTGATTTTTAACGTATATTAAGGGATGTGCTGTTTCTAAACATTCAGTTTCCAACTGATTTTTGTTCTAACTTCATCTAATGTTACCTTTATTTTTTGAAAATGGGTTCTGTAGTAAATATGTTAAAAAGATCTTCCGACAAAGTGGCTTCTTCTTCAAAGTATCAACGTTTAGAAGAACCTAATGATCCCACTTCTGCGAGTGAGTTAAATATACCAAGATTGGAAACTCCTAATTTATTAAACACTGACTGTGGGACAATATCACGTGATTTATCCACTACTGATTACTCACCGAATGTGAAATCTGAAATCGATATGAATTTTTTTATCCCTAACTTTGCTGATGATACTACATCTTCCGAGAATTCATGCCAAGAGTCAATTTCTGTCGAGGACTATTTGAATATATTTTTCAAAGACATGAATTTTGAATCCGCTTTAACCTCGACCCCAGCTAGTAACATAATTTCACAAGACGAATCCTTTCAAGAACGTACTATTGACCAAGAGGTTTCTGATTCCCAACCAAGCAACCTTTCTAAAGCAAGTGATGAATTACAAAGCACAACCCCACCTACGAATGTCATTCCACAGTCTAAAACTAACAAATCCAATCATCCTATTGTATTTCGAGAAGAACTCAGTGACTGTATCTTTTTAATTTTAAAGTTGCATAATAGACAATTTCATATTCATATTCGAGAATTTAAACGCAGTGGGCTTACTAGCGAAGAAATTCTAACGAAAAATGGTATTATTATGGATGTTAACAGCTGGTTCGAATTTTGCAAGAAAATTTTTTCATTTAATTTGAGATATAAAAGTTCCTCATTTGTTTCTAATAACATGATATTAGTGTTAAATTTTAATAATTCTATCATGCGAATTAAAAATTTAAAGAATTATTCTCACATTGACTTAAACGAGTATCAGTTGCTGAAATTAAAAGAAAAAATACATGATTTGAATAAGGAACTTCTTCAGCATATATATGTAAACCATATACCAAGCTTAATTAGGCAGAAATGTATCATTGGTCATATATCTACAGAAAATGAACTCATGTTGCAGTCTAAACTTATAACATGTATTGAGAATAATGTATTAACTATACTAAACCGCATTTTTGAATGTGATGGATGTATTTTTAATCAGAAATCTCAAAGCCCTCATTCCTGTTGTATACTAAATAATCGACAAAAATTTGAAAAACTAGGAGAGATGTTATTAACACTTATAGATTTAGATTTTGTTATTTCCTCATTTTTAAACGGAGTGGATTGTGTTAGTGAAAACTTTTTATCAAACATTCATGTAGAAACAATTCAAAACGAATTGTTTAAAATAATAAAATAAAATGTATTGCTATCCTTTTTAATACGTGTGTGTTTATTTTTCTTAAGTGTATGTTTATTTTGTTATGTCTTTTAGAACTTTTAATAGAGTGTTAGACTTAAATTTGCATATGTATATAACTAAAGAAATCAACAATTCTTTAGCAATTAAAAAATTAACACAAGTTTAAAATATTAAACTAATAATCTTAATACTATAATTTCTACTTTCTAATATATATATATATGAAACTTAATTATATAAAAAAGTTTTCAATAATAATAATAAGTTTAGAAAATTAAAAAGTTTAAAAAACAAAATTAAGAAACTCATTTAAAAAAATATTTGAAAAGTTAAAAAAAAAAAATAAAGTTTTCAAAATTAAAAAATCTTTATACAAAAATAATAATAATTAAAAAAAAAATTAAAAAGTTTACAAAAGCTAAAAAAAAAAAAAAAATATTAAAAAGTTTACAAAAGTTAAAAAAAAAAAAACTTGGGAAAAAAAATTATAAAAACTTAATACATTAAGTTTTCAAAAGTGAGTTTACCTATTCGTATATGTATACATGCATGTGACTTTCATTATGTTTCAGTTTAATACTTCTTTTTATCCTATAAAAGTGTTAGATTAATATGTACTTATAAAAATATTTGTAAGTTAAATTTAAAAAAAAGTAACTTATAAAAAAAAAATGTTTAGAAAATTAAAAAAAAAAAAAAAATCTTTCTAAATAAAAAGTTTTCAAAAAAAAAAAAAACTTTTTAAATAAAAAATGTTTTCAAAATTTTAAATAAAAAAAAAAGTTTTCAAAATTAAAAAAAATACTTTGTAAATAAAAAAAAATATATTAAAAAGTTTACAAAAAAAAAACTTTTTTTATAAAAAATATTTTCAAAATTAAAAAAAAAATTGTAAGTAAAAAAAAAAAAGTTTTCAAAATTAAAAAAAAAAAATAATTTGTAAATAAAAAAAATATATTAAAAAGTTTATAAAATATAAAAGTTAAAAAAAAAACTTTGTAAAAAGTTTTCAAAATTAAGTTATCAAAATTAAAAAAAAAACTTAATAAATTATATTATCAAAAGTCAGTTCACCTAACTGTATATGTATCTGACTTTCATAATTAAAAAAGTTATCAAAAAGTTGAATTAGATTGCAAATACAAGTATACAATCAATCATATATCAATCAGTCATAGCAATTAACCAATCAATGATATCAATCAATAAATCAAACCAATCAATCAATCATATTAATCAACCAAACAATAATATCAATCAATCATATCGATCAATAAATCAAACCAATCAATCATATTAATCAACCAAACAATAATATCAATCAGTCATATCGATCAATAAATCAAACCAATCAATCATATTAATCAACCAAACAATAATATCAATTAATTATATCGATCAATAAATCATATTAATCATATCAAGCTATCATATCAATCATATCAATCAATCAACCAATCATTCATATCAGTCAACCAATCATTCATATTAATCAACGATTCATATTAATCATATCAATCGATTAATCAAGATACTGAATACAAGTATTCATACAAATAAATCACATCAATTGCAGTTCAAGTATTACAAGTTAGTATAATAACATTATAAGAAAGTTTTGAATTAATACAATGATTAACTATCAACATTTTGTAACAGCACTTTTACAAAAGCAATGTATGAATAAATATTTTAGTTACAAAAAATATTTAAAATGCTTTTGAAACTTAATAAAATTATTTTCCAAAAATGTTAAAAACATTACAAGCTGCTAAAACCTACAATTTAACAAGAATGAGTTGTCCTATATTTCCTTTGTATTTGCATGTCCTATATTTCCTTTCTATTTGTATTTGAGTATATGTATACGGATTCCTCCTTTTAATTATGTTTTGTAGTATACACTTAAAATATATATAGTATATATAAAACATTAAATTAAAATATTCTTTAGTTATTAAAAAGTTTAAAAAATCAGCAATTTTTTTAATATTATAAGATAACAAAAATTATTTTGTGATTTATTAAAAGTGAATTTACCTATCGCTATATATGTGTTTCATAAGATAAATCTTCTTTATGTTAACATCCTACCCACATTTTATTTTATAGTTATACACATCGAAACGAAAAAAAATAAAATAAAAATAAACAATCTATTATTAAATTCTTCAATTTAAAATTTTAATACATACATACTTAAACATTTATATAAAAATAATGAACTCACCATGTTTGAACTCAGAAAAGAGATGATGAGCTTATCACGTGGTAGATTGTGACGTAATCAATTAGATATCACGTGCCTTCCTCGTGCCTTTTGATTGTCTTATCTACAATCAGATTGTATTATCAATCACGTGATCTAACTGATATGAGTCTATACCAAGACACTAGCCATTTTCACTTCAGTCATCGAATATGTAGGTCGTATATTTTTTTGAAAGTCTTTTATTTTATGGAATCTTCAGCAACATGACATCAGATATTTGCAAATAAAATCCTATTAAAATCTTTCTCGCAATTGTGAACAAAGATTAATTTTCATATTGTTTAAGTATAATCATTGATTATTTAACTGGATAATAATATTTTTTAGAAGTAACTTAAATTTCCTATAAAAACGGAAGTATTTATTGCATCATTCATAGAATTCAAGTTTGAATATTAACCAAGTTTTTTAAACTTTTATAAACTCTTTATACTAGAATATATACTAGTTTTTACTAAGTACTAGTATATACTAAATACTAGTATAAATTATAAAAGTTTAAAAAACTTGGTTAATATTCAAACTTGAATTCTATGAATGATGCAATAAATACTTCCGTTTTTATAGGAAATTTAAGTTACTTCTAAAAAATATTATTATCCAGTTAAATAATCAATGATTATACTTAAACAATATGAAAATTAATCTTTGTTCACAATTGCGAGAAAGATTTTAATAGGATTTTATTTGCAAATATCTGATGTCATGTTGCTGAAGATTCCATTTAAAATATTAAACTAATAATCTTAATACTATAATTTCTACTTTCTAATATATATATATATGAAACTTAATTATATAAAAAAGTTTTCAATAATAATAATAAGTTTAGAAAATTAAAAAGTTTAAAAAACAAAATTAAGAAACTCATTTAAAAAAATATTTGAAAAGTTAAAAAAAAAAAAATAAAGTTTTCAAAAAAATATACGACCTACATATTCGATGACTGAAGTGAAAATGGCTAGTGTCTTGGTATAGACTCATATCAGTTAGATCACGTGATTGATAATACAATCTGATTGTAGATAAGACAATCAAAAGGCACGAGGAAGGCACGTGATATCTAATTGATTACGTCACAATCTACCACGTGATAAGCTCATCATCTCTTTTCTGAGTTCAAACATGGTGAGTTCATTATTTTTATATAAATGTTTAAGTATGTATGTATTAAAATTTTAAATTGAAGAATTTAATAATAGATTGTTTATTTTTATTTTATTTTTTTTCGTTTCGATGTGTATAACTATAAAATAAAATGTGGGTAGGATGTTAACATAAAGAAGATTTATCTTATGAAACACATATATAGCGATAGGTAAATTCACTTTTAATAAATCACAAAATAATTTTTGTTATCTTATAATATTAAAAAAATTGCTGATTTTTTAAACTTTTTAATAACTAAAGAATATTTTAATTTAATGTTTTATATATACTATATATATTTTAAGTGTATACTACAAAACATAATTAAAAGGAGGAATCCGTATACATATACTCAAATACAAATAGAAAGGAAATATAGGACATGCAAATACAAAGGAAATATAGGACAACTCATTCTTGTTAAATTGTAGGTTTTAGCAGCTTGTAATGTTTTTAACATTTTTGGAAAATAATTTTATTAAGTTTCAAAAGCATTTTAAATATTTTTTGTAACTAAAATATTTATTCATACATTGCTTTTGTAAAAGTGCTGTTACAAAATGTTGATAGTTAATCATTGTATTAATTCAAAACTTTCTTATAATGTTATTATACTAACTTGTAATACTTGAACTGCAATTGATGTGATTTATTTGTATGAATACTTGTATTCAGTATCTTGATTAATCGATTGATATGATTAATATGAATGATTGGTTGACTGATATGAATGATTGGTTGATTGATTGATATGATTGATATGATAGCTTGATATGATTAATATGATTTATTGATCGATATAATTAATTGATATTATTGTTTGGTTGATTAATATGATTGATTGGTTTGATTTATTGATCGATATGACTGATTGATATTATTGTTTGGTTGATTAATATGATTGATTGGTTTGATTTATTGATCGATATGATTGATTGATATTATTGTTTGGTTGATTAATATGATTGATTGATTGGTTTGATTTATTGATTGATATCATTGATTGGTTAATTGCTATGACTGATTGATATATGATTGATTGTATACTTGTATTTGCAATCTAATTCAACTTTTTGATAACTTTTTTAATTATGAAAGTCAGATACATATACAGTTAGGTGAACTGACTTTTGATAATATAATTTATTAAGTTTTTTTTTTAATTTTGATAACTTAATTTTGAAAACTTTTTACAAAGTTTTTTTTTAACTTTTATATTTTATAAACTTTTTAATATATTTTTTTTATTTACAAATTATTTTTTTTTTTTAATTTTGAAAACTTTTTTTTTTTTACTTACAATTTTTTTTTTTAATTTTGAAAATATTTTTTATAAAAAAAGTTTTTTTTTTGTAAACTTTTTAATATATTTTTTTTTATTTACAAAGTATTTTTTTTAATTTTGAAAACTTTTTTTTTAATTTAAAATTTTGAAAACATTTTTTATTTAAAAAGTTTTTTTTTTTTTGAAAACTTTTTATTTAGAAAGATTTTTTTTTTTTTTTTTAATTTTCTAAACATTTTTTTTTTATAAGTTACTTTTTTTTAAATTTAACTTACAAATATTTTTATAAGTATATATTAATCTAACACTTTTATAGGATAAAAAGAAGTATTAAACTGAAACATAATGAAAGTCACATGCATGTATACATATACGAATAGGTAAACTCACTTTTGAAAACTTAATGTATTAAGTTTTTATAATTTTTTTTTCCCAAGTTTTTTTTTTTTTAACTTTTGTAAACTTTTTAATATTTTTTTTTTTTTTTTAGCTTTTGTAAACTTTTTAATTTTTTTTTTAATTATTATTATTTTTGTATAAAGATTTTTTAATTTTGAAAACTTTATTTTTTTTTTTAACTTTTCAAATATTTTTTTAAATGAGTTTCTTAATTTTGTTTTTTAAACTTTTTAATTTTCTAAACTTATTATTATTATTGAAAACTTTTTTATATAATTAAGTTTCATATATATATATATTAGAAAGTAGAAATTATAGTATTAAGATTATTAGTTTAATATTTTAAACTTGTGTTAATTTTTTAATTGCTAAAGAATTGTTGATTTCTTTAGTTATATACATATGCAAATTTAAGTCTAACACTCTATTAAAAGTTCTAAAAGACATAACAAAATAAACATACACTTAAGAAAAATAAACACACACGTATTAAAAAGGATAGCAATACATTTTATTTTATTATTTTAAACAATTCGTTTTGAATTGTTTCTACATGAATGTTTGATAAAAAGTTTTCACTAACACAATCCACTCCGTTTAAAAATGAGGAAATAACAAAATCTAAATCTATAAGTGTTAATAACATCTCTCCTAGTTTTTCAAATTTTTGTCGATTATTTAGTATACAACAGGAATGAGGGCTTTGAGATTTCTGATTAAAAATACATCCATCACATTCAAAAATGCGGTTTAGTATAGTTAATACATTATTCTCAATACATGTTATAAGTTTAGACTGCAACATGAGTTCATTTTCTGTAGATATATGACCAATGATACATTTCTGCCTAATTAAGCTTGGTATATGGTTTACATATATATGCTGAAGAAGTTCCTTATTCAAATCATGTATTTTTTCTTTTAATTTCAGCAACTGATACTCGTTTAAGTCAATGTGAGAATAATTCTTTAAATTTTTAATTCGCATGATAGAATTATTAAAATTTAACACTAATATCATGTTATTAGAAACAAATGAGGAACTTTTATATCTCAAATTAAATGAAAAAATTTTCTTGCAAAATTCGAACCAGCTGTTAACATCCATAATAATACCATTTTTCGTTAGAATTTCTTCGCTAGTAAGCCCACTGCGTTTAAATTCTCGAATATGAATATGAAATTGTCTATTATGCAACTTTAAAATTAAAAAGATACAGTCACTGAGTTCTTCTCGAAATACAATAGGATGATTGGATTTGTTAGTTTTAGACTGTGGAATGACATTCGTAGGTGGGGTTGTGCTTTGTAATTCATCACTTGCTTTAGAAAGGTTGCTTGGTTGGGAATCAGAAACCTCTTGGTCAATAGTACGTTCTTGAAAGGATTCGTCTTGTGAAATTATGTTACTAGCTGGGGTCGAGGTTAAAGCGGATTCAAAATTCATGTCTTTGAAAAATATATTCAAATAGTCCTCGACAGAAATTGACTCTTGGCATGAATTCTCGGAAGATGTAGTATCATCAGCAAAGTTAGGGATAAAAAAATTCATATCGATTTCAGATTTCACATTCGGTGAGTAATCAGTAGTGGATAAATCACGTGATATTGTCCCACAGTCAGTGTTTAATAAATTAGGAGTTTCCAATCTTGGTATATTTAACTCACTCGCAGAAGTGGGATCATTAGGTTCTTCTAAACGTTGATACTTTGAAGAAGAAGCCACTTTGTCGGAAGATCTTTTTAACATATTTACTACAGAACCCATTTTCAAAAAATAAAGGTAACATTAGATGAAGTTAGAACAAAAATCAGTTGGAAACTGAATGTTTAGAAACAGCACATCCCTTAATATACGTTAAAAATCAGTGTCGGTTACAGATAAACACTTAAAAGAATTTGTAATGTCATTAATTTTAGTTTAAGTCTAAAAAAATATATATATAAACAGTTTATTTAAGTGGTGAATAATATATTATGTCAATGGTTTTATCCTTTTTTGAAGAATAGTATGGCAACACAAGGTAACAATTTTTATATTTACAGTATATGATATTTAATGTTAATAGTTTTAGTTTTATTCTTTTTTTGAAGAATTGTATGGCAACACAAAGTAACAATTTTTATATAAGTGGTGTATGATATTTAATGATAATGATTTTAGTTTTATTCATTTTTGTTTTGAAGAATTTAATGGCAACACAAGGTAACAGTTTTTAAAAAAGAGGTTAATGATATATTATGTTAATGGTTCTATGCTTTTTTTAAAGAATTGTATGGTAATAAATGATAATATTATTATTATTGAGCAATAACAGTTGTTTATACAAACAACGAGTGATAAACTTTAAAAATAATTATGATAAATTAGAAATATTGCGAAATAACTATTTCAATGGATAATTTCAGACTTTCAATATGAAATTAATAAAAGATAGTTAACTCATTATTAATTTGATAAGAAATTGAAAAAAAAAATAGTAAGTAAAGCCGTTACGACTTCATGAGTTATTAAAAATCACAAGTTGTTCTAACAAAAATAAACAGACAACAGCTTTTTCATTTACACATTATTTATTCGTCGTTTTCAATAGTTACAATAGTGAAAACATGAGTACACATATTTAAAAAAAGGTATAAACATTTCAAATCATGTTATATTTTAAAGGTAGATAGTTCTAAATTCAATATTTTATCTAATGTCCAATTAAAACCACGTCTGGTGGACTTCTCATAGGACTTAATAATTTTTGCAAAGGTATCCTCAACATGTTCAGATAAGTTTTGTTTCGTTAATTCAAGTATAGTTTTTGAAAGGAAATATGGTGTGGCAATCTCTAAGACACCCTCCTGTGTTACACGATATACAACAACTTGTACACTTGCATACCATTTCATCGATCTTTTAACTTGAATCTGGTAGATTAATTCGTTTAAAACGTCCGAATGAATACTATCAAAAAATGTGTTAAAGTCTGTAGCATTCTCCTCGTTAGAGTTGATTACAGTTTTAGTAAATATGTTTAACGCATTTTGCCTTTTAAAATGCTTAACCTTCTCAAAAAACATATCTTTTAAAGAGGGTGAATTATCAATTTTGCGTCTAACTCTCTGTGAAGTTTTCAAATGATATAAAAAATCGGAGTTGGGATTGAATATTTCACTATGCTGAATACATTTATCCTTTTTGGAGGACTTGTGGATCTTCATGTGTTTTAATAAGTCATACTTTTTTGAGAACGCTTCACCGCACGATTCACATTTATGTTGGGAAGGAATCTTTAAATGGGATAGTTTATGACGATTCAATTCTTCTAGAGAATGTTTTTTGGCAGATGTCACATATAAATGGTCTTTCTTCTGAATGAATCATCAAATGTTGTTTTAAATTGCCTTTTCGTGAAAAAGATTTGCTGCAAACAGTACACAAAAAAGGTGGCTTCTGTTTCTTTAGTTCTGATGAGGAGGATTCCGCTTCATCATCTGAAACGGGTTCTACTTTAGGTTGTACTATTAATCCCATGTCTTGATCATTTAATCTTGATGAAAAATATTGATTATTCAAACTTGATACATCATCGCTTAACATAGTAGAATGTCCATCTTGAAAAGTAGCCATATTATCTTAAGTGAAAAAAGCGTCTTCACACACTCAAAGAATAGCAAACACTAATGAAAAAGTCTCGTTTCATTCAATTTTATATATAATCATAGGGGGCACATGTTAAAAAATTATTACGATAGTGCAAATCATGTAATATGATTGGTGTAAACATTTCAGAAAAACACGTGGCATAAAAAAGTATGTGTAGGAAGTTCACAGGAAGTGAATCAATTCAAAGGTTTTTATGTAATGTTTAAAAAGTATATGATTCATCACGTTACGTTTTTGAATTCGTCATTCTAAGGTTTTACACATTAATTTTATTATTTCAGTGAAATATATGTCAAACCAATGGATTAATTCAAACTAAATTTATTAAACTGTATAAAAGAGTGAGTTGAAGTGAAGCAGTAATTTTTAAAATTCATTAGAACTAGTGTAGAATCATCAAATAATTATCTATTGCAATAACAAACTATGGGTTGATTCAATTTATAATAATTGATAAATAGAAAATCTGACAAATATTTCAAACTTTCATTTAAAATCTGGAAACAAGTGAAATAATCTCTTCAGTAGTTATCAATATTTACATATTAGCTATTTTCTGTTGAAAAAAGCTGATTAGACTTATCGGATGTTTGTGATAGATAGTGAATAACGTTGATAAGAGGGTTTAGGAAATGTATTTCAGACGATTCAATGAATATGATATGGTTCACAAGAAAAAGTATAATTTTAAAATTAGGTAAGAGGATTAATACTGGTAAAAACAATGTTTAATTCAAATCGTTTGGTAGCCTTCTAATCGTTCAAAAAAATGACTTGCCTTATTAAAGAAATATAAAAAATTAATTATTTCTTCAATTTAAACATAAATTATAGTAACTTCCCTAGTATAAGAAAGAGGAAGAGGTAGGTATTTTTTTAAATATATAGTGTTCAAAAGTAATTCAGTAATTGTCGGGACGCGGTTTGAATAGTGGATAGCTTATCGGTTACAAAAAATGAAATTTGAATGGGAGTTCGCAGGTTCGAAACCACGGCTTTCTAAAATGATCATACATTTGTGCGAAAAATAATCAAACTCTCATTCACAAAATCGATAAAATCAGTTAAACTAAAAATCATACACATTAAAGGAATTCGCAAAGTGAGCAGTTAAAATAGGTATTAATGAGTTATCTTAAGAAACCAACCTCTCTTTGCACATACAGAAGGGGGAATACAATTTTTTGTTTTGAAACATCTAAAATCTAAACCTATAGACATAGTTTCTTGGCTCGATTAGTTAAGTCTTCAACATATCATCGAGCCAAGAGACTATTTTGCAGGTTCAAACCTTCCTCAAAACTTAAAAAAAAAAAAATACTATTTTCAATAATAAATTCGCACTACCGCATACAGATGGCAGCATCAAAAATTTTTTTCAGAAAACATAAGACATTTTTATCTTCATTCAAATTCTAAGATAATTCATAAAAAAAAAAAAAAAAAAAAAAAAAAAAAAAAAAAAATCACCTTTTCTTTAGGCTGTAGGCTTTCCAATTTTATATCTTTCCGTTAAAAAATGAATTTGTAAATGTGTCAAAACGTTTTGCGCTTGTTGGGCAGAGCAGTTAAGAACAGCCTTAACGACGATTTTCACGTAGTTTTTTCCCCCCTAACCCTAATGCTTTATACATGTGAAATGAATGAACTTCCTCTGATAGAAAAACAAGTTTTCTTGCAATTAAGATGAGTACAGATTAGAGGTCTGCACGGGCCGACATTTCCAGGCCCGGGCCCGGCCCGACTGATAGAGAAAAAAAATCGGCCCGGTCTGGCCCGATACAAAAATTAAAACTTCGGCCCGGGACGGCCCGATAAAAAAATTAAAAGTTCGTTCCGAGCCCGGCCCGGCCCGGAAAAAAGTTAAAATCTCGGTTCGGCCCGAGTGAACTTCTACAAAACATTGATTTTTACGTCGAATTAATTAAAAATTTGTCTCGTACGAGGAGTTCTGACCAAAAATATTTATCTTAACTTTTTTTACATGTTTATAATCTTTATTTTTATAGAAGTGCAGCAGGCTGCGATATATATATTTTTTAATGAATCTCTATTTCTTGTATGTAAATATTTCAGTTATCATTAATATTGTTAATCCATATTCCATGTACAGAAGTGTTAAAAATCGGAAAAATGCTATACAGTAAAATCTTCTAAGATGGAATTGCATAGAAACGAAAAAAAAATGCGTTATAGACAAGTTCCCTTCTTAGCAAGTGTAAATGTATTATATATTCTTTTCTTACTTATTAGTATATTTATTTTGCATGGATCAACACGTTTTTCCGTTTAAAACAGGGTTCCGTCATAGGCAGGTTCCTTTTCACATATTTTACTGTATTTTAATTTAGTTATATTTTAATATGCGTAGAAATCTACTATTCTTTAAAAATAATAAATTTTAATGTTTAAGTGTAGAATAATGGCGATTCAAAAATTTATGCATTTTTTTCAAAAACTTTTGGGCGAGGCTTAATTTAACAGACCTTCAAATGGACCAGGCCACACTGAGACAATGCTTTTCATACGGGCTGGCTCAAAACTAGGACTGAAAATTTTGGGCCGTGAAGACTAGGAATGAAACCAGGCCCGGCTCTGTACAGAAAAATTAAGTTAGGCCCGGCCCGAACAGAGTGGAGCCCGGGCCCGGCCCGCCCGAGTTCCGTGAATGAAAATCGGCCCGATCCCGGCCCGTGCAGATCTCTAGTACAGATAAAGGAGAAGGGTGTAATGGACTTTAACCATGTGACGAAGACATTTTAACAACCGACTTCAGATTTATGAAGCCATCGCAAATAAAAATGCAATTTCAGATGCAGAAGATGGTGATGAAGCTGATGATACAGAAAGCGTGACACCACCTCCTTCTTACTCAGATGCGAATTCTGCCTTGGATATTCTTACCCAGTACATTGTTTCATCAAATATGGAAGATGACTCATTCAGCATTCTTGAGAAACTTGAAGTAAGGGTACTAAAAATTCGACCACCGTTGAAACAATCTACACTTTTTGATTTTTTAAAAACTTAATTTGTTTAATTAAATGCATTATACATATTTTTATTGTGCTGTAAGTAACATTGTATAATTAAATGTATTATAAATATTTTTTATTGTACTTTAAGTAACATTATATGCTCTAATGTTGTTATTCTGTGCAGTATAATTACATTTCCATAAACACGCCAATATATTGAAAAATGTATTGATATTAGTCCTAAACCTGTAAACTGTGAAGGGAAATGTTTTCAAATATTATTTTTGCACAAATTCTGTTTAAGGACAAGGACGATCTCTATTTAAGGACGATTTTTCGAGGTTTCTTGAAAGTCGTTAAGGGTGTTCTCAAATCCAAAAGGGCAACTTTCTGACATAAGTTTTAATTTATTTTTGTTCGAAAATGCATGAAACTAGCTTGTGTTATTGTTCAGAAACTATGTTATCGAGCTATTTTTTTGCTTTTTTTAGAAAACGCAATAGATCTTTCAGAAAATTGTGTCAAAGTAGGCGTTTTGAACCGAATTTCCGCGCGAAGGGAGAAAGAGCACTCAAGAGCGAGCGAAAAACGGGTTTGTCACGTAATCGAATTCGCTGATAGCTCAATAGGTAATTGATTGATCAAAAAATGGAAAAAACAGTTCAATTCCAAATCGCTTCCATGGCCACGCTTTCCAGTTTTATATATTTCCGTTAAAAATGAATTTGTAAATATGTCAAAACGTTTTTCGCTTGTTGAGCAGAGCAGTTAAGAACAGCCTTAAACAGAGAGCGAACTGATAACAACATTTAAATCCTACTGATGACAGCCTTGTAATGGTTGAAAACGCTCTAGGTTTTCCGATGTATTTTAAGATATATTTTTAATTTGTATTTTAAATATCTTTGCATTATATTTATGTAACCTGAAAGTAATTTTTATACAATTATTTGTGCTTTATATGTATTTTAATTATTTAACTCAAGGTGAATGTCGCACTAGAATTTTAATTTTCATTTATTGAACTACATTTTAGTTTAATATGTACTAATGTATAAAAATATACAGATATTCAAAAAAGCATTTGAATTCTTTTACGACTACAGATAGTAATTGCCGAAATTGAGTCTACAAATGCACTGTAAAAAAAAATAATAATAAAATAAAATAAATAAATCCGACCAGTTTTCCTGTAGGAATCTGAAAAATAGTTGCCCATATCGTACCCGAAAATTTTCCGACTCAGCTCAGAATAAAATCCGTAAAAAAAAAAAAAAAGGAAATAGTCAATAAACCGGTATTTTATGGATTTTATTCCGAGCTGGATTGGAAATTTTTCCGGTACGATAAGGGCAACTATTTTTCCGATTCCTACAGGAAAACTGGTCGGATTTTTTTTTATATTGTGTCTCATGCGTTTTACAAATTGTTTACTCAGACATAATCTTTCCCCTTATTAAAAGGTGAAGTTTTGTTACAGTATTCTGAACGTGTTGTAAAGTGTTACATAATCTATGCTTGATACATTTATTCCCCCATAGTTTCTCTTCTATCCCATCTTGTCCCGTTTTTAGAAGGAAATGTATCGCAAAAGTGGGGAAGGGAGGTGAAGCTAAAAATGAGTAACTGATGAAAAAGTAATTGTTATGTACACTGTTAAAAATTTTGCAGCATTCTGGAAGGTCATTCGACCGTTTTTTGAAAAAACGGTTTCATAACCATAATTTAACTATATTCTGACCATAAAATGGCCAATAATATGGTCAGAATAGTGTTAAAATTACGGTTGTGTAACCGTTTTCGGAAAAAACTGTCAAAAGGCCTGCCAGAATGCTGCAAATTTTTAACAGTGTATAAAAGACCAATATTGTATATTGTTGTAATTTGTTTTCATCGTTTGAACAAAATTGTGAGTTGAATTTTTTTGTTATTATTTTTATTAATTGGGTTTTGATACCTATGTATGATTTTTAACAATTTTTATAATTTTCAACATTTTCGTCTTGTAAACAGGCCCTTAGTATCGCACGGGCATCCCTGAGCACGAAATTTTGCATAATTACATCTAAATTTCCATTAAAAAAATAAAATAAGTGTGAAAAAATGTAATATTAATGCCATGAAATGACAAAATATATACCTCAATATAGGATTAAAAATCCATTTCAATAAATTATAGAAAAAAGTATTTTATTTTTATTCCTGGAATCCTTTTTCAATTTTTCGGAAAACTTATTTTTTTTTTTGAGTTGACACTTTTCGAATAAGTGTGTAACATGTATAAAAAAAAAAAAAACTAGTGTCAGTAAATCAACCAATCTAAGGGAGCACGAAAAATTCTAAAGTCGAGATCCCGCAAAATCGTTGGTGCATTCCTCCTAAAAGACATTTGAGAAAGTGAAACGTTGGGAATACCAGCGCCCGGTGCGACTTTTGCCATTAGCGGTGTTTGATTGAGTGAAAGTCCATGTAAAAAAACGCGCTTCTGAACCTACGTCATTAAAAAAAAATCTCTTAGCATCCGAATAAAACTAGAATAAATATTATAGTTGCTTTTTTTTTTTTTTTTTTTTTTTTTTTTTTGCATTTTTAATGGCTCCAATTGATTCTATATAACTGGAGAAAATGCATAACAAAGCATATTGAAATGTCTTTCACACATCATGGTGATCGGTCAATGCCTGGGAAGAAAAAATGGTACTTACGTATTAATCGGGAGCAGGATCACTGCGCCAATAATGGCATCAAAAATATTAATTACAGTACCACCACCCCCCCCCCTCTCCTTTTTTTTAAAGACTTTCTTCATTTCAACTGCATAGTTAATATCACATAGTTATCATATTAAAGGGAGTTGCATAAGTATTTATATACCTATAACTATATTAATATGATATAGCATAGATGTAACTATAATTATATTCATTAATATATATTCATTGATACAGTATATTTATATTACATAATTTTTATATTATATTCATTTGGGTGGTCGTAACAAACTGCTGTTAATATCGTTTATTGCTAAAAGTCATCAATTTGATGTTAGGTAATTAATAAACCTATGCTACATTACTGTTTTGTTATTATTTTAGTTTGCTTTTATTAGCCCCCGATATGCTGTTTCTTTCGGCCAGCAATTAAAATAGCTTCTCTAAAAAATAACATTCCATTACAGAAGTCAGCCGTAAAACAAAGCAGACGTATCATTGTATTGCTAAATACTGATAATCTCTATTGTAATTTTTTAACTTCGAAGAATCGGTACATTGTCAATATTTATACCCTCGTATAGGGGGAAAAAGTACTTTTAAATGCCCTTTGTTTGAAAACTGCATCTCAATTTATTTTTGAGATATTAATTTATTTTGTAGTTTTTAACGCCTTTTTTTTTTAATTTTGGCAATTCAAGTACTCGATTTCTGTAGAAAGTAAGGAAAAATAGTTGGAAAATACTAACTAGAATGCTCTATCTTTTGGTTGACATTTTCCCATACCAACTGAAAAAAAATTGCAATTAAAATACGTGCTATGTTGAAAAAATATAATTTCTGATAAAACATGCAGCTATTATAAACTATATTTAATTTTATGTATCCATATTAATGTTACAAACATATGTATCATTAGATCCTTTTTTTTTTTTTTTGTTTGTTTGTTTGTTTGTTTGTTTTTGTTTTTGTCAAGTTTCATGAATGATGACATGGGGTTTTTTTTGCTGGATTTGTGTTTTATTCTGCGATAGTGACATCCTATGCATACTTTTCTGTAGATGTTGTTTAAGACTGGATCGTAAATATGGAATTCTTTAGCGGATGCGAATGACGTCATTTTATACAAAATAAAAGCGTGTGTTCTTCATACTTCATGTCTTCATACTGAATTATGCTTTGTACTATCTGTATTTATGTAGGATACATTTTTTTTTTTTTTTTTTTTTTTTTTTTTTTTTTCATCGGGGGAAGCACTAAATTCTATAAAAGCAGAATTCCTGTTTTCTAGTATTATTTATCATTTTTAACGATGTTATGTATTTATTAAACGTACACCATTCTGAACACGATCCCGATTGGCCATTGGTAACGATAAGTAAAATGGGTGATTGGCAACCATTTTTTGGCGATCTAATCTACTTACCGCATAATACGTAAGTACAATAAAAAAAAAAAAAAAAAAAAGGAAAAAGAAAAGAAAAGAAAAAGAAAAAGAAAAAAAAAAGAGAGACAGAAAGAGAGACTTCGTCACAGGTGTGGGGCGAGGATGAGAAATACTGCAATATATAATCATGTTTTTCAAAGCATTTCAGAAATTTCTATCAAGCATGTTAGTGACCGAAACTTGAATTTAATTCAACACATGAAATAATTTTCGCAGCATTCAGTAAAGGTATATCGACAAATTATTCAGTATTGGAATATTTCAGTACTCTACAATAATGGATTTTGCGCATTAATTTGGCAAATTGCATTCAGATTGGCAAGATTAGTATTAGACTAGCCAATGCATTCGGCGACAATGAACTAATCTCTGATGACATAATCGGAACTCTGCATATTTAATTTATATATTGAAGTTAATATCATGGAATATAATTTATGTGTCGCTTAGCGTACATAAATTAAAGCCTGAAATAAAAATACTTACTAAAATGAATTATTAAAAGTTAATATTAAATATTGATTTTAAAGTTAACTTATAATTCATTTTTTTAGTTCGCCGAAACATTCTTTTGTTTTATATTATTTTACTTTAAAATAAGCAGTATATGTGATGCTATGAATACAGATATAAAAACAGATCTATAAAAATGATTTAAATTGAATTCTTATAAATCGTTAGTTTGAGACAGTATTGCATTAAGGGTGTATTCCGATCCAAACTGCTCATTTTCTGATTCATTTTAAAATTCATTTTTGCTCTCAAACGCATCAAACTCGGAAATTCTCTTATATTTAGAAACTATATAATGTGCCGTGCTTCTTAATTTTTTGATAAATACAGAAAATACTGTAAAAAACGCTGTCAAAGTTGGCGTTTTGAACCGAATTTTCCGAAACGGGCGATCTGAAGATGAAAAAAATGGTCATACTGAGAAAATAATTATTTAAAAATCAAATTCTATTTAATTCAGCTGAAAATGAAATCACACGGCATGTTAAACATGTCTTCAGAAATCACCCCAGCAAGTTTCATGTTTTTACTTTTAAAAATAAGTCTGAAAATGTCTCAGAAAATTTCGAGCTGTTGAGGGTGGAAAAATATTTTTTCTAATAAACCCTTAAGGGTGTTCTCAAATACACAAGGGTAACTTCCTGACATAAGTTTTAATTTATTTTTGCTCGAAAATGCATGAAACTAGCTGGTGTTGTTGTTCAGAAACTATGTCATTGAGCTGTTTTTTCCATTTTTTTTGCAAACGCAATAGATCTTTCAGAAAATACAGTCAAAGTTTGAACCGAATTTCCGCGCGAAGGGAGAGAGAGGACTCAGAAGAGCGGGCGAAAAGCATGTTTGTCACGTGATCGAATTCGCTTATAACTCAATAGGTAATTGATTGATCAAAAAATGGAAAAACCAGTTCAATTCCAAATCGCTTCCATGGACAGGCTTCCCAATTTTATATCTTTCCGTTAAAAAATGAATTTGTAAATATGTTAAAACGTTGTGCGCTTGTTGAGCAGAGCAGTTAAGAACAGCCTTAATGGGATTATTTTAGGTAGATTTCGTAAGAAACACTACTTCTCCCCGATGTAGGAATTTCTGAAAAAGCTTTGCAGATCTACGCCGATCATGACCCCTAGCGAAAACCATCCCCAACTCAAAACTATACGAATATAACTTTTTTTTATGAACACGATAACATCCATAATTCTACTTAAAACTCTTCCAAACTGATACATAAAATCACGAGGCAGAAAACCGTGAAAATGGGGAGAGTGTTTGAAAAAAAAAAAAAAAAAAAAAAAAAAAAAAAAAAAAAAGGGAAAAACAGCTCAATTACATAGTTTCTGAACAACAACCCCTGCCAGTTTCATACATTTTCGACCAAAAATAAATTAAAATTTATGTCAGAAAGTTGCCCTTTTGGATTTGAGAACACCCTGGGGGGTTACTTAAAGGGGCTGGTCACACAGGTCCGGAATTCTCCTCCGTAATGTTAAGGGTGTTCTCAAATCCAAAAGGGCAACTTTCTGACATACGTTTTAATTTATTTTTGTTCGAAAATGGATGAAGCTAGCTTGTGTTATTGTTCAGAAACTATGTAATCGAGCTGTTTTTTCCATTCCAAGAACAAACCGTTGTGGCAATTTGATCACTGGGTGTCTTATATTCAGTTTTTTATAAAATTTAGTGTGTGTGTGTGTAGGGGGGCAGTTATATAAAATGTTAATTGACTCTTGTACAATTTTATGAGGAAGGTAATCGTAGATTTTTGTAATCCCCCCCCCCCCCCCGCCAAGGAGGAGGGAAAGGGCCAAGTTAAAAGAAACTCATCCAATTAGATGTTTATATACTTAGAAAACATCCTGATTTTATCCTGATCCAAAATTTTATCGTCTAAAACCGTGATAGATACGGATTTTGTAGATCCCCCCCCCCCTCACACACACACAGCCGTACTACAGAAGGATAAGGGCGACTAAATATATATATATATGTATACAGTAAAACCTCCCTAAAGCGACCACGTTCCGTTCCAATAAAAATGGGTCGTGCCGAGAGGTGGCCTCTTAATGGAGGTCCTGTTTAAATCTAGATTTTAATTGTTGAAAAAAGGTAACAATTAACGTTACTAAAATTTAATTTTCACATTAGGAAAAAATATAAAACTTTAAGTATCAAAACAAAAGTTAATTACATAAGTTAATTACTGTAGAGTCTAAAAAATGAATACATTGACCTTTGATTTGATTTTACGGTTTTATATTTGATAACTTTTATTTCTTTTCGAAGTTCAGTAAATAAATGCAATTTTTTTGGACGGAAACAATGACGATATCATTAATTTATCTATTTATTTGGGAGTTTCCTGACAGAATAGGGCAAGGGAGTTTATCGACTGTCATTCCTAATTTGTCATCAGAGTTAAATTCATTGCCTAAAAAGGCACAAAGGGGTTTAAACATTTAAAGGTTACCGGAATTTTAAAAAAATCTAAACTTAGTTTAGAAGTTTGATGAATAATGCGCTCTCCGGAATTATTTTCTTAATAAAACCTCCTTCAAGCGACCTGGAAAAAACGGAATTTGTTTCATTTTCTTTAAAAAAAATTGGTCGCTCATGGAGGGAGTTCAACTGGCATGGTCTCTGAATGGAGATAAAATTAGTACTGAGCCTATGGGAATAAATTTCGTTCCATGAAAAAATGGTCGTTCAGGGAGGTGGTCACACAGGGAGGTTTCACTGTATATATAAGTACCTGATGTTTATATTCTGATTCTGCGTACCTTACAAAATTTTATCATCGAGGCAATGCAGGTTTTGAGATACCATTTAAAGCCCCCCCGCCCCGCCTCTCCGTACCGAGGGAGTAAGACGCCAGATTTCAAAAAATCATCTCACTCTGGTGTTTATATTCTGAGGTTAATCCTGTGTATTACTATCAGACTTATTTAATATGTGATTTGTCAAAAGGTGCGCTTTTTTCCGCCTACCATATTGAAGGGTGTTCTCAAATCCAAAAGGGCAACTTTCTGACATAAGTTTTAATTTATTTTTGTTCGAAAATGCATGAAACTAGCTGGTGTTGTTGCTCAGAAACTATCTAATTGAGCTGTTTTTTCTTTTCTTTTCTTTTTTTTTTTTTCTTTTTTCTTTTTTTTTTTTTTTTTGAAAACGCAACAGATCTTTCAGAAAATGGTGTCAAAGTAGGCGTTTTGAACCGAATTTCCGCGCGAAGGGAGAAAGAGCACTCAAGAGCGGGCGAAAAACGGGTTTGTCACATGATTGAATTAGCTTATAACTCAATAGGTAATTGACTGATTAAAAAAAAATGGAAAAAACAGTTCAATTCCAAATGGCTTCCATGGCCAGGCTATCCAATTTTATATCTTTCCGTTAAAAAATGGATTTGTAAATATGTCAAAACGTTTTGCGCTTGTTGACCAGAGCAGTTTAGAACAGCCTTAAATATTCACTAAAAACAGAGAAGTACTGAGCTGGGCTCCGACACAAATTAAGCCCTGGTATTTCTTTTGAAAATTATTTGCACTACTGTGTTCTTTCACTAAGGCCATAAAGCGAGAAGCCTGCAAAGAAATTCAACACTTCCTCAGAAAATACACAAGGGAACCACGTGTGCAGGCCACATGTTGTTTACAATGTTTTCTCTCCTGGATGAGCATTCTTCGCGCCAGTTGGGGGTCTTTATCTTTTCCTTTAATTATCTGCGAAGAAAGTGGTTGGCAGATCCATCAGAAACCGGATATCGAACATAGCGTTGGAGGTGGAGACCAACATCAAAGATTATTAACGGTTTGCTGCTAATGGTCTTGATGAACTGTTCATGTTTTCGCATATAGGGTTGGACTAAACCTCCTTTTTTCTTTTTATTTCCCCTTTTTTGGGTTGGTTGGAATATTTGACATTCTTGGGCAAAATGGATGAATCGAATCCTTCCCGTAAGAAATATTTAAAACAATATTGCATTTAGTAATATAGGGCTGCTGAAATAAATTCTGTGTTCTCAAAGGAAGTGGGATATCAGACACATAGCAGAAGTACTTTATCTTTGAATCAGTGTGAGTAACTTGAAAAGAGAAATGGGTGGCAGAAATGAACGATAGAAGCAGAATAGTCAAGAGCCATTCATTCTCGAAGAAACCCAGACGCTTTACCAGAACCAGACTATGAGGGTTGTTTGTCATTTGTCAACTTTCAAAGTAACTATATAATAAAATTATATTTCTCATCACTAAGTAGTATTGTTTAGTAATTGTGTTTATTTATTTATTTACGACCTGTTGTTTCTTGCTTTTTTATGAGACCAGCATCAAATATTGTTATTATTATTATTACCATTACTTTGTTATCGTCAATGAGTTGATGAACTATGCATGTTTTCGCAGATGGGATTCGACTAAACCGCTTTCTTTTATTTTTCAGCGGATGCTGCCGATATCAACATTTTATTGTAAAATTGGATAAATCTTTCGTCCAAGAAACACTTATTCAAGCAGTTTTTAATTTAATATTTAGCTTACTGGTCAATGCGTCGTGCTATCACCGCTACAGATCCAGAGTTCGAAAACGGGCTGACCAAGGTTTTTTTCAACCTTTCATCTCTTCGGTGTTGATAAAATGATTACCAAGCTTGCTTGGTTTCTTCGTTAGTTTGACCACCTAACCGAGACATATTCCGTAGCACCATGGTCAAGAAAATATAGTTTGGGCACTTTTAGGTCAAGATTCCCAGCGACAGTAAGATCACGGAGTTTAGTTTAAAGTTCAGTGTAGAAAGTTGGGGATGAAATAAATTTGTGTGCTTCCAGAGGAAGCGGGATATCAGACAGATAAAGGCTGTTCTCTGTAAAAAATCTCTGTTGCTAAGAGCAAGACTATATTAGTGCTTGCTTAAGTCTCATTTTACTTACTCGTAAGTTTTTGAAACAGTGAAAGTGAAGTCAGAATTTAGTTGTAAAATATTAACGATACATAGCAAGCATAACTTGACACGGGATTTTATTAAAATATCTATTGAAATATATAGTCTTAAGGCTGTTCTTAACTGCTCTGCTCAACAAGCCCAAAACATTTTGATACATTTACAAATTCATTTTTAACGCAAAGATATAAAATTGGAAAGCCTGGCTAGGGAAGCGATTTGGAATTAACTGTTTTTTCCATTTTTTGATCAATAAATTACCTGTTGAGTTATAAGCGATTTTGATCACGTGACTAACACGTTTTTCACCCATTCTTTAGCGCTTTTTCGTCTTCGCGCGGAAATTTGGTTCAAAACACCGACTTTGACACTATTTTCTGAAAGATCTATTATGTTTGGCAAAAAAGAAAAAAATAGCACGATTACAAAGCTTCTGAACAGCAACATCTGCTAGTTTCATGGATTTCCCAACAAAAATAAATTGAAACTTCTGTCAGAAAGTTGCCCTTTTAGATTTGAGAATTTTGGATGAGAAGTGCTTTATCTTTGTATCAGTGCCAGTAAGTTGAAAAGAGAAATGAGTGACAGACAGGAGATTTAAAAGAAACAGAAAATCTAAAAACAACTCATTAATTGGAACGATAGACATGGTGAAACATGACTCGTGGAAATTCGGAAATTTTATCAGACTATAAGAATGGTTTGTCAAAAGACGTATCCTTTCTTTACTAAAGTACCACACCATCTGTCAAAATAATCATCAGTCAAATTGTTATTTCCTTTCAATAACCAATATTGGTAAAACAACGGACTTGGTTATTTATATGTATTATTTAAAATTAAACAAGTGCCAAAGATTATTAACAGTTTGTTACTAATGGGGCTGGACTCTTCTTTTTTCTTTTGAAAGAGAACAAGTAAAAATTAAATTTAAAAAATGAAAAAAACCCAACTGCGTAAAAAGCGAACTAATTAATTATTCCTCATCAATGTGAAATTATTTTTTATGTTACTTACCGGCTTTACGTTTAATTGTCGAGTTACGTTTAATTGTTACTTCCTATCTATAAACACTGTTTTGATGAGTCCTATAGTGTTGTTTTCAGAGGGTGGCCCTGGGGGACACCACCCCCACCCGGAGTAATGAGATGTCCCCTCCGGAAAAATTGAGATTTTGTGTTGTGTTTTTAATGGTCAAAAAGTGCAATTTCCCCCCTGGAACTCTATAATGCCCCCCCCCCCCCCCCCCCCCACGGAGCCACAGAAATCCCTCCCTGAGAAAAATGTCTGAATTCAACACTGCTATAGATGTCTATGAAGGTTAGAGTAGCAGTAAAGATAGAGATCCTACCTACACAACTTCCCAGTTGTGTAATATTTAAACGGAGCTTCTGACTGTAAAATAGTCAATGAAACATCGTCTTCATTTTGAAAGACCTATCCAATGATATGCCACTCAATATGGTGCGTAAAAATTTTTTTCGCCATTTTGTATTTTACGGCCGCCATTTTGAATTTATAAAAACAAAATTAGCCTATAACCATCGGACGGTTAAGACGAATCGATATAGACCTCATTCATTAAAATCCATCCAGCCGTTGGGATTTTTCGAGGGTATAAAGAAATCCACTTACCCAGATACGCATGAAGCAAATAACCCTGCTTGGCTGTCGGGTAAAAAGAGATTAGTCGTAATATCGACATTGCAGATCCGAGCTGAATTGAATGAAGCTCTCTTCCACAAAAATTTAAAGCGCATTTTATTTAGTAGTATGGCGATACTGAAATAAATGTTGGGTGTGGAAGCGAAAGGCAGAAAAGAAAAAAGTCCTTCCGGCCAGTGCCGGGAGGAAGAGGTAGCTTTCATATTCCTTATTTTTAAAAAGCCAACTTATATTATTCAAACACACGAAGCTCAATTTAGTGAAAACCGAATATAGGAGATTCAATACTAATTTTTATCAATACTAAATCATTATGAATGAGAATTTCGCGAAATTAGTCAGCTTTATCCAAGCTGCTTTTATTTAAAGTAACTTATATTTGGCTGCCGAATTCGGCGATTTCTTAAAGTGCCTGCCATTTTAAGAGAACATGGTGGATGAGGCTAACCAGTGAACTTGGTTCAGACCTTAGTAATTGCTGTGCACATGCTCACTCACATCGTAATCGGTTGATATATACGAGTGCTGTCGCAGGCAAAAAATCAGATTTTTTAAAATGTCACCCACATTAGAAATTGAAACTGCTATATCTGAGCCATTTTTTTAAGATAAAGACAAACAAAAAATGCTCCTGAATCCTTATATCAAGGTCAAATACTTAAGAAAGAAACCTTTTTCAATTTCTAATTTTTTTGCACATCACTTTAAATATATTTTTTTTTTAATTTGATGGCCGCCATTTCGAAACAAGATGGCTGATGAAGCTGGCCAACGAACTTGGTCGAGATATTGATGTATACTATCCACATGCCTTCTTACATCCAAATAGGCGAATACGTGTGTTATCGCGAGACAAATACAAGATCGTTTCAAAGTGTTAGCCATGCTAGAAATCCAAAGTGCTATAATTCAACCATTTTTTAAGATATAAACAAAAGAACGAATTTTCAGAAACAAAAACTGCTCCAGAATCTTTGTATCAAGGCCAAACACATAAAAAAAATCTTTTTGAAACAAGATGGCGAATGAAGCTGGCCAACGAACTCGGTCGAGACATTGGTATGTACTATGTACAGAGACAGACCAAGTTACATCCAAATCGGTTCATAAATACGCCTGTTATCGCGTGACAAAAATCAGGTCGTTTTAAAATGTCAGCCACAATAGAAATTAAAAATGCTATAACTCAGCCATTTTTTTAGATATAGACGAAACAAAACCTGTTCCGGAATCTTTGTATTAAGGTAAAACACATACGAAAAAAATCTTTTTCATTTTCTAATTTTTTGGTACCTCATTTTAAATTTATTTTTTTTAAATGGCCGCCATTTTGAAACTAGATGGCGGATGAAGCTCGCCAACTCGGTCGAGATAGTTGTATGTACTATGTCACGCCAAGGTACATCCAAATAGGTTCATAAATACGCCTGTTATCACGTGACAAAAATCAGGAAGTTTCAAAATGCTAGAAGTTTCCACGCTAGAAATTCAAAATGCTATAACTCAGCCATTTTTTAAGATATAGACAAAACAAAAACTGTTCCCGAATCTTTTTATCAAGGTCAAACACATAAGAAAAAAATATTTTTTCAATTTTCAGTTTTTTGGTACCACATTTCAAATTTAAATTTTTCTTAAAAATTTAAATGGCCGCTATTTTTAAACAAGATGGCGGATGAAGCTGGCCAACGAACTCGCTCGAGACATTGGTATGTACTATGTATAAATGAAGTTACATCCAAATCGGTTCATAAATACGCCTTTTATCAAGTGACAAAATTCAGGACGTTTCAAAATGTCAGCCATGCTAGAAATTCAAAATGCTATAACTCAGCCATTTTTTAAGATATAGACGAAACAAAAACTGCTCCGGAGTCTTTGTGTAATGGTCAAATACATAAGAAAAAAATATTTTTCCATTTTCAATATTTTGGTACCACATTTCAAATTTTAAATTTTTAAAAAAATTTTAAATTTTTAAAAAAATTTTAAATGGCCGCCATTTTGAAACAAAATGGCGGATGAAACTGGCCAACGAACTCGGTCGAGACATTGGTATGTACTATGTACACACCGAATTACATCCAAATCGGTTCATAAATACGAGAGTTACAGTATGACAAAGGTCAGATATATATATATATATATATATATATATATATATCAATTTTGAACGGAGGGTGGTTTCGGGGTCTGGGGGTCATGATCGATGAAAATATACCAAAATTTTTTGAAATCGCTTTCCTCCGAACGGCTGCAATAGGTAGCTTTTTGTAATGAAAGCTACCTAAAATGTCAGAAGGAAGTGGGATATGGCAATTAGTAGAAGTTATTTATTTTTGTATCAATAATTTTTAAAGAGAAATAAGTGTGACAGAAGCTGAAAAATCAAGAACAGCTGATTCATAGTGAATAAAGGTGGGACATTATTCATGTCATCCTATAAGTTTTACGTGAGGAAAATTTTACGTCACTCAAAATTGACTCAAATTATCACTATGAGGGTGTTTTTTCAAAAGACGTATTCTTTTTTTCATTCTACCGCCAAATGATCTTTTGAAATAAAATTGCATTTTCCTTCATCCTCAAATCCATAGGAGCTACTTTCTGATTTATTTCTGAATTAATTTTTATTCGGAAACGCATGAAATCGACAGATGTGCTTATTCAGAAACTATGTAATCGAATCATAGGCTTCTAATATAACTGAGCGCAGGAATGGTGTAACCTTTTATTGACGCAGATATCATGCTTGGAGGATAGCGCACCAAACCGGTTTTCCCCTCCAAAAACTGTCAATAGAATGGCCGCTCGCATATTCTCAATACCTACTCGGTTCGGATTCAACACTGGTATTTCTCAGTATATTTTTCTGGTGTGAAATTTTGATTACTTTTAAATACTTAATTTTGTTACTATTTTTTTTTTTGTGTAATAAGGTAGTATCCTAATTCTAATAATATTATAAATGTGAAAGTGTGAAAATGTTTGACTGAACTTAGCGCCAAAACAAATAATTAAATGCCTTTGTATTCATTATGCATTATATATATATATATATTTTTTTTTTTTTCAATTTCTAAAATTTTCTCTTAAGTTAAAAAAAAAAAACTTGCACATTTTATTTGTTTGTAACATAAAACTTACAAGCAAATTACAAAAATATTCACTTTATAATGGAAATATTAATAGTGAAATTGCAAAATATTTTTTTTTCAATATTGCGCAAATATATGCAAAATGTAAAATGGCAAAAAATATTTTGCAATTTAATAAAGTAAATATTTTCGCAATATTGACATTTTGTTGGAGATTGTTAAAATTTGAAGTGTTGACATTTCATTACAAATATTTCTAATATAAATCCAAACAATATTACTATTATAGTTTAAGTATCAGTGATATCGATCTGTGCTTAAAATTAAACGTATTTTTGCATTCAAAATAGCTATAACAAAAATTTTCCTACTAATTTTCGCTTTATTTAATGGCAGACTTTCATCGTTAAATAAAGTGAAAATACTGTATAAAAAGACTGGTAGATATTTGGAATTCAGATTTTCGGTGAATTGATTAGCATAATATAACCAACTAATACTGGTTTTCAGAGTAATTGTGAGTTTGGATTTTTTAAATCTTTATTTCCAAACGGTAATCGTCGCATTTGTTAATCTCGTAATTTATAAGGCGAATATACTATTACAAAGAAATGGTGTTTATAATAAAATATAGAATCATAATCGCTCTTGGATTTACCAGGTGCATTTTTAGTAAGGTTAACATTGTTGTACCTATTATTGCTTTAATGTCAAATTAATGTTCATATTGTTTTTCTTTGAAATGCTACGATATCACAGAGGCAAGAGGCAAGGGAATATTGTACTGTTACATTTGTTTGAAAGTAGGTTTCATTTTTATAACTTTTATTTTGTGTATTACAAACAAATAAATATGTAAATTTTATTAACTTAAGGTAGCTACTTCTGTTACAGCGGATGAGATGTGTCTACATCACTATGATCCCGACTCCAAACGTCTCATCCACTGTCACAACGCTTATAATATTATTAGGATTAAGCTACTTTTATTACTACATGGAGATAATAACGAAACTAAGTATTTAAAAATATTTAACATTTCATACCAGAAAAATATACTGAAAAATACCAGCGTCGAATCTGAACCCAGTAGGTATTGTGAATATGCTTGCCGCTCCCGCCGAGACCGTAGGTATGTCGCCTGCTTGCATCCGAAGCTTGACAGCAGAAACAGAAATTTGTCAACAAAGGGGCAAATAATGACAACCTTTTGGCGATGAAATCAGAAACTTGTTAGCTTCAAGTGTCTGGGGAAAGAACAATGAGATTCGTTCTCTACGTAATTACTCCTCTAAGAATCGAATGGCGGTTTCCATTTTTTGGTAAAAACAGATCTTTCAGAAATTACTGCCAAATTTGGCGTTTTGAATCGAATTTCCGGTTATTTCAAAAAGTACATTTTTCACTCTAGTACAAGAAACAAAATCTTCAGATTGCACAGATTTTTTTTTTATATTTTCATTTTAGAAGGGAAAAAAAGAAAAATCTCGATTCAAGACCGCAATAAAAGATATCAACTTAAAACAAGTGGGTAAGTGTGATCACAGATCGCACAAAGGGTTTCGTTTAATATTCCTTTCAAAACACTTTATCCTTTTGAAAAATCTGTTAGTTCCACATTTCGCAACCAGGGGCGCACTCTATTCTAAAGAAACCTCCATCCGAACGAAACTGTGTTTTACATACTATCCGTAGATATATTAGTCGAGGGGATTGGGCCCATAGCACCCGAGATAAGTAGGAGCCCCTGGTGGTAAAAAGTGGAACTAAAATATGTAAGGCTATGGTGCATAATATGAAAGAATGGTCAAAGGGGCGTCGGCAAAACTTGGAAAAGTGCTCCCCGGGTAAAAGGGCGGAGGTTAGAAAAATTGCTTAAAATACATAAGTTAGAGCCCAGAGAAGTAAATAATATAAGACTTTTTGAAAATTTTATGATTTGTCGTGTGGTCTGAGGTATTTAGCTATACGTACGCAAAAATTCATGTCTCCAACTTCACTAGGGGCTCTCTTAGAAAGAATTGCTTAAAATACATATGTGGTAGCTCAAAGGGTTAAACGTAAGACTTTTTCAAGATTTTATGATTTGTCGCCTGGCCTCAGGTGTTCTGCTATAAGTATGCAAAATTTCAAATCTCCAATTTAATAAGGGGCTCAGTTAGAAAGATTTGCTTAAAATACGCATGTGAGACCCCAAAGGGTTAAATGTACAACTTTTTCAAAATTTTATGATTTGTCGCATGATGGTGTTCAGCCATAAGTATGCAAAATTTCACGCCTCCAACCTAAATAGGGTCTCACTTAGAAAGAATTGTTTAAAATACACATGTGGGAGCCCAAAGGGTTAAATGTACGACTTTTTCAAAATTTTATGGTTTGTCATTTGATGTGAGGTGTTCAGCTATAAGTATGCAAAATTTCACGCCTCCAACCTAATTAGGGGCTCACTTAAAAAGAATTGCTTAAAATAATGTGGGAGCCCAAAGGGTTAAATGTACAATTTGATGTCATTTGATGTGTTCAGCTATAAGTATGCAAAATTTCACGCCTCCAACCTAAATAGGGGCTCACTTAGAAAGAATTGTTTAAAATACACATGTGGGAGCCCAAAGGGTTAAATGCACAACTTTTTGAAAATTTTATGATTTGTCGTTTGATGTGAGGTGTTCAGCTATAAGTATGAAAAATTTCAAGCCTCCAACCTAATTAGGGCTCACTTAGAAAGAATTGTTTAAAATACACATGTGGGAGCCCAAAGGGTTAAATGTACGACTTTTTCAAAATTTTATGATTTGTCGTTTCATGTGAGGTGCTCAGCTATATGTATGTAAAATTTCACCCCTCCAACCTAATTAGGGGCTCACTTAGAAAGGATTGTTTAAAATACACATGTGAGACCCCAATGGGTTAAAATGTACGACTTTTTCAAAATTTTATGGTTTGTCATTTGATGTGAGGTGTTCAGCTATAAGTATGCGAAATTCCACGCCTCCAACCTAATTAGGGGTTCACTTAACAAGAATTGCTTAAAATACACATGTGGGAGCCCAAAGGGTTAAATATACAACTTGATGTCATTTGATGTGTTCAGCTATAAGTATGCAAAATTTCACGCCTCCAACCTAAATAGGGATTCACTTAGAAAGAATTGTTTAAAATACACATGTGGGAGACCAAAGGAAAAATGTACGACTTTTTCAAAATTTTATGATTTGTCGTTTCATGTGAGGTGCTCAGCTATATGTATGTAAAATTTCCCGCCTCCAACCTAATTAGGGGCTCACTTAGAAAGGATTGTTTAAAATACACATGTGAGACCCCAAAGGGTTAAATTTACAACTTTTTCAAAATTTTATGATTTGTCGTTTGATGTGAGGTGTTTGTTCATTCAACTTAGATTATAAATCGGCTACTTTCTGTATTTCGAAATTTTATCTTTGACTTCAGTTAACAACATTTTCGAACCCCGAAACTAGGTTTATTTAAAATAGTTTCAAAATATATAAAATCATACAAACTTGAGTTTTGTTTAAGGTTATTAAAACGGGCCCCGGACAACGCCGGGCGGGTCAGCTATTTTTTTATCATATAACCATCAATATTTATTGTGTTCCTTATATTATTCTGTTAATGCTTTTTAAGGCTGTTTTCAAATCCGAAGGAACAACTTTATGACACAAGTTTTAATTCATTTATGTTCGAAAAAGTAAGAAATTGGCAGGTGTTGCTATTCAGAAACTTCGTAATTGAAAGACTTTTTCTTTTTCTTTTCTTTTTTCTTTCTTTTTTTTTTTTTTTTTGGTAAACGCAAAAGATCTTTCAGAAAATACCGTCAAAGTTGATAATTTGAACCAAATTTCCGAAAGAAAGGAGAAAAAAACAGTCGGAGAGGAGAAATTCCAGTTGTCACGTGACCCAAAATCGCTTATAACTTGATAGATAATTTATTTATAAAAAAAAAAAAAAAAAAAAAAAAACTGAGAAAATATTTCAATTCCAAATCGCTTCAATAGTCAGTTCTGTCAAATTTGTGCTTTTATATTTAAAAATGAGTTAGTAAATGTGTCAGAAAGTTTCGCGCTTGTTAAGGAGTGGTGAACTACCTTAAGCTGTATTACTAATATCTAAAATCTATTTATATTTCTAAGATAAATTCAGTACGTATTTCTTATTTTTATCTCTCCAAAAAAGCTTTTGTCCGTGTAAAATTAATTTGTTTACTCACTTTCGTAATAATAACAGGGGTCGATCCAGGCAAAATTTGGGGCCTATTTAGGGCCCTTTCACAAAAAATCTATTGAATATAATAGGCCTCTTCACAAAAATAAATTTAATAAACCGATTAATTAAATAATAATTAATATTTCAGCTTGTAATTAATAAACCGATTAATTAAATAATAATTAATATTTCAGCTTGTAATTAAGATAGGACTTAGATATGGGTATCAATGAAATCAGCGAGAAATTTGACATCAGGATGCCAAAAAATTTAATCAAAAAATTTAATATTTAAAAAAATAAAATTTCGATTTAAAATATGCTATTATGGAAAACCGCAGCGTCGTCATGTCTACCTGCTTTCCCGCCGAATTGAAATCTTTTTATTTCCTTGTCTTTCCAATTAAAGAAATTAAATTTTTATCGATCGATTTTTAGTGGATATTTTAACTTATACACATCGCAGAAATGTGAACTTTATACCAAATGAAAGTAGATTTTTTTCTGCGTCTGTCTATTCCATTTACAAATTTCTCGGACCAATATTTTCTGATATACGATTTCGCTTTAAAATCTCCACTTCATTTTTCGGCTTAATTTCCTCCGAGGCAACCGTGCATTCGGCTGATTTTACTGGCAACCCTTAGGAGAAACACGGATGATTTCGAGAAAGTCCGTTTGAATTTGCGTTAAAAAGATGGATTGGTTAATTTTAGAAGTTAATTAGCCCGTAATTAGGTTAATTACCAACTTTTTCAAAATTTTATGATTTGTTGTTTGATGTGAGGTGTTCAGCTATAAGCACCCAAAATTTCAAGTCTCTAACATGCATAGTTTCTGAGAACGGGCTCTGTGACGGACAGACGGACAGACAGACAGACAGAGGAGCGAGACGAATAGGGTTTCGTGAGATGAACGAAACCCTAAAAAACCGCGTCGAAACAATGGATGATCGATATTTTTCAGTAACGATACTTTTGATTGTTTTCTAAAAGAAATACTATTCTGTAACAAAATAATTAATAAAATAAATACAGTAATCAAATATAAAATTTTTTAACCAATTAAAACTTAAAAAATGATATGAGATTGGAAACTTTTAAATTCTGGATTTGTTAAATAGTAAGTTAGAACGTTCATTATTTTGTACAATAGGCCAAAAAAGAAAGAAGAAAAAAAAAAAAAAAAAAGGAAATAGACATTGGACTGGAAATTACATCTTCTTTCAATTAATGTTTTAAAAATTATCTTAGGGGTCGTCTTCATACTGAACTTATACCACATTCTGAAATGTTCAATATGAACACCTAATTTTCAATAAATGAAAATTAAAATTCTAGTGCTATATTTACCTTGTGTTAACTGATTAAAATATACATAAAGCACAAATAATTGTACAAAAATTACAGGTGCATAAATTTATGTGCAATTAATTAAAAAATTAGGTGCAATGTAGTTTGATGTTTTCGAATAACAACATTTAAATCCTACTGAAGACGGCCTTGTAATGGTTGAAAACGTTCTAGGTTTTTCTGATGTATTTAGAGATATTTTAAATATCTTTAAATTAGATTTATACACCTAAAAGTAATCTTTGTACAATTATTTGTGCTTTGTGTATATTTTAATTACCTAATTTTCACATCATATTTTGCTTAAATTTTACCCTAGAATGTCAAAGTCATTCGATCAAGTATAAAGTTTGGAATTCCTAACTACTCATTTACGTGGGTGGTTCAATAATTATTGTCCCTCCCCCTAGTGTATATAAAATATTTGTACTGAGATGGTTGATGGGGAATATCGAAGCCTAATGTCTTAAGGGTGTTCTCAAATCCAAAAGGGCAACTTTCTGACATAAGTTTTAATTTATTTTTGTTCAAAAATTCATGAAACTAGCTTGTGTTATTGTTCAGAAACTATGTAATCGAGCTGTTTTTTCCTTTTTTTCGCAAACGCAATAGATCTTTCAGAAAATTATGTCAAAGTAGGCGCTTTGAACCGAATTTCCGTGCGAAGGGAGAAAGAGCAGTCAAGAGCGGCCGGAAAACGGGTTTGTCACGTGATCGAATTCGCCGATAACTGCGTAGATAATTGATTGATCAAAAAATGGAAAAAGCAGTTCAATACCAAATCGCTTCTATGGCCAGGCTTTCCAATTTTATACCTTTGCGTTAAAAAATGAATTTGTAAATATGTAAAAACGTTTTACGCTTGTTGAGCAGAGCAGTTAAGAACAGCCTTAAATGCCCATATGCTCAATTTGAGAACCATAGCTGCTATATTAACATAGTTATGGAGGGAGGGGTGAAGTTTTAAAGACCTATTTTTGAGGGAGTTTTAAAGAGGGGGCTGAGGGTGAAATGCTGATTTGGAGCTTATCTGCTGTTGCTTCTGTAACAGCGGATGAGATCTGGCTACATCACTATGATCCCAACTCCAAACGACAGTAGTTACGTCCATAGACTTCTCATATAATGACATTCATTCTTCTTATCTTTACTCTGAGGTTACGTCTCATCCACTGTCACAAATCTAGCCCCATAGGCTCAAAATCAGCCTTTCACCCCCACTCCCTCTCTTTTTCTCTTCCCTCCACAACTATGTGAATAGCAGCTACGGTTCTGAAATTGAGCATGTAGGCATCTAAGGCTTCGATATTCCACAACAATCATCACAGTACAAATATTTTATATACGCTAGGAACAATAATTATTGAACCACCCACACATAATCATTGCAAAGCAGATTGAAATGCTTATAGTTTTTCAAGCACTCAAAAACTAATTCGCAGAATAAGTTGTAATTTTGGATTCCCATATTTGACGCCTCTGGGAATCGAAAAAATATATATAGATTACAATTCATAATGTTTTCGAAAATTTACTTAAAAAAAACTATTTTCTAATGTAGATTAATCTAAAATATATATACGTATATTGTTAATTAATTTTTGAAAAAAAAAAAAATGAATTCCAACCCATGAATTTTTTAACAGTAATGAATTTCTAGAAGCTTCAAATATAGGAATCCAAAGTAATAGCGTATTTCTGAACAAATTAAAGGTTCGTAAGAAGACAGCCAAAAATTTCATCCGCGGGTTCGGCCGGGATTTGAACCCGGGACCTCTCGCACCCTAAGCGAGAATCATACCCCTAGACCACCGAACCACATTCAGCTCTCAATAAAGCAACATTATCTAATCTGTTCGCATGACGTTTCTATTTTAAATTTCCGTAAGTCTATGATTGCAGTATCAGTGTTCCATTTCAACACAGATAACACATTATTTACGTCATTTTACGGGATAAAAGGATTTATTATTATTATACCTATTTTAAGAAATTTTTATTAAATGATGCAAGGTTTTATTTTAATGATGGAATTGTATTCGCAAATATGGAAAAGAAAAAATAAGTAATTTATAATAATAGTAATAATAACAATAATAATAAAATGCAGTCAGAAGAAAGAAAATTCTTGCTACGTAGGTGCTGATTATTTGTGATGACATTTTGCTCAAAATTCGAAATTTTGAACACAAATATAGGAAAAAATTAAAAATGTATTGAAAAAAAAGTGTTGTGGTTTAGCTTAATATTTTATAAAATTATTGCATATTAATAATATCTAATTAGTATTAGCATTCTATTATTTCTCATTCTAGTAGATGAGCTATCAAGTTTCCAGAAATGTTTTTTGAACTTATCGCATATAAAAGAAAAATAAAAGCTTGAAATGTTGAAATTTTAAAAGAATAAAAACCCTAAAAGATGGTTTTTTTAAAAATTGTTGTTATAACTTTGATTTGATTTGGTTCAAAGTAAAAGGAACAAAAATACCGTATTTTATGGAAGAAGCGCCGCGGCGTTTACGAGTTTAAAAGTTAAATTTTTCTCAAGTGCGGCGTTTACGCCATGTGCGGTGTTTACGTTTTTTTTTTTTTTTTTTTTTTTTTTTTTTTTTTTTTTTTCGCGCGCAAAATATTGGGGTAAAATAAAATTCTGGGGCAAATTGTTTTCAAGTCCCCTGCTCAACAACCTGACTTCGCCGATAATGAAAACAGTGAAATGTCCGATTATGTTAAAAAACATACAGCGTGGACTAAGAAAATTTACAGCTCTTCTATTTTGATATTGGCGACTCAGATTTTGAGGACTTCGAATAGAAACTAAAGAAGGCATAAATTAATTGTGACCCACTCATAAAAAGCGTGCCAAGTTTCGTCGACTACTTAAAAAAAAACGTGGAACGCCTAAGGAGAGGGATTCCCGTTCCGCGCTCTGGATGGTTTTAAATACTAACTGATGTCTCCTTAATTTAAAAGTTACATTAAAATAGTATTAAAAATTTATTTAAATATTTAAAATAAAATTTTAGACATCTTAAGATATTAAAAATGAGCACCGTATACTGCTCAGAAAACTGATTAAGTTAGGTCGATCTGACACTGTCGACAAAAGTAGAGTTCCTACATCTGCGGCGTTTACAACGGGTGCGGCGATTACGATATTTTTAAGCTTATTCAAGCCAATATAGAGGAGTGCGGCGTTTCTTCCATAAAATACGGTAATAAAAATAACGACAATAATAATAATAATAATAAATTTCATTATCTGGAGTATTTTCAGAGTGAGCAGTGAAGGATTAAGTAACAATGTAAATTAACAATAAATTACAAAAGCAGTATATTTAACTTCTGTTGGGAATTAGAGAAGAAACCACGGGCGGGGTTGGAGTACACGAAATTCAAATCAAGGTGCATTATAAGAAGCTTTTATTGAAAGTTCTGAGACAAAATAAATATATTGGTTTGAAAACAATAAAATAACGTGTCTTTCGACAATCAATTCATAAAAGTCAGATTAATTGTCAGTTATTTAAAGTATGTATTTCTTTTAAAGAAAATATGATAGCGAAATAAGAAAACATTTGTTTTTATTTCATCACAACGGTTAATTATTGAATATTTACCAGTTCATTGAATTATTATAATATCAAATTTGTTTTAAGGTTAACTTTACTAAAATTAAATTAATTAATTAAAACTACATTATTTAAAAAGATATAAAAAAAATTTTAAGTATTTGTAAATACTCATTTTTTACTAATAATAGAAAAGGCCAGAGCAACCTCCAGTCGAGAAAGGGGAAAAACAAACAGTACTGTAGTATATTATAATAGTAGTAGTATATTACTATTATAGTGTTTACTATTTTATGGTAAACTTAAACTGAAGAGGCGTTTCTTTTTAATTTACTTTGCATATTACAGTAGAACCTCGATTACCCGAAGTAATTGGGACCGACCATATTCCGGAAAATCGAAATTTTCGGATAATGGAGAATGCTTCAATTTTAAGATTAAGGAGAAATATATGCAATATTTCTTATTATGGTAACAAGTGCGTAATAAAAATAAAGCAATAGTAAATTAGAAACAAGAATAAATTACCTGAATTTTAATTTTGAAATTGAGTACCTTTTACATACATCACAAAGGTTTAAAAAATGTTTTGTCTGTCGCAGTTTCGATTGTCTTTGCTTTGAAGCTCTATCACAGAGTTTTTCAATATTATTAGTTCACCAGTATCACAGTCTTTCTGCTGCGCCAGCCATGCCAAACCTTTTGCAAAACATTCAAAAGCTTCAGAATTGCTAATTTGTTCGTTTTCTTCGTTCCACTCCGCAGTTTACGGAATCTCAAGATACATTCAAAGGAATTCTAAGACAGGGGATCGAAAATATGTATATATACTACTCGTAATTTGGAAAGGACAGCTTGCATACAAGAAATATGATAATTAAAAAAAAAAAAAAAAAGCTTTCAAAATTGATTTTGCACACGAGGAATGTGATAGTTAAAAAAAAAAAATCTTTAAAAATAAATTTCGGTTAACCGAGAGTTTCGGTTAAAAAAGTTTCGGAAAAAGGATGTTCTACTGTACTTTCTAGGTATGGTTATTCAGTTAGATAGACGAAAGGAAACACTTTTTTTTTCTCTCAAAGCCTGAGATTCGGTGTCTAAGAGGAAAATTTGGAGATTTATTTTATGTTTCATTAAAAAAAAATAATTAATTAAATAAAAAAAAAGTAAACGTTTCTCCCCAGCTTGAAATTTGCATTAGACTTGAAAAAATTAATGTTTGTTTTTATATTATTTATCAAATTTGTAACACTACTATAAAAAAGGTGTAAACTATTCTTATTTTGCTTTTGCGCTTTATGATTATGAGGGAGATGTGTTATAGAGACATAAAATAAAAAAGATAGTTAAATTATTGTTTTGACCAATGTAAATGAAAGAGAATGGTTGGAATGAAAATCACACTTTCACGCGACTGATATATTATAAATTTAAAATACGTTGACAAACAAATTCTAGTCAATGTTGTTTGGTTATCTTCTCTTCTTGTACTTCAAAATTTCTATTAAATATAGTTAAATAAATAACTCATATTTTATAAACTTGAAATAAAAATTTCGTGCCTGTCGATCATGTAACGTTCTTTAAAATATTAGCAGCAGAAACAAAAAATACTAATGGGCCCAGCCGGGATTTGAACCCGGGACCTCTCGCACCCAAAGCGAGAATCATACCCCTAGACCACTGAGCCATACAATTTTATCAAAAGAAACAATCATATTACCACTCTCAACGGGGTGTTCTCAAATCCAAAAGGGCAACTTTCTGACATAAGTTTTAATTTATTTTTGTTCGAAAATGCATGAAACTAGCGGGTGTTGGATTTCAGAAATTATGTAATTGAGCTGTTTTTTCCATTTTTTGCAAACGCAATAAATCTTTCCGAAAATAATGTTAAAATGGGCGTTTTGAACTGAATTTCCGCGCGAAGGGAGAAAGAGCACTCAAGAGCGGGCGAAAAACGTGTTTGTCACGTGATCGAATTTCCTTATAACTGAATAGGTAATTGATTGATCAAAAAATGGAAAAAACAGTTCAGTTCCAAATCGCTTCCATGGCCAGGCTTTCCAATTTTATATCTTTCCTTTAAAAAATAAATTTGTAAATATGTCAAAACGTTTTGCGCTTGTTGAGCAGAGCAGTTAAGAACAGCCTTAACTGCTCTGCTCAACAAGCGCAAAACGTTTTAACATATTTACAAATTCATTTTTTAACGGAAAGATGGAAAGCCTGGCCATGGAAGCGAATTGGAATTGAGCTGTTTTTTCCATTTTTGATCAATCAATTACCTATTGAGCTATCAGCGAATTCGATTACGTGACAAACCCGTTTTTCGCTCGCTCTTGAGTGCTCTTTCTCCCTTCGCGCGGAAATTCGGTTCAAAAGGCCTACTTTGACACAATTTTCTGAAAGATCTATTGCGTTTTCTAAAAAAAGTGAAAAAATAGCTCGATTACATAGTTTCTGAACAATAACACAAGCTAGTTTCATGCATTTTTCGAGCAAAAATAAATTAAAACTTATGTCAGAAATTTGCCCTTTTAGATTTGAGAACACCCTTAAGTAAATAACACATATTTTATAAACTTGAAATAAAAAATTCGTGGCTTTCGATCATGTAACGTTCTTTAAAATATTAGCAGCAGAAACAAACAAAACAAAACAAAAAAAAAAAAAAACTAACGGGCCCAGCCGGGATTTGAACCCGGGACCTCTCGCACCCAAAGCGAGAATCATACCCCTAGACCACTGAGCCACACGGCTTATCAAAAGAAACAATCACTCTTAAAGACATCCGTTTCACGCTTGCACTTTAAATGTTTCATTTCCAATCATCACAAGTAACCATGAAGGTAGAGTGGAGACCGGCTAACTGCGCCGATGCCGACCCTTCTTTGCCTCCCCCTGTATGAACTGCGCTCGGCGTCACGTTGGACCGGATATCATTGTCAACCCCCTGTCTTATACATATGGGCACGAAGTGACAGCTTTTTTTGTTAGAAAGACTCTTTTCTGTTGGCGTTGATTCGCTAAATTGGGCGCTTTATCGATAATTTCGGCTATCAATAATGCTTTTCTTAAACTCGCAAAAAACTTATACACATATATTTTATATATGTGTATAATATTTTTTTTTTGTTGTTGTTGTTAATAATAACTATTAAATCACAGAAAAATCGACACTATAAAAATGTATATTCCGTTAATATAATATGCACAAATTGAAAAAAAAAAAAAAAAGGAAATAAATAAAAGTATGATGATAAAAAAAATCCATATATATAACCATTATAGAACATTACAAATCATCATCAATTTCAAATATTTACATAAGAAATTTAAACATTGAGGAATTTTTTTTAATTACTTTAGAAGAGAAAATTTTATGAAGAAATAAAACTTGTTACCTAATAATGCCATTTTTTTCTCCAAGCATATTATTTTTCGTTCAATAATATAATATCTGACATAGGCCAATTATGCATGGAAACAAATATTTTCGTAAGGTTTGAACTAATATCTCATTCACTCTGCCTTTAGATGTTTCATTCTAAGATTCTTCAAGAACCTTAAACATTATTAACATTTATATACAGATATTTACAGATATTTCATAATTCAATTAATATGCTAGAAATAAATTTCACTTTAATATTATTCTCTGTAGTATTTTGAAAAAAAAGATGCTGAGGAAAAAGAACAACATTCTAAATGGAAGAATATTCTTGCTGCTGAAATATCCCTATGAACGCGAATTTGTACTTCTTTTATTGCTCTTAATATTATTGTTTTTACTATTATTATTATTAAACTTATTTAGAACTATGGTATATAAATAATCCTTTTTTATTTTCTTTCAAAACTTATTTTTTTTCAAGTTCTAAAGTAAATTTTAAAATTCCAAAGCGGTTGCACGATGTTTTATAAGTAAAACTTAAATATGTATTTCTTGATAAAGTTTAATTTTTTCTAAATATATAATTCTTATAATCACGCACGATTCTCTTATGCACAGGCTGATAAATTAATAATAATAAGAAGAAGAGCATTAAATTCACATGAATTCAAAACTGAGAAGTGCATTATCATTTGAAGAATATGCATTCAAAAGTGGTGTAAAGAAACTTAATTCCTTAGGGGTGTTCTCAAATCCAAAAGGGCAACTTTCTGACATAATTTTTAATTTATTTTTGTTCGAAAATGCATGAAAATAGCTGGTGTTGTTGTTCAGAAACTATGTCATTGAGCTATTTTTTTTCCATTTATTTATTTATTTATTTATTTATTTTTTTGCAAACGCAATAGATCTTTCAGGAAAGAGTGTCCAAGTGGACGTTTGGAACCGAATTTCCTCGCGAAGGAGGAAAGAGCCCTCAAGAGTGGGCGAAAAACGTGTTTGTTACGTAATCAAATTCGCTTCTAACTCAATAAGTAATGGATGGATCAAAAAATGGAAAAAACAGTTCCATTCCAAATCGCTTCCATGGACAGGCTGTCCCATTTTATACCTTTCCGTTAAAAATGAATTTGTAAATGTGTCAAAACGTTTTGCGCTTGTTGAGCAGAGCAGTTAAGAACAGCTTAAGGTGCTTCACAAATTCCGTGCTCGCAACGCAAAATTTTGTGACACATTGTCCGATTCATTTTTATACTTAAAGAGATAAAATTAACAAGCCTAAGCGATTTTTAATTGAATAGCGTATTCCATTTCCAGACAAATAAATTATTTAAACAGTTATAACCCATTCTTGCTATGTGATGAGAAATTTTTATACTTTATCGCACTGCTGCTTCGTGAATTTGGTTCAAAACGCCAACTTTTACAGTATTTTCTGTAAAATTATCTACTTTTTCCACAAAATGGAAAAGTCATTTGATTACATAGTTTCTTAATAACATCTTCTAATTTAATGTGTTTTCAAGCATTCAGAAATGTGTCAGAAAATAGCTTCTTTGAATTTGAGAGCAGCCTTAAGACTGTTTTCAAATGCAAACTGGTTACTTTCTAGAATTCATATTTGTTTGTATTTACATGAGAGTGACCTATCTGTTATTTAGAATCTGTGAAATCGAACGGTTTTTCCAATTTTCATTAAAGGCAATCTTTTACAAATTGCTGTTAAAAGCATTTAGCATTTGAACTGTATTTCCACAATGCGTTCTAAACTGAATTTCCAGACGTGACAGTCCGATAAATTTTTATCAAACAACAATTGCTTATAATTCAACATGTAATTCAGTTATCTGAAAATGAAAGATTAATAGATTCTAAATCCATTCAATAGTCATGTCTGCAAGTAACATGCTTTTACGTTTAAAAGCATGTTTGTAAGTTAGAAATTTTAGAGGGAAACTCTTTGCAACACCCTTAAATCTAAAAAAAAAATTTACCTTTATACACATAAGATTATGATTTTCTAATTTCTTATTAAATCAACACATCTTCTCCAAATATAGTAATTTCACACATTAGATTATGATTTTCTAATTTCGTATTAAATCAACGCATCTTCTCAAAATATAATTTCAAAGTTTTATATATCTATAAAGATAAAATATCCTTTTTTAATAATAGATGACTTCCTATAAAAGAAAAATACACTTTAAATAATAGAGTATAGTTGACTTTATGATTTTGATCCTCAAAATATTTTTAAATTAAATTTTTGCTGACTTTTAAAAGCCAAATGTTTAAGTAGAATTGATGAATTAGTTATTTGGCATCTGAAAGAGAATATAAATACATGAATGGATGAGAATTATGCTGTGATAGAAAAATTTAACATATTAATTATTTTTAAAATAATCCTAAATTAGACCATTCTCCATTCTGCTTCATTTAAAAAATAATAGTAGTAATAATAATAGTAATACTACAACTTATAGTAATAATCTTCTTAATTTAAACATGCTGCTGACGGATTTGGTATTATTTGAGGAAAATAATTATGAAAAGTTAAAGTCCATTATTTTTATCTTTCGAAAATAAGAATTTTCACTGTATATTAAAAATCATAATAGCTTTGGAAATGAGGGTTATGATTATCTGTTACAGGTTATCTCGCAATTTATTTCGGACGCCAATATTTTGCCAAAAATTTTCCCACCAGAGAATAAACATTTATTTTATATTACTACCTATAGTTCTTGCAAAAATGAATACATTTTTAATCTTTATTATTATTATTATTTAACCATTCCATAGATTTTCGATTAAAATAAATAAAATATTCCGTTTTAAACATCATTAGCGCAAAATAAGGTAAGGGAGGAGGGGGTTCTACGTCAAATTCCTCCAAGAGTATAAACTAATAACATACATATAAAACTCATTGTGTTAAATAAATACATTATATGTAAAACCAACGTAAAGAAAAGTATAAACAACCAAAATTTTTAGCATACAACTGTTTCGTGGCTCCATAATGAGAGCCTTTATTAGAAAAGAAAAATTTTTTTAAAGAAAGAAAAAGAATGCAGCAATAGCAGCAAAGTTGTAATGTTACTGCTACTGCTGTTTCTCTGTCTGTCTTTTCTGAAGATTAAGCCTTTAAGCACATAAATGCTCAATTTATATAATGGATGTTTGTGCTTTTCGTTAGTCTTTGGAATGGATAATTTTCTTCTGATGTACTGATGGCTTCCATTATTATGAAACAGCCATTATAAAAGAACTGTTAGGTGAAGATGAAAGAGCAGTCGTAAAAAGTTAGAAGTCCGATTTTCTGGTCAGAATGGGAAAGAAAAATGGCCATAATTTAAAAAAAAAACAAAAAATGTATATGGGCATCCCCCCCCCCCCCCCCACATTCTGACCAGAAAATCAGAGTTCTAACTTTTTACGGCTGCTCTTTCATCTTCACCTAACACTTCCTTTATAATGGCTGTTTCATAATAATGGAAGCCATCAGCCCATCAGAAGAAAATAACTCGGTTAAGGCGGAAACTTGGTTAAGCGGGACTCGGATAATCGGGACTCTACTGTACATTTCATTTAAAAAATCGTCTTTAGAATATTTTTGTTGGTGTTTAGAGGGGGATCATGACCCCCGTGACCTCCCCCTTGTACGTGCCATTGTAAATTGCATAGTTCAGTATTACATATGATTACATATTTTAAATTTTAAAATAAGTCGGCTATTAGAAAATTAGTAAAATTCTCTTTGTAAATATAATTTCCGGAAGAGAGGGGGGGGGGGGGCAAAATCCATGTTTGCCCCGGGTGCAAAAAAGGCTAGTTTCGGTCCTGCTTAAAAGGTGGCTTGATAAAGCAGCATTGAAACAATGCAAAGTTAAAAAGCAAAAGAAAATCACAACATATTTGGTAAAAAAGATGAAGTGTCGTACGTGTCTATCCAATAAAGTGCCCGAAATTACGCAATTGACAAAATAAGTAAGTTGACTCTGTTTATTATTTTCATAAAGAACATGCTTTTTTAACACTATTTCTACCCACATCCAATAACACCTTTCAAAGTTTTGATTTTTATTTATTTTCCTTTTAATTTTTAAAGATAATAACTATTAAAACAACTCTTCAATGTACTAGACATGATTCGGAATTGTTTGATCTAAAACTTACAAATAAAATATTAATCATAAATCAAAATATGTTAAAAGTTGTCATTTGACATCGGTCAAAATAGTGTTGGCAATAAAATTTTTCACATTTAAAAAAGACTTTGAGGAATTTTAAGGGCTTTCGGTTAAGCCGATTTTCGGATAACCGGGTTTTGACTGTATATATATATAAAATGTTATTTTTAAAAGTTACAGAAATTTAATTTTTTACGGGATTTAAATACTATATATTTAGTAAAACTTTCTTCGTGTACTAATAATTAAACAATAAAAGTTTCATTTTTGTACAAATAAAACTTACCGAGTTATGATAACTTGAATTTTATGTATTTTCAGCATTTTTTGTCATTGAAAAAGGAAAAAAACTTTTTATCCAAATGTTACAAGTCAAAATAAAAAATTTCTTAACAATGGTATGTGTTTTTTAAAAATTAACATTAGATATTTCTTGAAATACCTTGAAAGAGCTAACAAAATTTGGGGCGGCAGTTTGCACCGCGCCATTTAAATGAGAAGTCCCCTTCTTTCGTAGTAAATATTAGTAAGTATCCTCTAGTAATATTTTATTTGTATTCATTACGTTGAATATCTCATAAGATATAATGCAATGCTAGATGAATACAGACCTTAAGTATTGTGATTATTGTCGCCAAGATTTACCATGGCCGGATTTGCATCCAGAAGACTTTTTTGGGAAAAAGAACTCTTTAAGGCAACCCTTAATAAAATGATGGATTGCTTATCTCACCCCCTTCGAGCGCAGTTCATACAGAAGGGGCCGAAGCTGTAGGCGCAATTTATGATCTCCTCCCACCGTAGGCGCAATTGATGTACACCCGGTAGAGTAGAGTGCTCTATCTCCCTGCAAGTAACTAACTAATCATTATCTATCATTCATGCTTCAATAAAGAGGATTAAAAAAAAAAACTTTATTGCTAAGAACATGACTAGAGTTTGAGTTTCATTTTACTGATTCGTAGTTTTTGAAATAGTTAAAGTGAAAACAGAATTTAGTTGTAAAATGCTGACAATATTACATAGCAAGCATAATTTGACACCGGATCTTATTAAAATATCTGTAAGGCTGTACTCAAATCGAAAAGGCCAACTTTATGACAGAAGTATTAATTTATTTTTTTTTCAGAAATGCATCAAACTAGCAGATGTTATTGTTCAAAAACTATGTAATCGAATCTTTTCCGTTTTTTTTTTTTTTTTTTTTTTGCAAACGCAATAGATCTTTCAAAAAATAGTGTCAAAGTGGGCGTTTTGAACCGAATTTCTTCGCGAAAGAAGAGTAACCACTCAAGGAAGGATGAAAACCGTCTTTGTCACGTGATCAAAATCGCTTATAACTCAATAGGTAATTTATGGATCAAAAAAGGGAAAACACAATTCGATTCCAAATCGCTTCCATAGTCAGGTCTTCCAATTTTATAGCTCTGGGGCTGTTCAAATATTACGTAAGCATGTTTTTGACAATTTTTGACCCCCCCTCCCCCCTTGTCAGCAAAAATAAGCAAATCGCAAACCCCCCCTTAATAATTACGTAAGAAATTTGCACCCCCCCCCCCCTCCACTTAAAAAAAAATTAGGACACAATACAATTAAAAAAAAAAACTCTACTCGACTTAAAAAATATAATAATAAATGCTTGTTTTATTTCCTTACAATTAATTCTATTTAAGAAAATTTCTTAGATCACAATTTTAGAAGAACTTAGCCATTTGAAAAATTTAAATTTGAACATGCCCATATCTATTTCGATGCTGACCACGGCTGCTCAAGCCATTTTTCCATATCTGTTACGATATTGGTTTCCAGTTTTACTTGATTATCTTCATCGCTTTCTTTTCGGATGCAATCTTGATCAACTTCATCTTCCTTGATACACTCAGCATCTTCTGTATCTTTCACGAATTTTACGAAGCACATAAGTTCATTTGCTCGACGAGCAGCAATTTTCAATGGTCGTATAAGGCAGGCCTTCTCGCTTTTTTCACTGTGCTGAATTTTTACTTTCTTCTAACTTTACAAGAAGAAAGTATTGGATTCATGAAAATTTTCGAATTCCGGTTTTCGACGGATTTACACGTTTTAGAGGACAGAGAACCCGAAAAACATGTTTTTACAAAATGTCTGTCTGTGAGTCTGTCTGTCTGTCTGTCTGCGTGTCTGTGTGTGACACAAATTTTGTGGGCGCTCTATCTCAAGAACTAATGCACGGAATTTAATAAAAATTCATATTGAGTTAGTCCCTGATACAAATTGATGCTGATTAGTTTTTGGTGAAAATCGCTCAACAGGTGGCGCTGCTACGCTGCATTTTTAATGATTTCCGCAATGGCTCTATCTCAAGAACTAATGCACGGATTTTCACGAAACTGCAGGTTCAGTTAGTCCTTCATATGACTTGATGCTGATTACGTGTTGGTGCAAATTGCTCAACAGGTGGCGCTGCTATGCTGCATTTTTTACGATTTCCGCAATGGCTCTATCTCAAGAACTAATGCACAGATTTTCATCAAACTTCAGATTTAGTTAGATGTTAACAGAAGTTGTTGCTGATTAGGTTTTCGTGTTAATCGTCCAATAGGTGGCGCTGCTATGCTTGCATTTTCATGATTTTCGCAATAGCTCTATCTCCAAACGCACGGATTTTTCCCAAACTTCAGTTAGACTTTGGCGTAAGTGGTTGCTTGGTAGTTTTGTTTAACATAGGTTTTGGTGTAAAGTACCCAATAGGTGGCGTTGCTAATCTGAATTTTGCTGGATTTACACGACTTCGGAGGTAGCCATATCTCAAGAACTAATGCACGGAATTTCATATCTACAGAAACCTCATGATGGGCATAGATTGCCGTTTAATTTTGGTAGTGTGATAGCGAATTTTCAAGCATTAACATGCATGAGATAGAAGAAAGTTTTGGGATTGGTATATCCGACTAGTTTTGTGTCTGTTTGCTCACTTCTGAGATGCATGATATTGGCCACAACTTCCACAATTTCTTGGGGATAATTGCAATTTTATGGAAGGGCAAAAATAATCATACAGCATCTTTAAAAATCCCTTTGCTGTAATATTGAGATTTAAGGCCAGGCGGAGACTTAAACTTATAAATTCCCCCTTCTCACTTGTAATGATGTCATTTGACGATTGCATGATTTTAATTGGAGGAGGAATGAATCGTCCTTTTAATACACGAAATAATCCACTACGTGCAGGAGAGCAACAATTCTTTTCTTCGCATTTTATAATTTGCAGCAAGTATTGATTTTCTTGTAAGTGCTTCGAATACCAATCCAAGTCATAACCAAGAGAGTCTGGTTCGCCTGAATCAACATATGTGGCAGTAACCGTCAATGTTTAATGAGTTCCAGATATCTGCGAGAGTTTTACCATCATATGCAAAGTTATTTTGCTCTATTTCTTCATCAATAGTGCTACCGTTCTCATCGAGATGGGAACCATAATGGTCATAAGGGTGTATAAGACCAGACAGTTCTCGACTGATTGGTGCCATTCGCATCTCTACTCAGTTATATGCACTTCTTCCAGGAGCATTGCACGCAGTGAAATTTCCATCCAAATCATGCTTTTTGAAATGGTTAATAGCAAATGATATAACTTTCTGGTAGCGGGGATTCTCGTCTGGAGCTCCATCAACCGTAACTATGATTACAGGTTTGATGAAACCCTCTTTTGTTTTCACTAATTTTTCAAAGTTTTTGAGGATTAATAGAGTTTCAAAATCCTGAGCATGAGTATTTGCTGTGGAAGAACTGTGTTTCCCACTTCTTATATCAATAAACGTTGGACCAGAATAACCTATGGCTTTACTTTGACCTTCCATGCCAGGAGCAATCACAATACCAGCGTAAATAGATGGGATAAGTTTGTGACGTTCAGCGATGACCCACTCGTGGTCGGGTAAGGATACACGATACTCCATATGCATCAGTATCGGGGACTGTTTATTGGCTGCTGTAATTCTCTAAGGTACATGCACTATGTCATCCTGTGAAAGAAGAAACACTTGCATGGGTCCAAGAATTGAAGCTAAAGTTTCTAAATAGCGGATGGATGTTACTGCAAATTGGGTATCAATGTGAGATCGGTAATAATCAGTCTAAAACCAAGAAAGTTTTATCGGCACTGTGGTGACATGTCTTCGACCCTCGATTTTTGAGGAATTTTTTGGAAGCAAACGAAGATATGTTCCACTCATGCTTATTGCAAAACCAATCTTTTTCAGTTCTACAGTCAAGTTATCGAGAGTTTTGACACTTCGTATTGACTCGTTTCTTCTTTTTGCATCTGCAGCGCTTCCAATAATAGCTATGTCTGCTATTGCCCTAAGCAATAATGGTTGATCTACATTTAAACTTGGTCTTCCTACTGATTCCCTCAAAGCTAATTTTTTTTAATGTCTGGATTATCATAGCAGATTTCTTCAAGCTTTGTTCGTTTGGTGGTTCGATGTTTTCTTTGGTATTCATCATTTTGTCGTTTCCTTTTTAAGGATTGTTTTTCTTTTTTTAGATCACTGGAAATCTTATTTATCTGTTTTTGAATTTGAGATACACTGGTTTTAAATCAATTGGATTACATTTCATTTTTAGTAAGGTACAAAATTTGAAAACAGAAGATTATCTGCTACAAAACTTACATATTTTTTAATTTTTTCCCCCATGGATACATTAATTTTCGAGTTATTTGAAAAGAAAAAATAAGCTTTAGCTTGGCTACGCCATATTTAAAAAGCAATAACTCATTTTTTGACATTTCTTTGGTCTTTATTTATCCCCATTCTGACCATGTTTCGCCAAGGCTACACGGTCATTTTATCTTATCTATCTTTTTTCCAATTTTTACAAGTAATCATGTAAACTAAAAGTTATGATAAAATATATTTAAAATTTTAAGAATAAATTGATTATAATTACCTTTATAAAATAATCAAGAAAGACTGATTTCTTTTTGGTTGCCTTACGCAGTTCGTTCTCAATTATTTTTAGCACCAATACCTCTAACTCTTTGTCAGTTTTAGAAGACTTTTTGTACTGCCGCCACACATCATTAGTTTTATATTGGATATCCTTCAAAGGTTTATCTGATGCAGACTTTTTGAAACTTTCAAAAAGTTTTTTACACAAGATTTCTCGAAATGAAGACATATTTCTGATCTTATTTATTTTAAACATCACTACACTACAGTACTGAGAGGTTTTCAAAACTGAAGAGACACCAGACAGTAGAGGAGTCGGTCATTGTGGTTATGGGGTTCAACCACTTGACAGAGGAGGGGTGGAAACAAAAAAGATGGAATTTTACTTACGTTTTAGAAGCTTTCCCGGAAGACTCATATTGTCACAATACAACATATCGCATCCGTCTATTAAATTCTATTCTATTCTATTCTCACAATTGGAAATAGTAGTAAGTTCTCAGAGATAATAAGCTCTCATGCACAGGGCTTAGTTTGCACCGGAGCCGACCGGAGCTCAGCTCGGGTACTTCTCCGTTCTTAGTAAATATTTAAATATTGGTCGGAATTCAGCGGAGCTCATAAATACAGGGCTCCGGAGCCCAGTGTAGCAACGCTTCCGAAAAAAGAAGCCTAAATTACCCTTTCATTCCTTCCCATCTCCAAGTTTTGCATTCTTTTTTACTAAAACAATTATATGTGACGTAATGTGTCGCACACGTAGAAGATGGAGATGAAACGGATTCAATTTTTATATCAGTTTGTGGTCTTGGCTAGAAAGCAGTCGAGCAGGGTTTCCCCTTTTTCTATAAAAGCATCGAATCTTCCAATAACGGTGTTAAATTTTTAATATAATCTGATTTTCAGGGGCTCACCACAAAAGATCGTTATACGGAAGGAATCGATTGTAGTTTAAGATATGCACCTTTTATAGGAAATTGAAAAACGTTGTTCAATTCTTCAGCATATAAATATAAATCTCTGTAAATTTGATTCATTTTTTCATAAAAATGCATAGCTGCGAACTATTCCTTTTTGGTGTTAACACTATTTCCGAATCATAATCTTTACCACATTTAATCGCAGAATTCTGCAATTAACAACATTAAAATTAGGCAAAGAATTCTATTCGGAAGGAGTGATAGCTAAAAAGTGGAATAGTTCACAACTAAGTATATGCTGATAGATACATTTAAATTTTTTATTTTACTATAGAAAAAAATACTTTACCTTTTGGCAAATAATGTATGAAATATAAATATGCAGATTGCAGTGGCAGGAGGGGAGGGGGACGGTATGGCTGTTAGTATCGGTACTGCAGAATAGTAGGGATCCGGTACTTTTTTTGTTAGAAATTAAGCCCTGCTCATGCATCAAACATGAACAGTCACCTCTAGATAAAAGAGATTGTTTATGTTTTCCTTGTGCGGTCAAAATAGCTGACATCAGAACTTCAAGTTAAGTATTCTTTTGCTATTTCTTTTTTTCAATTTGAAATTTTTAATAGTTTTTTTTTTTTTTTTTTTACAAGTTAAGAGATTTTGAAAATGTCTTACGTAAGCATCATTCAAACTCCCCCTCCCCCCTTGTCAGCAAAAATAAGCAAATCGCTAACCCCCTCCCCCCCCTTAGGTGCTTACGTAATATTTGAACGGCCCCTCTCCGTAAAAAAAAAATTAATTTGTAAATGTGTCAAAACTTTTTGTGCTTGTTGAGCAGAACAGTTGAGAACAGCCTTAAATAAATAACTCATATTTCATAAACTAGAAATAAAAATTTCGTGGTTTTCGATCACATGAGAAACAAAAAATACCAACGGGCCCAGCCGGGATTTGAACCCGGGACCTCTCGCACCCAAAGCGAGAATCATACCCCTAGACCACTGAGCCACACAACTCGTTGGAAGGAAAACAAACATATAACCACTCTGAATCACATCCGCGTTTCACACTTTACACTGAATACAAATATTGGATAAAAATAAAAAGTGTATTGAAGAAAAAAGTTATGTAATTTAGCCCGATATCGAGATCATCACAGATAATTAACTAATCATTATTTATCATTCATGCTTCAATAAAGAGGTTAAAAAAAAATCTCTGTTGCTAAGAGCAAGACTTGTAAAATATTAACGATACATAGTAAGCATAACTTGACACGAGATTTTATTAAAATATCTATTGAAATATATAGTCTTAAGGCTGTTCTTAACTGCTCTGCTCAACAAGCGAAAAACGTTTTGACATATTTACAAATTCATTTTTTAATGGAAAGATATAAAACTGAAAAGCCTGGCCATGAAAGCGATTTGGAATTGAACTGTTTTTTCCATTTTTTGATTAATCAATTACCTATTGAGTTATAAGCGAATTCGATCACGTAACAAACACGTTTTTCGCCCGCTCTTGAGTGCTCTTTCTTCCTTCGCGCGAAAATTCGGTTCAAAACGACGGTTGACATTATTTTCTGAAAGATCTTTGCGTTTGCAAAAAAATGGAAAAAACAGCTCAATGACATAATTTCTGAACAACAACACAGCTAGTTTCATGCATTTTCGAACAAAAATAAATTAAAACTTATGTCAGAAAGTTGCCCTTTTGGATTTGAGGACAACCTTAAATAGATATCTTTATTCTGACTCTTTTTGGAAACGCATGAAATTTGCAGGTGTTTTTATTCGCAAAAAAAGTAATCGAATTTTGTTTTCCGTTTTTCGGTGAAGGCAGAAATCGTTCAGAAAATATTTTCAATATTGGCATTTTGAACAGAATTTTCGGACGCGACAGCGCGGAAAAGAGGGAAAACGCACGGGACAACAATCGCACATAACGCGATAAGAAATTCATTTATCAACAAATGAAGATTCCAAATCGTTTCAATAGTCAGGCTTGCAAGTGAAATGTTTTTGCGTTTAAGGGTGTTCTCAAATCGAAATGGGCAAGTTTCTGACATAAGTTTTAGTTTATTTTTGTTCGAAAATACATGAACTAGCTGGTGTTGTTGTTCAGAAACTATGTAATTGAGCTGTTTTTTTTCATTTTTTTGCAAACGCAATAGATCTTTCAGAAAATAATGTCAAAGTAGGCGTTTTGAACCGAATTCCCGCGCGAGGAAAAAAAGCACCCAAGAGAGAGCAAAAAACGTGTTTGTCACGTGATCGAATTCGCTTATAACTCAATAGGTAATTGATTTATAAAAAATGGAAAAAAACAGTTCAATTCCAAATCGCTTCCATGGTCAGGCTTTAGCCTTAAGGCTAGGCTGTTCTTAACTGCTCTGCTCAACAAGCGCAAAACGTTTTGACACATTTACAAATTCATTTTTTAACGGAAAGATATAAAATTGGAAAGCCTGGCCATGGAAGCGATTTGGAATAGAACTGTTTTTTCTATTTTTTGATCCATCAATTACCTATTGAGTTACAAGCGATTTTGATCACGTGACACGGCATTTTTTCCCCCTTTACTGACTGGATTTTCTTCTTTCGCTCGGAAGTTCAGTTCAAAAGGCCAAAATTGACAATATTTTCTGAAAGATTTATTGCGTTTACAAAAAAACGGAAAAAACAGCTCTATTACATAGTTTCTGAATAACAACACCTTCTAGTTTCATGTGTTTCCGAACAAAAATGAATTAAAACTTATGTCAGAAAGTTGACTCTTTGGATTTGAGAACAGCCTTAAGAACGAATTGCCTGTGGCGATGTATTTCAAGAATTATGAGGGAAAAATAGAGGCGTACTCTGGTGTATGCATTCAGAACTTGAAAGTTAAAGATATTGTAAGAAAAAAAAAAGATATTGAGTAATAATATTAACATACTTAACTTTTCTTAAGAAAAGATTTTTCTTTTGTTCCAAGAATCCATGAAACATCACTTATATTTCATCCTAATCTCAATATTTTCGCATCAATATCGCTATCTCAGACCGTTACATTGCTTTATATATTCAAGTAAAATAGCTTCCAAAAACGAAGTCACGCCATGGCAGTTGTAGACGATGAATCTCACATTCTGCAAAAGAAATAAAGAGTGATATCATATAAATACTATTCGCCCCAACGAAATAAGCTTAATGAATTAAAAGATTTCACAAACAAAATCAAACAAATGACTATATCATTGTAAAATGATTAATCCAATATCTGTTCGACACTTTTCTGGGAGAAAACGGAGAATTTTAGTTCGAGAGATTACAATTTAACAGCTGAAATTGGGGAAGAGGAGCAACGAGATGTGATAATTACATGAATGAAACATATTCTTTACTTCTTTTAGTGAATAACTGGCGATAAAATAATTAAAGAAACAATAATAATTCTAGTGCTGAATGCACATATTTTAATTTGAATGTAATATCAATTATACTTATTGTTATGAAAAATGAATTGTTTGAACGAAACAAATTTAAATCGGTTTATTATACTTTCATACATTTTCTAAAACTTATTTGCGTCATATGTGAAAACAAATACAGAAACTTACATACTCTATGAAGAATAATGTGACAATATACTCTTATATGCTTTATAAAAGATCTTTTAGAAAGTTTATAATATTGTTTGTTCGTTTGTTTGTTTGTTTTTTAAATTTCTAAACAGTATTTACTAGTAATCATTAAATTACATTAATAATTTTAAAATTTTAATTTCCTTATTGATATTCAAATTATTGTAATTTATTCAATAAGCAAATAAATAAATTTTATTCTTAAAACTTTTGATGCTATTTTAATAACAAGATTGTAGAAGTCTAATCGATAATATATAATGCTGCATAAATTAGTAATGTAAGATACGCATTTCTTTTAAAAATGTGTTAATAAAAACATAGTTTGTCTACTAGCATATTAATTATAATCAAAAGAGCTAAATAAATGTTATATAATGATAATTATGCAATAATCTTTCCAAAAAATAAGCAAAGCAACGTTTAATAATGATTTATTTTTCCCAGTGTTTTTGACTGTAAAAATAGAAGAAATTTAATATAAAATTAACTTTCAAGTTACACATAGACCCCACTTTAAAGTTCTTAAAATTTTCTAAATAATTAACGCAAAGAATTTATTTTAAAATAACTAGACGTCCTTTTAAATATTTATTTCATTAAAGTGACCATTTAGTCCATTATATCGAGAAGGCATTATTATTATTAGTTTTTATTTTATTTTTTGCGATGTTGAACGAGTATGCCCAATAAAAAATGCTAATCATAAACATCTCAATAAAAAGTCGAAAACTGAAAGCGCGTTTATAGCGAATGCAATTTCGGTCTGACGGCGACCTACACAAAAACTACAGAAAATTGGGGTTATTTTGAAACTGGGGGAGGTCATTTGGACCGAAACCAAACACATGACACTTAAAAAAAGAATTCATTCTTTTGAAGAACATTAAAATAAGGTGGAGAAAACTGATAGCGTTCATATCAGCAAAAAGAACATAACTCCATACTTCCCAAAACCTAATAAGACTTTACTTTTTAGGTTATGTTGTGGTGCTTATTACTTGTGCTGTTTAACCCCCGAAAAGACGCGGGTGCGTACAGAATTTGAAAAAAAATCTGTAGAAATATTGACTCATAATACTTTCGAACCTGGATTACCCTATTTACGTACATAAACACTTTCTTATTTAAGGCTGTTCTTAACTGCTCTGCTCAACAAGCGCAAAACGTTTTGACATATTCACAAATTCATTTTTTAACGGAAAGATATAAAATTGGAAAGCCTGGCCATGGAAGCGATTTGGAATTGAACTGTTTTTTTTTCATTTTTTGATCAATCAATTACCTATTGAGTTATAAGCGAATTCGATCACGTGACAAACCCGATTTTCGCCCGCTCTTGACTGCTTTTTCTCCCTTCGCGTGGAAATTCGGTTCAAAACGCCCACTTTGACACTATTTTCTGAAAGATCTATCGCGTTCGCAAAAAAATGAAAAAAAAAAAAAAAAAAAAAAAAAAAAAAAGCAGCTCAATTACATAGTTTCATGCATTTTTGAACAAAAATAAATTAAAACTTATGTCAGAAAGTTGCCCTTTTGGATTTGAGAGCATGAAAAACGTGACCATGGAAGCGATTTGGAATCGAACTATGTTTTCCATTTTTTGATAAATAAAGTACCTATAAACGCTTTTGATCACGTGGCAAACACGTTTTATGCCCTTTCTCAACTGGCTATTCTACTTTCATGCGGAAATTCGTTTCAAAACGCCCACTTTGACACTATTTTCTAAAAGATGTATTGTGTTTGGGAAAAAAAAAAAAAACGGAAAAAATTATCGATTACATACTTTCTGAACAACAACACCTGCTAGATTCATGCATTTCCGAACGAAAATAAATTAAAACTTATGTCATAAAGTTGGCCTTTTGGATTTGAGGACAGCCTTAACACCGGAAGTCGACACATTATATACACTTATAAAATACATACACTACGTTACATAAGAATACAATTATTAGCCTTATTTTACTTTCAACTTTTATGTTCTGATAATTTTAGAACGAAATTAAAGTTCTGTATTCAGTAACTTAGAGGAAGCCTGTGTGGTCTCACCCGTAAGGCATGGTGACGTTACGGCGACGTCGTTGTGAAGTCACACTGTGACTTTGTGACCGTCGATGTGACGTCACGTGACGTCGATGTGAAGTCACAGTGACTAGAATGTGAGGTCGTTATGGCCGTTTTAGAGCTCATTTGTGACGTCACATTGTGACCAATTGGTGAAGTCACGGTGAGACCAATTTGTGAAATATGTGTCATTTGTGACGAAATTGTCATTAATACTGTGATGATTCTGTGACGACAGTGACAATGTTGTGAAGTCACATTGTGACAATTTTGTGAAAATTGTGTAATTTGTGACGATTTTGTCATTAACTTTGTGACGAATATGTGACTACAATGACAATGTTGTGACAGCGTTAAGATGCAATATATTTATTGAAAAATGAAATCGCTATTCGAGTTCAATCAATGCACCATGACAATGGAGGCAGGAGTGATTATGAGTAAATGAAAATTCTGAAGTTCACAGAAAATTTTCAGAATGTTTTTTTCACGATACTTTGTCGAAATTTACGTTTTTTTCGAAATCCTTTGGCGAAATTCACCTTATTTGTACGATTTATTGACAAAATTTTATGTTTTTTCACTATCATTTGACGAAATTCGCTTTTTTTGCTATGCTTTGACGAAATTTGCTTTTTTTCACTATGCTTTGAAATTCACAAAATTCACGTTTTTCTTTAATCTCTTGACGAAATTGCGATTTTTAGATGAAATTCACGTTTTTTTCTATGACCATTTCAAGAAATTTAGATTTTTTTTCGCGATCGTTTGACAAAATTCGCCTTTTTTGCGCGATTTATTTACAAAATTTCGCATTTTATGAGGTCCATTGATGAAATTCGCTTTTTTTCTACAATCTTTTGACAAAATTTGATAGATGAAATTCGCTTTTTTCCACGATCTTTTGACGAAATTTGAATTTTTTCGCGATCCTTTGACGAAATTCACGTTTTTCTTCAATCTCTTGACGAAATTGCGATTCTTAGATGAAATTTACGTTTTTTTCCACGACCTTTTGAAGATATTTAGATTTTTTTCGCGATTATTTGACAAAATTTGCCTTATTTGCGCGATTTATTTACAAAATGTTGCCTTTTATGCGGTCCATTGATGAAATTCGCGTTTTTTCTACAATCTTTTGACAAAATTTGCTATTCTTAGATGAAATTCGTTTTTTTTCCACGATCTTTTGACGAAATTGGCATTTTTTCGCGATCCTTTGACGAAATTCACGTTTTTTTCAATCTCTTGACGAAATTGCGATTCTTAGATGAAATTCACGTTTTTTTCCACGACCTTTTGTAGAAATTTAGAATTTTTTTCGCGATCGTTTGACAAAATTCACCTTATTTGCGCGATTTATTTTAAAAATTTCGCCTTTTATGCAGTCCATTGACGAAATTCGCGTTTTTTCTACAATATTTTGACAAAATTTGCTAATCTTAGATTAAATTTGCTTTTTTCCCCCATGATCTTTTGACGAAATTTGCATTTTTTCGCAATGCTTTTACGAAATTCATCTTTAACCAATCAAGTTATTCTTTCTTTTCTATAAACATCACAGCAAGTATTAAAAACTTTTGAGAGTAAAAAAATAATTAGGTAATATTTTCCCATTCTGCTTTTGCAATAATAAATTTATATCAAAAGAAGAAGGAAAGAATGATATCTGCTCAACAACTACAGTATTTACTCGCGTAATAGTCGCACTTTTTTGCCAATTTTTCATTGCGAAAGTCTAAGTGCGACTATTAGCGGGGAAATTTACTGCACAATATTGTATACTCTAATGCTAAAACATTACTGGTATAAAAAAACACATTATAATAAAATTAGTAACTTATCAAATGTTTCCAAACTATGTGCTGTTTATTAAATACCATTTTTCTTTTTATAGTAATATTTTTATAGACGTAAAATTTACAAATAATCTTTGTGAAAATTTTGGCAAAAAATTCTCATAATAAATCACTTTCACTGAAGGTAGCAGTACCACTATTGTAATATGAATCGGTGTATGATGAATCTCCGTCATTCCATAAAATGTCATCTTCGCTTCCGCCCAAAGCGTCGGAGATTAACAGTAATACTCCTTTGTACAAATGCAAGATGAGCTGCAAACCATATTTGCTTGTTTTGTTACTTGTGCCACTAATTAAATTATATTTATTTGCTGTTTTTATTAATTCTGCAATTACTTACTGTTCAATCTAGACCATTTTTTAAAGTTGCAGCACCCTGTTCTTTTTAAAATGGGCGAAATACATCCTTTTTTTTTTTTAAAGTGAAATTCACCTTTAGTTGCAATCAGAAATTTCTTCTAAAAAACTACCTCATACGACAGTATTCCTAAATCAGTGTGTCCAAGACCTTACAAAAATTATAGAACTTTATTTCTTCAGAAAATACAAGATATTGTTAAATGATGTCGTTACTTTTCAATTTGTAATTCATAAAATCCTTAAAAATTAATGTCACTTTATTTATCATATTAACAAATTATATACTTTTTCTTATTGCATTACGAAACACATTACTATATTACATTTACTCATGAAGCTCTGTCATCATGCTCTGTTTTTATTGAACTAGCACCTCTTTTTAATGCGTTTGACTAATAACACCAAAAGCATTTTTATATTAAAAATATCAATTATTTATTCAAATAAAGTTTTGAAATTCAATAGCGATACTTTCATATAAGCAACAATCCAATAGTTAATAGTCGAAGAAATCGCCAAAGATTTTACTACCTAGAGCAGTTTTTTTTAATTATTATTATTATTCTAATAGTTTTAGTAGTTTAAGCGAGCAGTTCGATTACATGTTTATTAAATTTGTGTTTTATTTATGAACAATTTTTGATGACGTTTTTAATTTATTATAAAGGTTTTAGAATAACGTGTGGTGAAAATTTTATATATGCAGTCTGTTACAAATGCAGGTAATCATATTTACTTTTATATGACACAGTAAAATAAAAAATAATGAAAATAATGCAAAATAGTTAGTCATTTTTATGTGAATAAAGTATAAAAATTCAAACCATAAGCACAAAATAGAAGCACACATTGATTCATTATTACTATTATTATTTTATTTACAGGATTAGATGATAATCTAGAGGTCTGCACGGGCCCGGGCTTGGCCCGAGGCCCGTACCCGGCCCGGCCCGCGGGCCGGGCCGGGCCGGCGGAATGAAGGCGAATTTTCAAACGGGCCGGGCCGGGCCGGCAGAATTAGGACAATTTTTTCAACGGGCCGGGCCGGGCCGACAGACAAAATAAACGGGCCGGGTCGGGCCGGGCCGGCAAAAAAATTAATCGGACCTATCGGCCCGATATAAGAATTTAAGCGAAGCAGATAAAATACGAGCCATTTTCAATGAATATGATTTTCTCGAGAAGTATAAATGTGCGTCACGAGCCGATGCGAGTTTAACAACATCAATACAGAAATGTAACGTGTCCATCGTAGAGATCGGCATCGTACAGTTACATGATGTCTGATTCCGAGTTTAATTTTTTTTCAGCAGACTCGTGCCGGGAAGGAAGTGGTCTTAATCGATCTCAGGATGTGTAGAACAGTCATTTTGTTTTGTAATATTAATAGTGATAATGAACTTCTATCATACTCTACAGTATCTTTGGAAATATACCTTAAAGTGGTTCTCATAGTCACTGCTCAACAATGCAAAGCTTTCAGACACATGTTTCTGACGAAAACTTTAACTATAAAGGCATAAAATTGACAGGCCTGCCTATTGAAGGCATTTGGAAACGAATAGCTTTTTCCATATTTAATAAATTACTTACAGAGATAACAGCGATTCCTGTCACGTGACTGTAAGTTTTTCTCCTTTACTGTGCTATCGCTTCCGGAAATTCGATTCAAAACGCTAACTTTGACAGTATTTTCAGAAAGATATATTGCTTTTATCTATGAAAAAAACGACATTTACATAGCTTTTGAATAAGAATACCTGCCAATCTTACGCGTTTCCGAAAAGAAAAGACTTCATAAATGTGTCGAAATGTAGCTCCTTTGGATTTGAGAAAAGTCTTAAAAATGAGAGAAATATTTTCACAAATCTACTTTTTATTATACAGCTTCAAATGTTATCTTGTTTTTAATCCTTTATTCTGAACTACATTAATCTTTTAATGAATCCTTATTTCCATTTTGAAATGTCTGTAGACACGATGACTGTAAGTAATCGTTAATGTTTATTATTGTGCGTTTTCTGTTTTGCGAACATCATAGTAATGTAAAATATACTGTAAAATGTTCCCATAAATATGTATGTAGTATTCATTAAAAGAATCTTAATTGTATGTTGAGAAAAAACGGATTTTTTTTTTTTTTTTTTTTTTTTTTTTGTAGAAATTGTATCTGACTGGGCCCGTTTTCATTGATTTTTGTACGGGCCGGGCCGGGCCGGGCCGAGAACTGTAATAATGTAAACGGGCCGGGCCGGGCTCGGGCCGAACTTCCAATTTTTACAACGGGCCGGGCCGGGCTCGGGCCGAACTTCCAATTTTTACACCGGGCCGGGCCGGGCCAAGATAGCTTTCGTACGGGCCGGGCCGGGCCCGGGCCTGGAAATTCCGGCCCGTGCAGACCTCTATGATAATCATAAATAACAAGCCCCCTTTAATCAGTCTGTTTTCTAATAGACTGTATAGTATAGATATTTTGAAGTTTATGCGTATAAAATCATTCAGGAAGTAAAATATTAAAATTATCCAGGAAAAAAATAATGAAATATATTTTACATTTTAGTTTCATTCATTCAAGTACATGGATATGTGTTTTAAAAATTAAAATCTTTCAATAAAACCAAATTTAAATTCTCACTGCGTTGCATAATTTCTATATTTGTCAAGAAATTGAGAAACCGGTTTACTTTCAAAGCTTTTCGTTCATAATGTCTAACTGAAAAGTTCTTATCAGCTAAGGATATCTCTTTATAATTTTTTATAACTTTTTTCACATCGAACAATACTCATTGACACTCATATCCTTTAAATAGTACTTCTCCATTATGTAAAAAAATTCCTATTTCTTCTAAATAGAATAAACCATCTTCTTTTCTTCTGAACATATATTAATTTTTAAATAAAAATGTGCAACGCAAATTGTTTGAGACAATCAAAAAATTTTATTCTATAAAAAGGCCTTTTTTATTTAGTACGTTAAATACATTTAAATATTTGCTAATTATGTTAAACTTTGATTATAATATTTTAATATGTCATTTTAAAGTTTGAGAAAACATGTGATTTTAACCTATAATATTTTAAAGAAAACAAATCTGATTAAAATAAATTTATATAATTGATATTAATCATCTGATTAAAATTGTTGATAGACAGTTATTTATTTCAATAAATTAAATAATAAATCTACTAAACTGTATTAGGTTAATGAAATGTTTATAAGAAAATACTAAAAGCGTTATAATTTAAAGAAAAGCAAACTCTGGAATAAAATATTTTTCCATACCTTTTTTTTCCCCTTAACGTCGTTCTTTAAATTCCGATGGAATCCATGTTTTAGGAAGAACAAATTTTGGAAGTAGAAAATATGTCAATAATACATACACTAACAATGATGGGAATCATTTAAACCACACCAAAGCTAGTGTAAATATCTCGAACTCATATTTTTGTCGAAAGTATTACTTTGGGATGATTATTCCTATGAATTTTTTAGGTTAAATGTTTATATCTGACAGACTGCATGTTCATAACGCTACCTATTGTCCATCAAAAAACTCCATCTGCCTGTTCTAAAGATTAAACGCAATATGTTGTTTTTAACAGATTTATCGTCTGCGGATTTTCGCACTGTTTTGTTTATCAAAGCAAGGACAGATGGCTTTTCCGTTCTTATACATTTATATGACATAATATTTTTATAAACTTACTTCCAATTAAAATTTCTTGTTTGAAGAATTTTTTGATGCATTTAACTTTTTTTTATGTGTTTCAAAATAGTTCAAGTTTTAAGTTTTGTAAAGCTACTTAAGTTTTGCAAAAAAAAAAAAAAATATGAATAATTAATTACGCCATGCGTTTTACATATATTTTGTATACAGTGAAACCTCCCTGTGCAACCAACTCTATTAAGTGACCACCTCCCGGTGCGACCACCTTCATTAAGCGACCACCTCCCTGAACGACCATTTTGTCATAGAACGAAATTTATTTCCATAGGCTCAATACTAATTTTACCTCCATTCAGAGACCATTTAAGTTGAACCTCCTCCATGAGCGACCAATTTCTTTGAAGAAAATGAAATAAATTCCGCTTTTTCCTGGTCGCTTGAAGAAAGTTTTATTAGAAAATTAATTCCTGAGAGCGCCTTATTCATCAAACTTCTAAAGTTAGTTTAGAAATTTTTTTTTAAATATTTTATTCCGATAACTTTCAAGTGTTTAAACATCTTTGTGCCTCTTTAGGCAATGAATTTAACTCTGATGACAAATTAAGAATGGCGGTCAATAAACTGCCGTGCACTATTCTGTCAGGAAACTCTCAAAGAAATAGATAAATTAATGAAATCGTCATTATTTGCTCCCGTCCAAAAAAAGAAAAATAAATGCATTTATATACTGAACTTCGAAAGGACTTGGAAATAAAAGCTATAAAAGATAAAACCGTAAAATCACAACAAACGTCAATATATTCATTTTTTATACTCTGCAGTAATTAACTTATGTAATTAACTTTTGTTTTGAAGCCTAAATTTTCATATTTTTTCATAATGTGAAAAATAAATTTTAGTAACATTAATTGTTACCTTTTTTTAACAATTAAAATCTAGATTTAAACGTGACCTCTATTAAGAGACCACCTCCCGGAGCGACCAATTTTTATTTGAACGGAACATGGTCGCTTTAAAGTGGTTTTACTATATTTATTTTATATTCGGAAAAAGTTAAATTTATTTAAAGAATGTGACACAAGTAGCCAAATTTATTTTTTAAGAATAACTTAAAATAATTAAACACTAGTAGAAAAATTTATTACTGAAAATATGCAAGTGTTTTTATTTCTTATAATAAAGCATTGCTTTATTACAAAACTCCGTCCCTTCCCATACTCACACACAATTTATACACACAATAATTTATAATTAAAAACCATTTTCCCGGATTATAGAATACAGGAAGAAAACATTATTTTATTATTGAAATCTCTACAGTTAACACATTTTTCTAGATTGACCACTAATAGCACCAAAAAACATTTTTATATGAAAAATATCAATTATGTATTCAAATAAAGTTTTAAAATTCAATAGCGATACTTTCATATTAGCAACATTCCAAGAGTTAATAGTCGTAAATATCATCAAGTATTTTACTACGTACAACAGATTTTTTAATTCAAAAATTTTAGTAGTCTAAGCGAGCAGTTTGATTACATGTCTATTAAATTTGTGTGTTTTATTTATGTACATTTTTTGGTGAAGTTTTTAATTTTGTTGTGAAACATTAGTCGGAAACAAACACTGAATTATTTTTATTGTTTGATGTGGAAACTTTTAATCTTAACATATGTTTTGTTTTGCTGCGAGTTTACACTGCGAGTTACACTCTCAGTGTATGGTACGGGTTTTTTGTCATATAATGAGACGTACATTAAATGTAGTGCCATAACAGTGACGTCACAATATTTTTTAATTGACAGAAAAATATCTTTTACAGTAAGTAACATGTTTTAAAGAATTTTTATAATTTTTAAAAGTTTTGTAAGAAGTTCACATATCAGTCACAGTGTGACATCGCTGAGTGGTGGCATTTTGGTCACAGTTGTGACGTGGCCACAGTGACTTACAGTGACGTCACAATGACGTTACTGTGACCATGCATGCTATGAGGGACATATAGATATAGCTGTCGGAAATATTCCTTGTATAATGAGCCACATACACACACACACACTCCAGGCCTAAAATTTGGAAAACAAATGTGCGCATAATGTACATGAGTAAATACAGTAACTAAATTACAGATTAAGGCTGTTCTTAACTGCTGTGTTCAACAAGCGCAAAACGTTTTGACACATTTACAAATTCATTTTTTTAACGGAAAGGTATAAAATTGGAAAGCCTGGCCATGGAAGCGATTTGGGATTGAACTGTTTTTTTTTTTTTCATTTTTTTGATCAATCAATTAGCTATCGAGTTATAAGAAATTTTGATCACGTGCCAAATGCGTTTTTCGCCCGCTCTTGAGTCTCTTTCTTCCTTCGCGTGGAAAATCGGTTGAAAACGCCCACTTTGACATTATTTTCTGAAAGATCTATTGCGTTTGCAAAAAAAAGGGAAAAAACAGCTCAGTTACATAGTTTCTGAACAACACCAGCTAGTTTCATGCATTTTCGAACAAAAATAAATGAAAACTTACAGTGCGTCTCATAAATATAAAGACGCTGATATTTTCGAAATAATATTTTAATAATTCAGTATTCAAAATTATATTTATGCATATAACGAAAAGTATGTGCCAAGAAAACATTTTACAGTAAATTAAATTAGAATTAAATAATTTCAACTCGAAAATTGATAAATGTAAATAAATTTGCTGTCTCATAAATATAAAGACATTTTACATACTTTTGAATTACCGTCTAATAAATAATCCATTCTTATTAATAACAGAAAATATTCTAGCTGGGATGCTTTTTATTAAGTTGTATAACTATTTAGGCTTTATATCAAACCAACTTCGTTCGATTTCTTTTCTCAACTCAAGGACGTTTGAAAATTGTCTTCCAGATGCATATACACTGCGAACGAGAGTGCCACAAAAATTCTTAATTGGATTTAAATCAGGGTTACGTACGGGCCACACCGTGACATGAACATTGCTATCGGCAAACCATTTTTTTGTGAGTTTTGATGTGTGAATCAATACATTATCCTGATGGTACAAATAATTCTGACCACAAAGAGTTTCAGCAATTGGCAACAACTGACTATCAAGCAGTTCAATATACTCTTTAGATGTCTGTTTACCTTCCAGAAGAGCAATATCCGTAGTTCCATTAAAAGAGAAGGCACCCCACACCATAAGAGTACCTCCCCTTTTCTGCCTACCGGAGAAGGTTCGAGATTAACGTCTTAAATCGTGCGAGTAGGAATTCCAACCATCTGGGCCATCCAAGTTAAATCTATTTTCATCTGAAAAAATGTCTTACATCCATTCATCCTTCCAGTGCATACCTGTATGATCTTTAACCCCGATTAACCTCCCTTCTATGTGTTCTTTTTTCAGTAAAGAAAATCTGCACGTATGTCGACACACAATGTTTTTTCTTTCTTTTATACGACGATGTACTGTATCCTTTGGGACCATACCATAAACTCGTTGAGAAACATATCGGAGTGACATATTTTGCGACGAAACAAGTCGCATGATCTTGCGATCGAGTCTTTCACTAGTTTTTCTCGGTCTACCAGATCGTTTTCTCGATTATAAATTGTAAGTTTTTGATAAAATTTTATAAATTGCAGATCTGATTCTCCCAGTTTTTTTACATATTTGACAAACTGTTAAGCCATTATCTTGAAATTCACGTATTTTACAAATTTCAATATTCCACGGCATCTTTGCAATTGAAACAAGTCAAACAACTTTACTCGTTTGGGTAATTTAAAGTATATTTCTGCGCGTGCGCATTAATTCTGTACGCGCGCATTCGAAAAAAAATTGCATATGAAGCAGTTTCAAGTTTGTCTTTATATTTATGAGACAGCGTAATTTTTTATTTTTTTTATTATTCGAGACGAAATTATTTTATTTAAATTAAAACCCCTATAAGAGATTCATTTCAGTGTTCTTAAAATGAGGTATAAAATTTAATTTCTTTTAACTGAATTAATAAAATGTAATTTTAAAAACATCTGTGTCTTTATATTTATGAGACGGACTGTATGTCAGAAAGTTGCCCTTTTGGATTTGAGGACACCATTAAAGAAATCTTGTTCCCAATCCTAAAATCTCTATCTTTTATTAAAAGTTTTTAGACATTTTGAATTCCTCAAAATTTTAAACTTATACTTCTCCTTCCTTATACAAAAGTCGTTAACCACAAAATTACGAAGGAGAAAAAAAAACATTATCTTTTTATCTGACGTTCGAATTCAGGATTCAGGCATTAAAACACCAAGACACACACTGTGACAGTGTGACAGCACCAAAAGCACACACTGTTAAAAATATCTGTATAAACACAGAAAAAAAGGCGAAACTCTCTGTAAATTTAGACTAGTTCTCGGTTAAATCCATTCGATTGAGTTTCACGGTCATCATTTTACAGGGATTTCCTTGCAGGGATTTCCATGTCTTTATTAAAGATATTTTTATCTTCGTTTTAAAACGTGTAATTCAAAATACACACTCTTAAAATTCTTTTGCAATTTTATTATAACTTTTATTAAAACTTACAATATTTTTATAAATAGAATAGTTTTATTAAAACTTAGAATATTTTTATAAATAGAATAGTTTTATTAAAACTTAGAATAATTTAGAAAGGGAAAAATCGGAATTAGTGGAGATTTTTTATCGACAATCACTTTGCAGATGTTTCTTTCACCATATGCCAGAACCTTGTTAAAATATTAAAAGTAAATTGTTATTATTATTACAATGCTATTATTATTATTATTATTATTATTATTTCATTGGAAAATGCGTTATAAAATAATGAAAACGTAAAAAATCACTTTTAAATAACAAATTACATTTTTTCTGTTTATTTTTCTCTTATTTCTCACTAAAAAAATCTTTTAAAAAATATAAGCGCATTAAAGAATAAATAAAGTGCGGCAATTTCGAAAAATTCTCTATAATATTATTGTTGTAAAAAATGAATTAGATTAAAAATTTTTCATTAAAAAATAATTTTTTATGAATTTTTTAATTTTTTTTTTCGTAATTTACAGAGTTTTGTGTATTTTTATCGATGTTAATTTACAGAGTCTATTGTAAATTTACCAAATAACTGCTCTGTTATTTAACAGAATCTCTGTTTTCTAATCTCCGTAATTTTAAATAAACTTAAGATAATGGATTACCCGTAGATTCTCTGTAATTTCACAGAAAAATTTATACACAATGTATTTCTTCAAACAAAACAAAATTGCAAAATAATGTAAAATAAGACAGTGCAGTGACGTGCTGGATTAAAAAAAAAAATCTCGCAACTAATTAACTGAATCACACAAGTTAAAAATCTTATTTCCAATTCTAAGATCTTTATATTTTATAAAAGTTTTTAAACATTTTGAATTCTTCTGAAATTTTTCCGCCCTACATTACATAAGTCGTTATCCAAAAACGGATGTATTCAATTGAGTCACAGCATGGCGTATATCTTTCCTTAAACAAAACAATTATAGAATGCGAAATAATGTAAAAAAAGATTGTGAAGTGACGAGCTGGATTTAAAAGATTCTCACGACTAATTAACTGAATTACAGATGAGTCAAATCTAATTCCCAATCCTAAAATTTCTATTTTTTATTAGAAGCTTTAAACATTTTTAATTCCTCAAAATTTTAAACTGATCCTTTTTCCACGATAGATATAAGTCGTTATCCACAAATAAATATTTTCAATTCAGTCACAGCATACGGCGTATTCCTCTCTTAAAACATAAAACAATTGTAGAATGCGAAATAATGTAAAAAAGATAGTAAAGTGGCGTGCTGGATTTAAAAGTTTCTCACAACTAATTAACTGAATTACAGATGAGTCAAATCTGTTCCCAATCCTAAAACCTTTTTTTTTTTTTTATTAGAAGCTTTTAAACATTTTGAATTCCTAATTTTTAATTGATACTTTCCCTTCCTTACATATAAGTCGTTATCCACAAAGTTACGAAAAAAAAAGCATTCTCTTTTTATCTGACGTTAAAAACAAGAAACATTTTTAATTTGCTTCGAATTGAGGCATTACGCGGACAGCACGAAAAGTCAGCGTATGTAAACAAAATAGAATTGCAGAATGCGAAAGAAAGTAAAAAAAAAGAAGAAGAAGAAGAAGAAGAAGAAGAAGACAGTAAAATGATGTGCTGGATTAAAAAGATTCTCACTATTAATTTACTGAATTACAGATGTGGTAAATATTTTCCTCTATCGAAAAATCTCTATATTTTATTTAGAAGCTTTAAAATATTTTGAATTCCTCGAAATTCTAATATGGTACTCCCTTTTTTTTTCCTTTAAAGTAGTTATTCCCAAAATAATAAAATAAATCTCGTCCCATCTGACAAAAAAGGGGGAAAGGTTTTAATCTGCATCGAATTCAGGAATGTTATGGCTGCGCCAAAAGTCTCAGTATTAGACATCACACATACGTCTTTTCAAACATAACAAAATTGCCGAATTCAGAATAATGCAAAAAAGGAAAAGAGAGAGCAAAGTAAATACTGGAATTAAAAGATGTTCATAACTACTAATTATCTGAATTACGGATGTGTCAAATCTTGTCCTCTATCCTAAAATCTCTACCTTTTATTAGAAGTTTTAAAATATTTTTAATTCCTCGAAATTTTAATCTGGTAGTTCTTACTCTTTACTTTGAAAGTCGTTATCAACAAAAATAGGAAAAAATATTCTCTTCCCATCTCAGGAGAAATGCAAGGAAAGTCTGCATAGGATTCAGATATTTCCATGACCGCGCCAAAAGTTGCAGTTATACACACATCTCTGAGAATAAAACAGAATCACAAAATACAAAACAATGTAAAACAAAATATCAAAATGAACTTGCTTAAAGTAAAAAATTCTGACAATTAACTAAATTATAAATATGACAAATCTCGTGCTCTTCTATAATAAAACCTCTATCTTTGATTAAAGGCTTTAAAAATTTTTTGAACTCCTGAAAACTTTAATCTGGTACTTCTCTTTTGCGAAAATCGTTACCCACAAAAGTAGAAACAAAATTCCCTTCTCTTCTAATGAGAAAAACAAGGGAAAATTTTTAATCTACAACGAATTCCGGAATCCTATGACCGCGGCAAACTCTCCGTCAGCGCCAAAAACCGCAGCATGGTACATACATCTCTCCTCTACATGTTGCGCTGTCTCCAATCGATAACATTTGATTGCTATTGGGATAGGAGCAAGAGGGGGGGGGGGGGGGCAAAAGACAATAAGTAGACGTGAGAACAAAAAAATATAGAAAAGAAGAAATAAGAGACCAGCGATCGATTGGCGAAAATCTGCCAGATCGATGGCGCCACGGCGATGTAAAAGTGGACAAGCAGACGCCTCTTCGCACACATCCATGCCGGAAGCTCTGAGGTAGGTTTGGAATAATATTTGTCTATAGACTGTGATAGAAGAAGTAAGAACTGCAGAGGAAAAGATCAAGTGAAGATCGGGATTTTGTGCAGAGACAGATGGTTTGTGTCTCATAAGCTGCGACAGAGATGCTTTTCTTTGCTGCTTAGTTTATTTAAGGCGGAAACTAGATTTCTGAGTTTTAACAATAGACGTTTTGGGAATATTTATTCAGGCTTACACCTTTCTAAATGTGTTTAAAGAAGACATAACACGTATTTTTCTGCAGGGATCATTTGTAGTAAGGTGATGTATTTTGAATTTATAATGGCGATATAAATCCACAAAAGATTAGAGAAAAGTTGTTAACACTGAAAATTGCAGTTATTTGCTGATGTAACTGTGAAGTTTTACTTCAAATTTTGTTAATACTTTTTTTATTATTTTAGTTTTTTAAAGTATAGAAAATTATAATTTCTAACCGAAAGGTCAAGGGTAGTACTATTGGTACTGGGTAATAATTTCGAAAAAAAGAAAGGGAGGGGTTATCAATTTTTACAATTATGTAATCGAGGACCTTCAATTAACTGAGTTTATCAATTCAGTTTCATAAATCATAATCAAGAAAGAACAGAATAGACTTAATAGGAATGAATTCTATAAAATAGCAGTTGCTGAAACTCGATTATGCAAGATGTGTCAAAATTGCACCTCTCCTGTTTTCTGTTGAGATTACTCAGTTTCAGAATGATTTTTCCTATTTAATTTCTCATTATGTGACTGGAGTGACGCATGACTTCAATATAATATTTAATAGATACTTCCTAAAAATTTTCATTTTCTCGAAAAAAATCAAGAAAAAAAATATTAGGAATACACAATCTGAATACCGGTATTCATTGACGAAGTTTATAACATATTTATTCACATAAATAAGTCAGAAAATCGACAAAAACATTTTTTTTTTTTTCGTCTTCGTCATTGTTTTTCGCACAGACATTTTACATGAATTTTAGTGATTAGCAATGAAAATATGTAAACTAATAGATGAATTCTTTTATTTTCGATGAGATTCATTGTTATTTTTCTCCAGCGCTTTAGCAAGCTTGGTGTGGACCACAAAATTTCTGTTTTTTGGGCGATACCTAGACATTAGGCGTGAAACCGCATCGGCACAGTGATTTGTCCCTACTGAAGTATGGACACTCGCACAAAAACAAAGCTTTCCCCAAAAGAAGCCAAATAGAATTGCTGCAGCGCTGTTCTCCCCTCTCCCCCCCCCCCCCCACACACACACCTTTTATATATATATATATATAGCCTAGAAGTTGAAAATTGGTAAATCTACATACTGAGAACAGGTTTAGTAAAAGCAAGAAAGAAAATATAGCATCGCTTAGGTAAGGCTATTTCATGTTTTATGATATACAGAATAATTCAAAATGGTTGCCCTGATTACAAATGGCAATAACTTCGTTGTAAACAATAATCGGAAGAAACGCCTTAAACACATTGCAGTATTGCAGAAAGAAACTCAAGTGTTTGTTTGCTTGCGTACTTCAGAACCGTAACTCCAGAACAGAAATATGTGGCTTTCTTAGTCACAGAGAAAATAATCTAGTGGTAACCATTTCACGCCCGACATTGCGAACGTATTGGGCACGACTCCTTTCCTTTTATGGGGATGTTCCTTCTTTGCATGCAAATGTTTAAACTGACAGATTCTACAGACTGCGGCGTCTTTGTTGCGGTCACGTTGTGAATTTCGTCTTTTATGACTTTCATTGGATATCTAGGTCACCGGTGAATGTCGTTGACATGTCCATCTCTGCCTTTTTTATGACCACAGAATGGTAAGAAAAGAAAAGCCAATTGACATTTTTATGACTTTCGTAGGAGATGTTTGTAAAACATAAAAATGTCAAGTGGTCTTTCTTTTCCAACCGCTCTGTGGTCATCAACAAAAGAAAGAGGCGGGGATGGACATGTCAGTGACGTTCACCGGTGACCTAAATATCCGATGAAAATCATTTCAAATCGTTTCATTAGTTACGCTAGCCAATTTTAGTCCTTTTACGTTTAAAAATGAGCCAGAAAGTTTCACGTTCTTGGCAGATGATTTGAGAATTGCCTTTAAGGCTGTTCTCAAATCCAAAGGGGCTACTTTCAGACACTTTTTAAAATTCCTTTTTGTTCCGAAACGCATGAAATTGGTAGGTGTTGTTATTCAGAAACTATGTAATCTAAAGATGTTTTCTTTTTCTTTTTTTTTTTAATAAAGGCAGAAGATCTTTCAGAAAATACTATCCAAGTTGGCGTTTTGAACCGAAATTCCGGACGTGGTGCCGCGAAAGAAGAAAAAGACCGGTGGTCATGTGATCAAATTGCTTATAACTTTATAAAGAAATTTGTTTTTATCAAAAAATAGAAAACTCATCTCTATTCCAAATCGCTTCAATAGTCAGGCTTGCCAATTTTATGTTTAAAAATGAGTCAAAAAGTTTAGCGTTGTTGTGCAGGGGACTATGTTCTATATCAGGGGTGGCCAACAGTGGCACGCGCCACACCACTAAAATTTTATAGTAATCATTGCCTTATCTAATCATCGAATCTCTGCGATTCAAGAAGTCGACTTTTTCTGTAAAATTTTAGTGGTATCCGGCGTGCCACAATTGGCCACCGATGTTCTATACACATGAAGAATGTAAGTAAGAGGAAATATGGCAATTGCCCTCAAAGCAATCTAGTCAAGAGATTTTCGATATATGAACATATTTTCGATATAATATTCGAACATATTTCAGAAATATTTTCGATAAAAGGGATTTAACAATCATATTGCTTACCTGAGAAGAAATATTAAATTTACGCTTAGTTCCGTAATAATAATAAATACTAAGTAAATAGATTAATAAATATTTATGGCAAGAGTAGTTCACACTATCCTTCAAAAACAGTTGGTAAAACAGAAATAACCGTGCTCAAATCCCAACTGACAGTTTTTGAAATATCCACGAAGTCATTTTTATCCATATATGCATGAAGTTTGTAAGTATTCTTATTTAGACACCAAGAAATCGAACAGCATTATTGATTTACATATGAAGGCAAAGAAACTTTCAAAACTGGTTGTCATTGTTGGTTGTACACAAGAGTCGCGGAAAGGTGATCACATGAAACAATTAATTATAATTAAAGATTTGTGAAATAAATTAATATAAAAATGTATAATTATTATTGGTATGGTACTTCTTTGGACGATAGTTAGGTGTGGCATTGTTAGCAAGCAACGGCAGAACAAAAAAAAAAAAGTAGTGGCAGATAATAATAAAAAAGACTCCTTTATATTTCAGGTAATTTAATAAGTTTATCTTAGGGGTCATTTATTAATTACACCAAGCTCCAAGTGACGGGAGGGGTCCACAAAGTGTGACACGAGTGAGACGGAAGAAAGAGGTGTCGCATTTAAAATATCCACAAAATCAGGTAGGCATTTTTTTGAAAGCACCATAATAAAATTAATTTAAAAAATGTTTTTTTTTTTTTTTATTCTGGTAGAAATATGTATATTTTTACTTTTTGTCTGAATTGCAACTGTTTGAAATAAAAACATACAAGATAGTAACGGGGTTTTATGGTTATATCAGCCGGCAACAGATAATATATAACAGTATTTTTACATAAAATTACATCTAAATTAATAGTTGCAAGAAATGTGACGTCACAATAGGAGGGGGAGGGGGAGGGTATCACTCGAATGTGACAACCTGTGACATAGGGGTGTGAGAGGTGGAAGATGCCTTATAAACATATTTCAAACAGATAATTCCTTTAGTAATAATTGTGTGAAAGAAAATCTATTTTAAAAAAAAAATAAGACAGACACAGCCAGGGCCTGATTACCCGCACAGGCCAACTAGGCCGCGGCCATGGAACCTTTGCATACGAGGACCCCAAAATAAGTAAAATGATTTAGAAAAAAAAATCTTAAATCTCCTAGAATTTTTTTATATCAAGCTCTGATATCTTATACCTCTATTAGAACTTTGCTGGCGCTTTTTCGTTCTCTAAAAAAGCTTAAATTAGGAATGCTGTAGACAGACAAAATAACTTTATGAGAATCATTTAAAAAATATATATTTGTTGAAGAAATATTTAAGGTTTTTTATAGTATCAAACAGCAAAAGAGAATTTAAGTTAACCTGTGTTTCAAGAGCATTTTTATAAAATGCAGAAAAATTTCTGAATACCCTCAAAAAACATCTCTAGCTACTTTCGGCTTGGAAGTTGGAAGGGCATAAAAAGCTGCTCGGTCTTGGGCCCCAGGCAATCCTAATCGAGTCTGGACATAGCTACTTATTTTGATTTTCGTGGTTCTCAAATTTACTGCTCAAAAATGTGAACTTTTTTTAAAAGTAAAAGCATAAAATTAGCAGACCTGACTATTGGAGCGATTTCGAATGGAAACACGTTTTCCATTTTTTGATAAATATATTACTTATCGAGTTATAAACGATTCTTGTCACTTGACACAAAGTTTTTCGCTTTTCTGGAGCTGGACGGGAATTAGGTTCAAAATGCTCACTTTGAGGGTAGTTTCAGGAAGATCTTCTGCCTTTACCAAGAAATGGAATGCGTCTTCCCATTACATAGTTTCTTAAGAGTGTATTCGAAAAAATATTTTTCCACCCTCAACAGCTCGAAATTTTCTGAGACATTTTCAGACTCATTTTTAAAAGTAAAAACATGAAACTTGCTGGGGTGATTTCTGAAGACATGTTTAACATGCCGTGTGATTTCATTTTCAGCTCAATTAATTAGAATTTGATTTTTAAACAATTATTTTCTCAGTATGACCATTTTTTTCATTCCCAGATCGCCCGCTTCGGAAAATTCGGTTCAAAATGCCAACTTTGACGGCGTTTTTTACAGTATTTTCTGCATTTATCAAAAAATTAAGAAGCACCGCACATTATATAGTTTCTAAATAAGAGAATTTCCAAGTTTGATGCGTTTGAGAGCAAAAATGAATTTTAAAATGAATCAGAAAATAAGCAGTTTGGATCGGAATACACCCTGTCAGAGCAAGAGCAAATCTGCCAATATGTTTGTTTGTTTGCACACCAATAACTGTGAAGAGAACTGATGGCAGAAACTCGTAGATAAAATAAGACAAAATTTTTATATTCCGAAAAAGTGGTGTGAAATGAAATAATTCTAGAAAAATAGTTCGGGTTAATAAAGACACCTGCCAATTTCATGAGTTTCCGAACAAAAATGAATTCAGAAATATATCAGAAAGTAGCTCCTTTGGATCTGAGAGCCATAATATAGGGATAGCAGATTTGTAAACCTCCACCTCGATTCTAAATATTCAATCAATCGTTTTAAAGTTTCAAACTTTTCTGCTCTATATATAGATGTTGTTTGATTTAATTTATGGAGATAAATATATTTTTAGCCTACTTCCGAAACCTGCAAAATGTCAACGAATCTCACTAAGTATTTTACGGAAATTGTGATAAATTGACGCTTATAGCCAAAGTTGCATTTGTAATTCAACTAAATAGTCAACAACAGTTGATAAAAGGAAACGCTCAAAATCTGCTTATGTCGTTTAGCTTTAGAAACTGGAAGCTAACGGTATCGTAATTTCATGAAATTAAGTTATCGATAGCTGTTGTCTCTGGGGCACTTCTTTTGAAGCTCAAGGCATCACAGAAGCTATATTTGTAAATATTTGTAACAAATGTGGTGATAATATTGCTACCTCAGGCTAATCACAAATCCTATGAATTTCAAATGACAAAATTGGCACCTACGCAAATTTGTACCATCTGCCTCATGTAAATATGCATATATTTCAAAACTCAAATCATAGAGTTTCTACGCACGCAGAATTTATATGTACAGTAGGTGGTTATTTAAAATAATTTCTTGAACTTTCTAAAGAGGGAAAAAAATAATCTTTTCTCAATTTTGACAGATTTTCCCGTTGGTGGGTGTTTGATAGTTACGCCAGATGGTTAAAATTATATAGTCTGATAATTAACAGATATCGCAGCAAAATGTCAAAGAAGTCATGGTCACTGCTGATATGTGGTTTTGAAGGCTTCACCTGCGACACGCTATATCATCTGGCGGCAGTCTTTCCCCGTAACTATGCATAAAGTCTAGACATCTTGTTAGACGTCTGAAATCCCTTGCATCTTTTTTTACCTGTTGAATTTCTTTCATTTAGACCAGATATTTACCATAGGGAGGATTTCTTTAGCATAGGCGAATTTGCGATTGTGAATCGTTTAACAAGCTGCTCAAAAAAAAAAAAAAAAAAAAAAAAAAAAAGAGTTTAATAGAAGTCAGCAAAAATAATAGCGTTAAATTCGAAAAGAACAGTAAGATCTAAAAGATTTAACGCTGTTCTCAAATCCAAAAGGGCAACTTTATGACATAAGTTTTAATTTATTTTTGTTCGGAAATGCATGAAAGTAACAGATGTTGTTGTTTAGAAACTAAGTCATCGAACTGTGTTTTCGGGTTTCTTTTGCAAACACAACATATGTTTCAGAAAATAGCGTCAAAGTGGGCGTTTTGAACCGAAATTCCTCGCGAAAGAAGAATAACCACACAAGGAAGGGTGAAAAACGTTTCTGTCACGTCATCAAAATCGCTTGTAACTCAATAGATAATTTATTTATAAAACAAGGGAAAACACAGTTCGATTCCAAATTGCTTCCATATTCAAACCTTCCAATTTCCTATCTTTTCGTTAAAATATAAGTTTTTAAATGTGTCAAAACGTTTTTGCGCTTGTTGAGCAGAGCAGCTGCGTCAAGAATCTCAATAAAATATGGAAAATGGGTGTTGCTTTGTTACAATCGTTTCTCCGGAAATATTCATAAATATTCCATAAGGATTTATCGCAATATTAGGATAAATTTTGTACCAGATAGTTTATAGGAAGACCTGTTTAGAACGTTGAGAGTACTTGTTATTTTTATTTATTTTTATTTTTTATTTTTTTACTTTTTTCTATATACAATTGACGCTTCTTGATTCGGACTCTTAGAGACAAACTCTGATTGCGTATTTGCATTTAACATATATCAGTTTTTTTTTTTTTAAGGGTGTATTCCGATCCAAACTGCTTATTTTCTGATTCATTTTAAAATTCATTTTTGCTCTCAAACGCATCAAACTTGGAAATTCTCTTATTTAGAAACTATATAATGTGCGGTGCTTCTTAATTTTTTGATAAATGCAGAAAATACTGTGAGAAACGCTGTCAAAGTTGGCGTTTTGAACCGAATTTTCAGAAGCGGGCGATCTGGGAATGAAAAAAATGGTCATACTGAGAAAATAATTGTTTAAAAATCAAATTCTAATTAATTGAGCTGAAAATGAAATCACACGGCATGTTACACATGTCTTCAGAAATCACCCCAGCAAGTTTCATGTTTTTACTTTTAAAAATGAGTCTGAAAATGTCTCAGAAAATTTTGAGCTGTTGAGGGTGGAAAAATATTTTTTCGAATACACCCTTAAACCACGGGAATTCATTTAAAGGACAAAGGGAAAAGTAAAAGATGGTATTCGTTTTTACACATCATACGCATCTGCCCCTGTCGTAGCGCAATAATTTTAGCTGTTTTTTTACAATCTAAAACCTCTCTTGCTCATTATTTCTGATCCTGAACTTAGCATTCTGATAACGAAGCGTACAATTTCCGGTCTTATAACACATAAAATTTAAGTAAGGAATTTTTTTAGTTTTTATTATAGGTCTGTACCAAATATTTAAAGATTTCTACTCTAGATGGCAACACACAACAGTCCCTAATTTTAGCGGGCTGCCAAATAGATTTCTCCCATGATTCAATTGCGATATTTTTACGCAGAGTGTTTTTGAGACGCACAATCTGGAGGTTACGAAATGCCCGCTGTCTTGTTAATTCCCCCGGACATTTTATGAGAGGCGGGAAATGCTAAAATAATTTTTTCGAATCAGCGGATTTCTTCTGAAATTCCTAAAGTCTGTACATATGTATTATAATTGTACATAGTCGTATTAACTGACGTATCCTTGTATCTTTTATATGATCCATTAAAAGTTTTGTACTAAATCTTAGAGTGGCGGATCTAATTTTGGAGTGATGAGTGCGTCATTAAATACTGTGGCCCCTACTTATGAAGGTAGCTATAAATGGCTTCCCCAACTTTGGGCCCTGAATCTACGACCGACCGAATAAGAAAAATGTTTGTGCTCTTCGAGTTTTAAAAATGTTGGTATTTCATCGTAGAAAGATGGTGTTTTTAAAAGATGCTGGTTCTCTAAAAATTTAAAAATGCTGGTGTTTAATACACAGTGTCGTATTCTACAAATTTAAGAGGTGCTGGTGCTTTGAGGAAGGAAAAGTAGTGTTTTAGCATTTTCTGATCAGACGTCGCTTCTGTGATATCAGCTGAAGCATGATTAAAATCCAAAGATGCCGTGTGTTCGCCATAGTGTTGAAGGGAAATATGTTGCATGAAAGGTGCTTGTTCGACATAAGCTTCATGTATATGTGCAAAAGTGTTCTAATACAGTAAGCCGAACGTCGACCTCGGTAACAGAGAGTACATTATTCTTAAATAAGTTTTACTGCTTGAAGGCTTATAAAAATATGGATGCGTGTAGCAGCTATCCGAAGATAAGTGTGTAATTTTATTTTAATGAATTTTGTTTATTGCATTCTCATATTGTTTATTTTATGTTATTAAACTTTTAATATTAAAATTGTTTAAGATAGCATTTGAAAGTACATAATTTTCTCTTAAAGAAAATAAATTGTGTCTGTTTTGTCATGACATACAGACGAGGTAAAAATGTTCTGAAGTTAGAAATCTTCGATAACAAAAGTTTTCTGTAAGAATTAAATTCTAAAAGTAAAAATCTTTGATCAATTTAGATTAAGGGTGATTTAAGAACAAAATTTGTTCTGTTAAGATATATTTTACTTAGTGATGTGAAAATTATATTTTGTATTCTAATTTGAGAAAACTTTTCGTTTTGAATTTAATAAACTGTATTTTATTAAAATGTATCGTTTGACAAATATTTACGATAGAATAAATATTTTTTTTTTCTTAGTAAATTGAGTTTCATTTTGAATTACAAAATAATTTTAATAACGTTGATTTATGAAATGACGAAATTGAGTTCTGAACAGAACTCTTATAAGAATAAGTTTTCTTATAGGTTAAATATTTAAATTTGAATTTGTTTTTAAAGGTTAAAAAAAAAAGAGAGAGAGAGAGAATTTTGTTTCCCGTAACAAAAGTAAATTCTGTTCTTTTGAGAACAATTTTGAATTATTTTGCTAGTAAAGTAATTTTAATTAACTCTGAATAATTGTGTTCTTAGAACAAAAATAGAAAGTATTCTTTTGAGAAGAAAGTTTTTAAATATTCTTGCTTAACGTAATATTATTTTTTTCTTCTTCTTAAAAGAATTTAAAAGTTAAGAACTGTGTAGTTATAATTTAGTTTTGTTTTATTTTGAGAGTTAATATTGAAGTTATAGAATTTTTTTATGCTTTCTTAAAAGTATAGTAACACCGTATTACGTAACGATAAATTGAAATAATTCAATTTTGGTTTACCTTCCGAAGGAAAGAGTTAAATAAATAAAATTTTATATTATTAGATATTATAGTAATTTGCATTTATATATATATATATATATATATATATATATATATTGTGCGTGTTATGATTTCTGTAGAGAAGAAATCCCTGAGTTAGGATAGCTTTACGTAGAAAAATCTAAAATTTTGTTCTTGAAATTGAAAATTTTTAATTGAAATTTTTAAATTGAAATTCTTGTTCTTTAAATTGAAAATTTTGTTCTTGAAATTTTAAATTCAAATTCTAGTTCTTGAAGTGGAATTTTTAAATCAAAATTTTATTTTGATTGTTAGTTTTTTTAAATTTAAACATAATGACGTTTTTTGGAAAGAGCAAAAAAGAGGATCTACGTGTCATTTGCGATGAATTAGGCTTAACTGCCACTGAAGAAATGAAACTGGTCGATTTACATAATTTAATTACTACGCATGCTGATTACGAGGAGGATTATATAAAAAACTTACTGACAACTATAGTTGAGAATAGAAAAACTGAACAAGAGCGCTTAGACTTAGAAAAGCAACGTGTTTTCGAACAAGAACAACGTAAAATCGAACAAGACAATTTAGAGCGCGAACGGACTTTCGAATTCCAAAAATTACGCCTTACCCATCCGACTTCGGCATCTAATGCAGGGATAGAAAATAATAAATGCACTTACGAAAAGCCGCGAATCGATCTGTTAAAATTGATTCCCCGTTTTCTCCCAAACGAAGATGATATGAACATCTTCTTAGTGCTGTGTGAGGGGTTGCCAAGAAAATTGGGTTATGTACCTCATAAGTGCTTTACCTAGTGATATTGCTAGATTCATTGCTAGGGAACCAGAAGAAAAGACCCAGGACTACCAACACATCAAGGCAATGTTGTTGAAACGATTCAAATTGACCGCTGAAAAATTTAGAATCCTGTTCGTTCAGCACAAAAAAATTCCAGAAAGTACCTGGAAAGACTATTTTTTCGAGCTTAGAACCTATTTTGAAGGTTGGCTATCTGAGCTCAACATAAATTCGTTCGAAGATTTGAAAAGTTATATTTTATCTGACAAATTAAAGAAAAGGTGCTCCCCACAGCATAGAGGACATGCCTTCGACATTTGGACTGATTTAGGGTGTATTCCGATCCAAACTGCTTATTTTCTGATTCATTTTAAAATTCCTTTTTGCTCAAACTTGGAAATTCTCTTATTTAGAAACTATATAATGTGCGGTGCTTCTTCATTTTTTGATAAATGCCGAAAATACTGTAAAAAACGCTGTCAAAGTTGGCGATTTGAGCCGAATTTTCCGAAGCGGGCGATCTGGGAATGAAAAAAATGGTCATACTGAGAAAATAATTGTTTAAAAATCAAATTCTAATTAATTGAGCTGAAAATGAAATCACACGGCATGTTAAACATGTCTTCAGAAATCACTCCAGCAAGTTTCATGTTTTTACTTTTAAAAATGAGTCTGAAAATGTCTCAGAAAATTTCGAGCTGTTGAGGGTGGAAAAATATTTTTTCGAATACACCCTTAAATGATCCAAATGTGTTAGTAGAAAAGCTAGATGCTTACGATGTCCTAAGAGAAAATCCCGTAAAATTCAAAGTAGTGGAAATCCACCAGAAAAATGAAAGCTGGTCAAAACCAAAAGAGACCGTACCATCGAGCTCTTCTAGTAAAACGTTTCCGAACGAAACCTTCTACTGAAAGAAGACAACCCCGTCAGACAACGGAAAGGTGAATCCCTCACCACTGATTGAAGATCGCCCAACCTTCAAATGTTATGGTTGTGGTGCTCCCGGATTTATTCGTGCTAAGTGCCCTACTTGCAACCCTGTGATAAAAATTGAATCTTCTCAGTTTGAGCAAATCCAGATAGACATATGCTCAACCACAACCACACCTTTAACCACGGTAAACCTGAAAATTAATGGGGTCTATGGCAAAGCCTGCATAGATACCGGATCTAGTCCAGCCTGACTAGTGAATCATTGTATTCTGTGTTAAAAGAAAAATGTGCTAAGTTTCAGAAGACCTCTCTGAACATATCCTTAGCGAATGGCCAGCGGTCAAAGGAAAACAGTTTGACCACGACTGTAACTGTAGAAATTGAAGAAAGAAAATTTCGTACAAATTTTATTGTGTTACCTAAAGCTAAAGGAAAACGAACCCTTTTAGGAAGAGACTTTCTTGATAAATCAGGGTTTGTACCAGACGTTAAGAATAAACGTTGGTATTTCGGCGATATGCCACATATAAAGTATGGTTTTGTAGATCCTGTTACAAAACATCTTGAATGTTCTGGCCAGAAGTCAGAATTAAATTACTTGCTGAAAAGGTATGAAATCATCTTTCAGCCAGGGGGAGAAGCCACCCCGCGCTCCTGTGAAATCGGTACAGTCTCCATTGAGCAAACATTAGAGCTCGTGAGACTAAGCAAGTGAAAGATTTAGTCGAACAACGCAAAAGAAAACAGTATGTGGACAGAAGACGGATAGAAGGACCTCAGTATTCTCCTGGTGACCATGTATGGGTAGAACTCCATCCTGTTAGCAAGGCTGATTAGAAAAGAACCGCCAAATTCAGTCCTCGACGTGACGGACCCTATGTAGTGCTCACACAGCGCTCACCTACTTCCTATGAAGTTGCGAGTTTACAAGCTCCTGAAGTTCCCTTAGGAACTTACCATACTTCTGCCTTAAAACGTTGTAACAATGTTACCGACCAACCAGTTATTCCGCTCAGGAAACGTGGTAGGCCAAAGAAAAATGTTTCTGCTTCCCTTGCCGAGACGTCTAAGGAACCAGTGGGTTGGTACACTAGTTGGCAGCACACGACAGTACCTAATTTTAGCGGGCTGCCAAATAGATTTCTCCCATGATTCAATTGCGATATTTTTACGCAGAGTGTTTTTGAGACGCACAATCTAGAGGTTACGAAATGCCCGCTGCCTTGTTAATTCCCCCGGAGATTTTATGAGAGGCGGGAAATGCTAAAATGTTTTTTCGAATCAGCGGATTTCTTCTGAAGTTCCTAAAGTATGTACATATGTATTATAATTGTAACATAGTCGTGTTAACTGACGTATCCTTGTATCTTTTATATGATCTATTAAAAGTTTTGTACTAAATCTTAGAGTGGCGGATCTAATTTTGGAGTGGTGAGTGCGTCATTAAATACTGTGCCCCCTACTTATGAAGGTAGCTATAGGTCTACTTTTCATTGATTTGACATTCAACTAAAGTTAAGTACCAAACACTCGAGTATGCTAAGGCCATGTTCTATGCGCATGTGGCTGAAACGAAACTACAAACGGTTCTTTAAATTGGACACTACTATTTCTCTATAGTAATAGTTGGCTTATTTAAAGACAGAAATTCTGCGATTTAATAACACGAAGATTACTATTTATAAATAGAGGTACTAAAGCGTAAAAACTGAACAAACTCTGTTATGTGGATTTCGATGTGAAATTAGTCAGGAGGTAAACAAGCAAATTCGTGTTCAGCTAGAATGCCTAGTTAAAACAGATCCCCACCACCACCAAAGCAAAAGAAATGAAACTCAATTTTTTGAGTTCATAGCACGAAAGCATTTACCAGTCATTGCTTGTGAATTTTCGATAGCAAATGTAATTTCCGAAACAACTTGCTTATTGTTACTATTATTGTTATTTATTTATTTATTTATTTTAATCGAAGTTAAAAAAAAAGCAAGAGATTCTCATTCTCAATTCGATGCGTATGCACCTTTACTTATGTATGTTCACCGATTACTCTGGAGCTAAGGCTAAGCGACTGATTCATTTTATTATTATTATTATTATTGTTGAAAGATGATACTCTAGAATCGGTCCCGTTTAAATTTCATGAAAATTGGTTCAGTAGTCTTTTAAAAATTCAACAACAACAACAAATAAATAAATAATTAAACATCTTTAAAATATTTCATTTTCATCAGATAACGTAGATCAGATAAATCTGCTTGGCGAGAAAATTGTTACCCGGCGATTTTCTTTCCTCTTTATAGGGTCTTGTTTCTAAGATTGTTGTAGGGAAAACCACTAAGCAATATTTTAATCGTTAAAAACTTTTATGACGCAAAGAATCAGAAATAAATAAATAAATAAATAAATAAAAATTGTAAAACGTTTAAATTCAGCCAAGATCCTGCAATACATTTGCTTCATTTGAAGAGCTTTTTTTTTTTTTTATTTACGGTGGAGTATTTGTACGCAGAGGGTGGGCCAAAAATCCCTGGCAAATTTTCTTTTTTTTTTTTTCTTTCTTTTCTATCTTTTTTTTTTTTTTTTTTTTCCAAGACCGCTGACCAGTCCCCCCACTTTTCGGTCTTTTCCCCAGCTAAACGGGAATTCCATCAGTTTTATTGACCACAAGGAATTCTAAGAAATATGCCTAATTCCTCAGACTAGTGTCTTGCACGTGTCGGGTATACACGACCCGAACACAAAAATTCTATTTCACGTGAACCCGAATCCGACAAAAGTATTTCGTCAACCCGGAACCAGACATACTTCAACCCGAACCCAAAAAGACGAAAATTAACGCATATTTTAACACAATTATGGAAAAATAGTCTACAATTATATTTCTTATCAATTTTTTTCTTCAATGTAACGAAAATAACACACACACACACACACACACACACACACACACACATATATATATATATACTAATTAATGCTCCAATATATTGTTGAAAAATATTCTAGACTGTTTTTTAAAAAATTGGGTTATCTGAACTCCACCCGCAAGAGCCAAATGCCTATCCGAACCTGAACTTAAAACAATTACTATCAACTCCGATCCGCAATGAAAAAAATTCACCTGACCCGAAACACAAGTCGAGTCGAATCGGATTCGAGTTAAATCGGGTTACACGATCCGAAGCAGAGGACCTCAGACTTGAAAGGTTGAAAGCCATTTAACTTTAACCCTTTTCTAAAGAAGGGAAAGAAAGAAAGAAAAAAAAAGCTTCCTTCCACGTGAACAGGAACTGATCTCTCAAAGAAAAGGTACTGTTATGTTTAAGATGAGGTTAGAAAAGGTCAAAGGCTCGAAGAGAACAATCTAAACCTCTTTACCGCAATATTTTTTTTCATGCACTTAGCATTTTTAATAGAATAATAAAAAAGAATGTATTTCCCGGAAAAAATCAAAATACTTAAAAGTGAACGAAAGGGTTGTGTAAGGCTAACCTGAGCAGCCATGAATGCGGACAAACGAAGGCAGGGGAGGGCTATTGCCCCTCCCTGGATTTTCAAATTTAATTAAGTAAATTTTCTTTTTATTTGATGATTTTGAAAAAATATATATAGATTTATTCTTCTCGAGTGATTTAACCTTCTCGGTCACCTCAACTTCATGAATTTTTAATTTAAATGTGTTATAAATTCGGTTTTTGAATTAATTTCGTTTTGAATAATATCGTTTTTTTCTAAGGTGGTTTTCAAATTTCCTACTGAACAACGTCACACTTGTTCATTTATTTTTAAAAGTAAAGGCATAAAATTTGCAGACCTCGCTATTGGAGCGATTTCGAATGGAAACACGTTTTCCATTTTTTGATAAATGTATTACTTATCGAGTTATGAGCGATTCTTGTCTCTTGACAACAAGTTTTTCGCCTTTCTCGAGCTGTCACTTCGGGAATTCAGTTCAAAATGACCACTTTGACAGTAGTTTCTGGAGATCTTCTGCCTTTACCAAGAAATTGAAAACGTCTTTCCATTACATAGCTTCTGAATAAGAACACCTGCCAATTTCATGCGTTTCCGAATCAATTTCGTTTTGAGTGATATTGTTTAAATATCCAGAATATATCGCAGAAATTCTTTCTTATTTACACAACCTAGAATAAACATTTTAATTATGCCGATTCAAAAAACGAGTTTTTCTTTTCATTTTTCATAAAAATTGTTAGCGCGCGAGATGGTTAAAATGATTAAAAAAATACAGATAAACGAGCTAAGTAAGAATTTTTTGTCAACGAATCTCTATCCCCCTGACCCCCCCTTCCCCCCCCCGCCCCTTCTTAACGAGGACACTGCACATTTGAACTTTTCATCTGTCCAAAAACAGAAATTAGTTATTTTATGCGGATTTTTGTGCTGATTCCGAATCTAGTTTTAGATTTACTCCAGAAGCTCTTGTTTTTGAGATATTTTCATATTTCTATTTATGAAAATTTTGTAAATTTTATGCAGTTATATGCAAATTTAAGGTATAATGGGGGCTATCAGGGTGACTTTTTTTTTTTTTTAATGATATTATTACTGTCTAGTTTACGTCACAAAAACGTTGTTTCTGAGATTATACAGACATGTGACCGTGAAATATTATGCCTAATTTGCATATTTTTCATGTTTTTCAAATCTGATATGTTTTCATCTATCACGTCTAGTTTTTCAAAAAAGTGAAATATTTTTTTTTGGTGAAAAAAGCTAGAAATCGCTTTTTATACAACTTTTTGATGTACTTCAACTAGTTAGGATAGATTCTGCTACTTTTTTCAATATTTTTTTCCGATTATATATAAATTGTTGTTTATGTCCCTGATAGAAATCTGACACTGCTCGCCCTCTTGACAATGAAGTACAATCCCCTAAAAAGCATCTTATATCAAACTTATATTAAGGCTGCTCTAAAATCCAAAAGGGCAACTTTATGACGCAAGTTTTAATTTATTTTTGTTCGGAAATGCATGAAACTAGCAGGTATTGTTGTTCAGAAACTATGTAATCGAACTTTTTCCGTTTTTCCCCCTGCAAACGCAATTGATCTGCCAGAAAATATTGTGAAAGTGGACGTTTTGAAACGAATTTCCGCGCGAAAGTAGAATAACCACTCAAGAAAAAGTTAAAAACGTCTTTGTCATGTGATCACAATCGCTTATAACTCAATAGGAAATGTATTTATCAAAAAATGGAAAACACAGTTCGATTCCAAATCGCTTCCATATTCAGACCTTCCAATTTTGTATCTTTCCGCTAAAAAATGAATTTGTAAATGTGTCAAAACGATTTGCGCTTGTTGAGCAGAGCAGTTGAGAACAGCCTTAATGCCGAACAAAAGTAGAAATTCACTTTACTCAAAATCTATACGGCGTGATATTAAAAAAAAAAAAAAAAAAACAGATTGCAGATTTGAAATCAGCTTAAAAATCTAGTCTGGAAAAACATTACGTCAAATCTCTTGCAGGTACTTTAACGTTGATAGTAAGGTAAACATTACACAATTGAAAAAAATATGCAAATTAGGCTTGATAAATGTTAAGAATATGCAAATCGTGACATTTATCTGAAGCAAATAGTCCAGTAATTATCTAGAAAAAGTAATTCAATATGGCATATATTGCATCTAAAATATGCATAAAATAACACAAAAAAGCTTAAATTTGAATAAACTTAAATATGCAAATTCCTCAAAAAAAAAAAAGGACCACCTTGTGAAAAACGCAAAGCATATTCGGAATCAGTGCAAAAAACTGATCTAGAATCTACTAATTTCAGTTCTGGGACTAAACCATTGTTGTGCAGTGTTATTGTTACAAGTCTCCTTTTTGAAAATACTGAAATAATTTTTGTTTTTAAGGGGGCTGGTCACTCAGCTTCCGATTTCCCCACACTAATGTAAAGACTTTGGGCATTGGATGCATTCGTATATTTAAAATATCTCCTCGGGAAATTAACATTGTTAACTTCTACTTTTTGTGTACACTTCCTAAAAGATGCCTCTTTTTTTCTTAGTTTTAAAAATATTTCTAAAGTATAGACTTAATTTTATAGGAAGTGTTAAAATCTTACTCACAGTTCGCCCGCTTTTAACACATGAAATATTAAATTTAGCATAGATTTTAGAAATATTTTGAAAACTAAGAAAAAAAGAAACACCGTTTAAGGCTATTCTCAAATCCAAAAGGGCAACTTTATGGCATAAGTTTTAATTCCTTTTTGTTCGAAAATGCATGAAACTGCAGGTGTTGTTGTTCAGAAACTGTGTAACAGAATTGTTTTTTCCGTTTTTTTGCAAACCCAATAGATCTTTTAGAAAATAGTGTCAAAGTGGGCGTTTTGAACCTTATTTCCATCACGCGAAAGAAAAATATAGCCACTCAATTTCGGGTGATGAACGTGTTTGTAAATCGCTTATAACTCAATAGGTAATTTATGTATCAAAAAATGGAAAACACAGTTCGATTCCAAATCGCTTCCATGGTCAGGCTTTCCAATTTTATATCTTTCCGTTAAAAAATGAATTTGTAAATGTGTCAAAACCCTTTGCGCTTGTTGAGCAGAGCAGTTGAAAACAGCCTTAAGAAGAGTACGCAGAAAAAAGATGTTAAAAATATGAATTTCCCCAGAAGATATTTTAAATATACGAATGCATAAGAAGTCCATAGACTTAACATTACGGAGGAGAATTCCGAAGCTGAGTGACCAGCCCCTTTAATATTTAATACTTCTTATTTGTTATATTTCTGTATTGTATTACTTTTTATGTTCCTGGAAAAATAAAGATATTATAAAGTAAGCAATAATGTTTAGAAATTGGTGTGCACTGGGTGTTCTATTAATAAGATATTCTTTGTTTAGCTTGTTTCATAATGTTTATATTTTCCATTTTAGAAAACACAGGCAAGGCTACGGACCACAGACAAATGTGTTCCAAAATCTTGTGCCTCCATGGACTTAGTTTTGTCGGCGCCCACATGTTCAGTCTATATCTCTCATTATGCATGCATCTTGTATCCATTTGATGTGCTAATGGATTCGGCAATGCTATTTACATCACCCTAGAACAGATATTTTTATTTTTTTTTAATCTTTCCGCTCCAAAGCATAAAATTTTCTTACACATTTACAAATCCATTTTTTGTATCTAATTCATATTTAGGTGCTAAAGAACATATTTCTTTTTTTCTCCATATAACTATGTTTAACTATAGATGCTTCCTGACCAGTTTTTCTTCAAAAATCAAATTAAAACACTAACATTCTTTATACAACATATTTTTATTCTAAATGTTCATTATTTTTATTTAAAAAAAAAAAATAAGCACATCTGCAAGTTGCATCTGCAAATGTGTCAGAAAGTAGAAAGTTTGGATTTGAGATAAATATTTATGTTTAGAGTTCCTATCTCCCCTTTTGAGTAATATCAGATTCATATAGTCAATTGTCAATGTGTATCTGAAGTGAAGATTTCCTGAATTTTTCTTTGATTCTATTGTCACGATACCACCCCCCCCCCCCCGAGCCAAAACTAGCCTTATTTGCACTCGGGACAAACATGGATTTTAGCGCCCCGCCCTCCACAAAATGTATTTACAAAGAGAATTTTACTAATTTTCTAATAGCCGATTTATTTTAAAATTTAAAATATGTGATCATAAAATATGTAATACTGGACAACATAATCTGCTTTGTCAAATCTGATTCATTTAAATCTTGAAAACGGAATTTAAAAAAATTCACATTTTACAGGATCTTTATGCCATGTCATCCTTAGATTTTTCTATGCTTTGTCATACCCCAGACAGGGTCAATTTAATAATACCGTGCTAAACATAGACGTGAGAAAAATCGACAAACAAAATCTTCATTTGGCACCCCTTCGTTCTCGCGCTCGGGGCACATGTCCCCTCTCCCCTTCTTAGTTTCGGCCCTGACCCCCCCCCCCCCACACACACACACATACACACACACATTGAATGGCTTGCCAGTAAATGCTTTTTAGGTGCGTTTGTAATTATATAAATACGCAGCACCTATAAACGTCGTCTGGACCGTCCGTGTGTCCGCATATAACAGCGCAAAAACTTCCCAAACGAATGGTTTAAATTTACTACGTATATATAATCGTTGCAGAATTTTGCCGTGTCATTTCAAATTTTATGAAAATCGAATCAAAACTTAAAAATATATTAATCAAAGTTTTCTTCCTTCTATTAGATCCTATCATATGTAATTAATTCAATGATATCCCATGATAGGTATGTATGCTAGGTTGCCATGGTGATTACGTCCTATTTAACCCTTAAATGCCTGGTGTTGCTTTTCGGCAACATACCCAATTTAGGCTCTAAAATACACTGGTTATCAAAAATTAAGGAAAAGTCACAAAATGCCAATTTTTAAATACGGGAATACTTAAAAGGAAGTAATATAATTCGAATAATTACTATTTCTGCAGAACAACTAGTCCATATAACATCTCATTCAGGTCACACATGGTCACAAGAGTCACAGTCACTACGGCGAAGCAAAAAATAGGAAATCCCATACATCTCTTTTATGAGTCTCAAATGACTACTATATGTGACTCCACTGACAGGTCACTGTGACTGCTGCTTTGTGGCAAGTCACCAAGTGACTTTACAATGTCATTTCATTGAGACTCTCGTGTGACTCTCATCTGGAGACTCAATTTCAAAGTCATTGTGAACGTTGCATCATGATAAATCACCAAATAATGTCAAATTAAAGTCACATGGTGACTTTTCACCACTTTTCACAGTGGTGACTTCACAGTAGGGTCTCTGTCACCATTTGACAAAGTCATGTGACAGAAAGTCACCATGTGACTTTAATGTGACATTATTTGGGGATTTATCATAATGCAACGTGCACTGCACAATGACTTTGAAATTGAATCTCCAGATGAGAGTCACACGAGAGTCTCAATGAAACAACATTGCAAAGTCACCTGGTGACTCGTCACAAAGCAGCAGTCACAGTGACCTGTCAGTGGAGTCACATATAGTAGTCATTTGAGACTCATAAAAGAGACGTATGGAATTTCCTATTTTTTGTTTCGCCGTAGTGACTGTGACTCTTGTGACCATGTGTGACCTGAATGAGATGTTATATGGACTAGCTGTTCTGCTGAGATAGTAATTATTCAAATTATATTACTTCCTTTTGAGTATTCGCGCATTTAAAAATTAGCATTTTGTGACTTTTCCTTAATTTTTGATAACCAGTGTACTATTAGAATAACATTGAAGCTATAATGCCTAATGTTGCCAATAAAATACATTCTGACGATATTATTAAATCGATTTTCAACGTGTAGATGGCAACATTTGTGCTGTTTAAGAATAAAGATAGATTTTTTTTTTCAGTTGTTGCTACTTGTTCTTTTTGTTTTGTTTGGAAGCTTGCGAAATACCCTACTTTGACCTGCAGTGAGCAAGTAAAATTTATTTCTTATTATAGTTCCTAAAATTCTTGTGTGTTTAATATTATAGAATTTTATCAAGGGAAATTATTTTTTCAGTTAAACACCAGTATTTCCGATTAGTAACAAACTGTTTTTTAGCCGTAATCTATACTTAAAACAAAATATGATTTTTTTAAGTATTTTTCCCATGATTTATTTAAAAAATGAAAGCCGAAAAACATTATTACAATGATTTTTAAAAAATCAGGCATTTAAGGGTTAAGAAAGAGTCCTACTATTTCCGTACTGAATTTAATACATAAAATCGTAATAAATTTTGTGTTCATGCATTTTTGCATAAGAGTTCAACAGCTATTACACCAAGATCTGAATATTTATAAAATTAGTTATACGAAGGAATTTGCCACGTTTGACGTACAATTTCCGATTTGTTTATTATTAGGTTCGGCTTACCTAACTGAAAATCTATGCAATCTATAATGAAAAATTTTAAAGGAGATCATGTTATTGTCTACCTCAATCCTCAATAACACATTTCAAATGCGTTAGAACAGGGATAAGGGTCTTTAATCAATTTGCTATCATGAGCATATTTGGATTTTATAACTATATTCCTGGCGGCACTCTCTCCTTGTACACACACATACTTACACTGGTTATCAAAAATTAAGGAAAAGTCACAAAATGCTAATTTTCAAATACGCGAACACTCAAAAGGAAATAATATAATTCGAGTAATTACTATCTCTACAATACAGCTAGCCCATATAACATCTCATTCATGTCACACATGGTCACAAGTGTCACAGTCACTACGGTGAAGCAAAAAAATAGGAAATCCCATATATCTCATTATGAGTCTCAAATGATCACTATATGTGACTCCACTGAGAAGTCAATGTGATTGCTGCTTTCTGACAAGTCACCAGGTGACTTTACAATGTAGTTAAATTGTGAGTCTCATGTGACTGTCATTTTGAGACTCAATTTCATAGTCATCATGAACGTTGCATTATGATTAGTCACCAAATAATATCATATTTAGTCACATGGAGAGTTTTCCCAAAAGAGCACAATGGTGACTTCACAGTAGTCTCTCTGAAACCTGAATGTCATCATGTGACTTTAATGTGACATTATTTGGTAACTTATCACAATGCAGCGTTCAAGATGACTTTGAAATTGAGTCCACAAATGACAGTCACATGAGAGTGACAATGTAACTACATTGTAAAAGTCACATGGTGACTCGTCCCAAAGCAGCAGTCACAGTGACGTCTCAGTGGAGCCACATATAGTGATCATTTGAGACTCATAATGAGACGGAATTTCCTATTTTTTTTGCTTCACCGTAGTGACTGTGACATTTGTGACCATGTGTGACATGAATGAGGTGTTATATGACTAGCTGTGTTGTAGAGATAGTAATTACTTGAATTATATTATTTCCTTTTGAGTGTTCGCGTATTTGAAAATTAGAATTTTGTGACTTTTCCTTAATTTTTGATAACCAGTGTATTTATATGAATGTATATGGGGAGAACTTTGGATTAAACACAGGAATTTTCACATTCTTATAGATATTAGAGGGTCACAAACATATGTAGTAAAATTTTCATAACCAAAGGAAAACCAGGCTGCTATACTCAACTGAAACTGCTGTCTTTTTAGGGCATTGTGCCAATACATTGTTGTTTCTTTGGACTTCATGTGAAGAATTTGGTATTTTATTCTCAGCAGATTTTATATTGTGCAGATGAAGAAACTTTTACTTTTCCCATCAAAATAAATATTTGTTATCCAGGAATGGGAATCAAGTATAGGGGAGAGTAGTACACAGTGAGGCGAAAATTATTATTACTTAACAAATGGCGACGATTTTTATTCTTTTGAAATTTATTTTGCTACATCTTTAAGCTACACAAATGCGCTACACATTAATGTATAAATTGTTTTAAAAAAGTTATTCATAAAAGAACAGAAGCAGCATAACGGAGTATCGAAAATTGTCTCACTGTGTACCACAAGTAGTATACACAGTGAGACAATGTATATATTTTCATAAATCATTACATTTTTACACTCTATCAATAATTTTCTGCAGTTTATTATTTCTAATTAATATTTCTAGATTTTCAAAATATTAAAAATATGAACCTCGGGTGGACACCTTGGGGTACATTCATGCAAATTTTCAGCCTCTTACGTTTAGTAAATTTCCCTAGCCATAGCACGCCCACACACACAGAGAGAAAGAGAGAGAGAAAAAAAAACCTTGTTTTATTAATAAATAACTTTTTTAATATCAGAACAATGTAGTAGGTACACAATAGGCACGTCTTACTGTGTGCCATAACTGTGTGTCTCACTGTGTACTTTCGTTACGTTGTAACAAAATGGATGCCACACCTGTTACACCAATTTCATCGCTTTAAAAAGTTTATGTCGTTTTGCCGAAATAGTCTATTATTAGATATAGCTAGGTTTGGTTAAGTAAATATGTGTCATATTGAAGGAAATAAACTCTAAAATAGACACTTATGTAACTTTAACCGCTATAAAATAAGGAATTATTTAGTATTTTGTCGGACGAGTAACTGAAGTGCCGAAACTACATCCACGTCTTGCATAAGATGAGGTCGTTATGTGTGTGTGCCAGCTTGGAGAAAAAGTAACAACTATATGTCATAGTGCCTGCTGTCTCACTGTGTACTCCCCTACCCTACATATAAATTTATAAATTTCTGGAGGCTTCATGGGCACAATAAAAGGAGTTGGAGGGGAGCAAGTGAGCTCTCAAGCGCATGGTCAGTGCGCTAGAGAGTGAATAAAAATACAGGGTGATTCAAAAAAGATGGGAAAAATTTTAAGAGGTGATAGTACACACCCAAACAAACATTTTGTATCAAAGAATGCATGGTCGAAAACAAAACGTAAAAAAGTTAGATGGCGCCAAAAGTTATGTTCTTATACGAGGCAAAAACACACAATGAACGATTAAGTTAAGTTACGAAAACAAATTTAATGGCATTTGATTACAATAAGTGCTCAAAACATTGACCGGCAGCTGTTATGCACGCAGTACAACGGCGAAGAACAGATTGGCGAATTTTCTGAAACACACCAGGCATATCGCGAACTTCCCCTAAAGCAGCCGAAAGCTTGGCGACAAGTTCTTCTGCGGATTCAATGGGAGTCTCATACACAAGAGCCTTTAGCTGTCTCCACAAAAAAAAAAAAAAATCGCGACGTGAAAGATCTGGCGAGCGTGGTGGTGCCTGGTGTGTTTCAGAAAATTCGCCAATCTGTTCTTCGTCGTTGTACTGCGTGCATAACAGCTGCCGGTCAATGTTTTGAGCACTTATTGTAATCAAATGCCATTAAATTTGTTTTCGTAACTTAACTTAATCGTTCATTGTGTGTTTTTGCCTCGTATAAGAACATAACTTTTGGCGCCGTCTAACTTTTTTACGTTTAGTTTTCGACCATGCATTCTTTGATACAAAATGTTTGTTTGGGTGTGTACTATCACCTCTTAAAATTTTTCCCATCTTTTTTGAATCACCCTGTATAAACTGTCTAGCTGGCAGACTAGTAGATCAAGATAAAAACAGCTTAAAAAAAGAAAAAAAACATAGGGAAAAGTAGGGTAATGACGCTCAGATGGGTAATCCCGCTCACCCAATATCTGTAAACAGAGATGAATTGAAAACGTGCAATCGGTACTGGTACCTAGCGAACTTCATCGTAAGCTCCCAGTAAGGATATAGTGACCGTCGGAAGGAAAGTATTTTTGTGTCCTCACGTTATTAGTTTGCAGTTGTTTTATTATAAAATTCTACAGCATCTAACTTGAAGGTAAGTGTACACTCTTATTTTCAAATATTAATTTACTCATTATGTTTACAAAATATATACATTTAGCTGTACTTTCATGGTTTTATTTATTTTTGTGGTCTGTTGTTACGCCGATTATAATGCATTAAAACCCAACAGGGCGGTAACGGGTAATGGCGCTCGCGTGGAATTCCAGAAGAAATGTTGCCAGTGGGCAACTTTTTTAAAATTCAAATTTATTGATTAACACCACTTTTTTGAAATGGTAAAATTCCCCTGTTTTCGCCTTAATGAATGTGTCATTAAACAAGGAGAATTTTACGATTTCAAAAAAGTGGTGAAAATAAAAAAAGCTAAATTTTAAAAAAGTAGCTCACTATGCGTGTAACACAATATGTGTAAAATGGTCGCAAAAAGTCTGCAGTGGTGTGAACAGCCCACACAACTACATATGTGACTTTCGTCTTACTTAAATGTTGTATTCAAACTCTGAGCGCAATTACCCTACTATGTCGGGCATTACCGCTCAATCGATGGTTATTTAAATAAAACGATAGAAAAAATTCCTTAAACTTTTATGCAAATTAATTGATTACAAACTGTTCCTTATGCTTTGGAGACAGTTATACTTCGTTAATAAAATATTGATTTTTTGTCTAAATTTGACGTTATTCACGTTTTCCCTTAAGTGAGCGCCATTCCCCTATATTTTCCCCTAAATTTATTAAAAATGCACAAAGAACAGAAATAGAACATAGATCATATTGTACTCGAATCTTTTGCAGACTTTCCAAATAGTTATAAAGTTATAGTAACCGTTTTCAATACAGAACATGTTGTAGTAAATTCTGATAATATATTTAAAAATCTGCAATGTTCCCTACAGTTGAAAAAAAAAATTAGAGCCTAGATGTACAGATGGTATAATACAGCAATGTGTCGCGAGTTTTTCGCAGATGCATAAGAACAACGTTAGAAAAAGTCTGCGTATAGAAAGATGTCACAGCTAACCCTATAATTAACTTTTAAAAACAACAGTCAATTGGGGAAACTTTGACTCATAACGGTAACTTTTGCCCAAAAGAGAAAAAAAGATTAAATCTGCTACATCACTTGAGTTATCGGCAAAGTTTTGGTCTCAAAATAAAGGTATCAGCACTACCGTGAGGTTGAAAGCTCATTGTAAATAATTCGCCAAGATTCCCCCCCGTGGCAGCATGAACCAAAGTTTCGTAAATGTGGGCCAAAGTTACCCGAATTTGGGCCAAAGTTACCCCAATTGACCGTACTACTTTCTGTGTTAGAGGTAACATAAATGTTAATAGGATTCTAAGTAATTAATTCCAGAGACTGTGCACACAAAATTTTAAAATAACTCTGCCCTCAGGGCAGATAGAATCCATCAACAATAAATGTAAACAAAATGCAGATGACGTGCTATAATTCAAACGCATAACATAAATTATACAGCTTTTAAGATTGAAAATTAAAATAAGATTTTTTTAAAGTAAAGACAGCTTAACTAAAATACTTAAAAATGAATAAACTTATAACAGAAGTATTCACAGTAACCAACCCAAAAAAAAAAGGTTTAAAAAACGCCGCTAAACATATCAAACTAATTAAATTGTTTACAAAAAAAAATTTTTTTTCCTTCAATTTTTCCTCTCATCAAGATTTTAAATAACAAACAGGGGGGAGGGGGAAAGGAGCTTATTTTTTATCTGAAGAAAACATACGAAGATTGCAAAAAGTTAGCACAGCAATCGGAAAAGCTGTAACTCCGTTAAGAGCTGAGAGGATAGCCGAATAATCATCTGCAACTTGGTATAAGAGCCTTTAGCAATTCTCTTGAGTCAGCTGAGTTTTAGTCTGCGAGATTTTTCTTCTAAAGCCAGTCTACGCATATGGGGGCGGCTCTCTGTTTTGATCATTTTTGATAAAGCAAGAGCCGCTAAGATAAAAAGAAAGAAGAAGGAAAAATATAAGCAAGAAATTCAAATTCCCAGAACACATGGGAGGGAATCGTTTCTTTTTTAAAACTAGCGTGTAAATGGTCCTTTTTGGAAAAGCAGCGACTAAAGAAGCAAATTTGCTTTGCATAAAACTAAAAGAAGAAAAAAGCTTTTTTCTTTCTTTCCAAAAAAAAAAAAAAAAAAGCTTTTTAGAATTAGTGTACAGAAGTGTTTGAGTGTTTTTGTTTAAAATTCAAATTAAAGGGAAATGTTTAGTTCTCGTAGCCGGTGTTTTTCATGTATTTAGAAAGAAAGAAAGAAAAAAAAAGTTGTTCGTTGAATTGAAATGCCAAGAACACTGCAGTAATGCAGTTTAATAAATAATGGAATGCAAATTATCAGTAATACCAATGGATAACGACATCAGTTGTAATTATTAATACAAGAGAGTGTAAGTGGATATCAAACATCGAACAGTTTTAGTCAGTGCTGTGGAAAAGAAATCTCCTGAGAGATTATTCAAGACGAGATGATTAAAGTTTTTATTGCACACAAGAAAAGCCTGTAAACTATAAAAAAAAAAAAATGCCCTAAAATTTTCTGGAAAAAATTAAACTTTTACAAAACTTTATTATAAACTCATAATTAGCCACGATTTCAGGAGCATTCCCCTTTTCTCCAGAAAACTTTAGAAGAAAAACGAATACATTTTTTAGAAACCAATAGATTTTAGAAATTAGTAGAAACAGAAATGTCTAAATAAAAATGTATTCGTTTAACACACAAACTTTCTCAGTGGTATACATAAACAAGAGCTTTAATATGAACTTTTACAATTAAAATTAATGTAAAAACACAAAATCTACATTTCGAACTGTTTCTGCAGTCGTCCTCAGGAAAAAATATGATGGCATCATATTTTTACATTAATTTTAACTGTAAAAGTTCATATTAAAGCTCTTGTTTATGCGTACGAACTGAACAAGTTTGTGTGTTTTTAACGAATACATTCCTGTTTATTATATTTTATGGTGCAATTGTCCAGCATATGTTAATACAAAAACGTCTATTCCAAAATTCACGGTCATCAAATGGATTATTTTATTTCAGACACATTTCCATAAATCTCAGAAACCTATTACTTTTGGAATCTTCTTTGAGGTCCTTCTATAAATAGTTTCTGAAGATAAATGGATGATTTTAGGAATCGTGGATCATTACAACGTTATACTGAATTTTTCAAATTTTTCAGCAATATTAAGACTGTTCTCGACTGCCCTGCTCAACAAGTGCAAAAAGTTTTGACACATTTACAAATTCATTTTTTAGCGGAAAGATATAAAATTGGAAGATCTGACTATGGAAGCGATTTGGAATAGAAATGCGATTTCCATTTTTTGATAAATAAATTACCTATTGGGTTATAAGCGATTTTGATCACGTGACAAAGACGTTTTTCACCCTTTCTTGAGCGCTGAAATTCGCTTCAGAACGCAAAGCTGTTCTCAAATCCAAAAGGGCAACTTTATGACATAAGTTTTAATTTATTTTTCTTCGGAAATGCATGAAACTAGCAGGTGTTGTTGCTCAGAAACTATGTAATCGAGTTGTGTTTTCTATTTCTTTGCAAACGCAATAGATCTTTCAGAAAATGGTGTCAAAGTGGGCTTTTTGAACTGAATTTCCGCGCGAAAGGAGAAACCCACTCAAGAAAGAATGAAAAACGTGTTTTTCACGTGATCGAAATCGCTTATAACTCAATAGGTAATTTATTGATCAAAAAATGAAAAACACAGTTCGATTCCAAATCGCTACCATGGTCAGGCTTTCCAATTCGATATCTTTCCGTTAAAAAATGAATTTGTAAATGTGTCAAAACGTTTTGCGCTTGTTGAGCAGAGCAGTTGAGAACAGCGTTAAAGAAAATGTTTTTCAACTTTTGACAGAGTAAAAACTTATGAATGGCTATCCTGTTTTGACAATGGATCTCTCGAATTCAGTTTTCCACTGAAGATTTCTTGCTTACTGATAATTCTATTGTTACTACATTAATAATAAACGATCTCTTAAAATTTGCAATTTAAATGTATGCATGCACACACAAAGTAAAATAAAAATAAATAGCAAATCATTTTATGCACAACATTACGTTAGAAGTAAATGCACATTTACATATTGGTCTAATTTGCTCTATAGCAACTTGAAATTCAAATGCATGCGATTTTTATAACAGGTTTCCGAAATGCACCAGTTGCATGGTTTCATAGCATAAAATAATCAATTTACATTTATGACGTCGCAATCAACGTTGTTTATCGATTAAAATTAAAACATAACCATTAAAACTCGTCTAAAATTTCCATACATTTCTATATGATTTGACAAATAAGAGAAGACAAAGTGAAACAAAACAAAAGAAAATGAAGTAAAAGAAAAGAAAAACAAATTGACAGTTTCATTGCATAAATTTGCATATGCTCATATTTATTCAAATATTATATTGCACAAAGTTGGGTACAGCTTTTTGAATATTTATGGTCTTAAATTTTATGTAACGTTTTTACTATACTCTATAGTTAAAAACCGCAGAAATATTTAAAGTTCTTGGTTAATATATATTTTTAATTACTTACAGATATGGAAATAATTTTGTCTACTGTTTTATGAAATATACTTTAGAAAGAATAAATAAAAATAAAATTAGCTTTTGCTTTGTTTACATTGCTGTTTTCGAAAGAAAATGTTTGCATAAAATAAGTATGGAACCTAATTGCTATTTTAATTTCATAAAAATAATTGATGTAAATAAAACAAAAGTGGCATAAGAATGAGTTTGCTGCAACTTTCTCTATTAAAAATGAATAAATGTAAGTTTAAAATCTCTTTTTAATTAATTACTTCCTTCTTCAAATGGAGAAAAGCATCTTTCCAACGGAATTTTTTTTATAATGTTTCAATCTGGCAAAGAAACCAAAAATTATGTGCACGAAATGTAACATAGCTGATTTTCATTCTTCCATACATTAATAGTTTTTCTTTATAGCAATTTGTGCATTTCTTTTTTTCAATTTGTATGTTTAATTTCACACTAACAGAAAACTTTTGTTCATGGTCGCCGGCAACTATGACCAAGGGTGCGGGACGTTTTTGACCGTCCTTGGGTAGTTATTCTTCTTTCGCGGGGAAATTCGGTTCAAAACGCCCACTTTGGCAATATTTTCTGAAAAATTTATTGCGTTTGCAAAAATACTCTCTATTGCACTTCCACCGGGGGGGGGGGGGGGGGGCATAGTGACTTAACAGATGCTTTGATGGGACGTGGCCAAAAAAAGGTTGGGAACACTGCTTTAGAGTGTACAGACTGCTTTAGCATAAAAATTTAAAACTCAACATTTAAATAAAATTTCGAAAATTTTGAAGTATTGACTCCATTTAAAGTAAATTTGTGGCATTTCAACATTAAGAAAATTCATGCACAATGCATTAAGGGTGTTCTCATACCCAAAAGGGCAACTTTCTGACATGAGTTTTAATTTATTTTTGTTCGAAAATGCACGAAACTAGCTGGTGTTGTTGTTCAGAAACTATGTAATCGAGCTGTTTTTTTCCATTTTTTGCAAACACAGTTGATGTTTCAGAAAATAGAGCCAAAGTGGGCGTTTTGAACCGAATTTCCGCGCGAAGGGAGAAAGAGCACTCAAGAGCGGGCGAAAAACGGGTTTGTCACGTGATCGAATTTGCTTATAACTCAATAGGTAATTGATTGATCAAAAATGGAAAAAATAGTTCTATTCCAAATCGCTTCCATGGCCAGGCTTTCCAATTTTATATCTTTCCGTTAAAAAATGAATTTGTAAACATGTCAAAACGTTTTGCGCCTGTTGAGCAGATCAGTTAAGAACAGCCTTAATTAAAGAATGTTTCAACATGTTAAATCATTATAAAATTAATGAAAGAATTACCAAAATTGCAAATAAACATGCACAAAAAAGTATGTAAAGAAGCTAACGAAAAAATAGAATTAAAAATGAATAAATGAAAATATGCCACATAAATTTAAATAAACATTACTTCAAGAGTGAAAAAGTCAAGAAAACTAAAGAAAAACAGTGCATTGTACATTCATTATGACAGATTTGCTTATTTGCTTATTTCATTTGTCCAGAACATCGCATCGCGTATGGTACTTGAAAATGTGGATTTAATTACTAATAGGATATTTCATCGATAAAAACGTATTATTATTATTATTATTATTATTTTAGGGACTAAATAAAGAAGAATGATTATTCAGTGTTTATTTATGTCGTGTTTTCAATAGCCGATGCTTGCACGTTGATTAAATACGTCTGACATTTTGTAAGCAGAATGTACGGTAAATGTGTTTCTATGTAATCTTTTCTGCATGTAAGAGCATTTGTGTGAGCATTTCGTAAAAAAATATATTATATACTAAATACAGACACCGATGAACAAATCTGTTTTCCCATACAACAAAACTCCTACTTTTTTTACTGTTGTACTAGATTCCTGTCAAAAACAATAACAAAACTCTTAGATCTTTAATTTCACGGCGGAGGGGGGGGGGGACACCTGAAAACTAACGGATAAAGCACTGCCGACAGTCATAAAGGAACAATTCTGTTAAAAACGAAGAAGACAACCATGTAATTATCTTGTTATTTGAACCTTGAATTCTCTGAAGCATATAGTTTTGTCAGCTGAACTAGAACATCTTAAATCTAAACTACACGTAGGGGCGGTGCTGTTTTCATCGATTTTAATAAAACAGTTCCGCGAGGAAAAAAGAAAAGAGAGAGGGGGAAAATATTTTTTCCAGAACATCCAAGGATCTACCCTAAGAGTGGTATGTTTTAGAAAAAAGCATGACATTAAATTTCTTTGGATAAAGCTAAACAAGCCTCGCTACGTTTTAACCTAACCCCTTCCCCTCCCCATCCATGCTCTCATTACTTTTCACATAAATTCCATGCACGAAGTTAAAAATTCAACTAAGTGGACTCGCGATAATTCGTTGCATATCCAAAGGGGAAACTTTATGGCACATTTTTTAATTCATTTTTGTTCGGAAACACATGAAATTGGCAGGTGAATTCAGAAACTGTGTAATCGAAGGACATTTTCCCTTTTTTGGTAAATGCAAAAGGTCTTTCAGAAAATACTGTCAAAATTGGCGTTTTGAACAGAATTTCCGGACAACAGCAAAAAAATGAGCCAGAGCAAAAAAAAAAAGAAAAAGAGGTGGTCACGTGACCAAAATCGCTGATAACTCGGTAAGTAATTTATCAAAAAATGGGAACCACATTTCGATTGCAAATCGCTTCAATAGACCGGCCAGCTAATTTTGTGCCTTTACGTTAAAAAATGAGGCAGAAAATGTGTTGAAAGTTTCGCGTTTGTTGAACACTGGGAACTTGACAACCGCCTTCATTCAAATTAATCATTAAGGCTGTTCTCAATTGCTCTGCTCAAGCGATTTGGAATAGAACTGTGTTTTCCATTTTTTGATAAATAAATTACTTATTGAGTTATAAGCGATTTTGATCATGCGACAAACACGTTTTTTGCCCTTTCTTGAGTGATTATTCTTCTTTCGCGCGGAAATTCGGTTCAAAATGCCCCCCTTTGACACTATTACTTTCTGAAAAATCTATTGCTTTTGAAAAAAAAAAAAAAAACCGGGAAAAAACACAGTTCGATTACATAGTTTCCGAACAACAACACCAACTAGTTTCATGCATTTCCGAACGAAAATAAATTAAAACTTATGTGATAAAGTTGCCCTTTTGGATTTGAGAACAGCACTTAATTCTCCAAAACCTTAAATTTGGATCATTCTACAACAACTTTACTTTTTGAGTGTAAAGATAACAATAAAATGTTTTAAAACAAAATATTTTATATTAATATCCATCGCACATCTTTCAACCTTTTTTAGATTTACCATGTGTCGCCATATAGTATCTCACAATTTGGTGTTTATTTTAGAAAGATGTAAGAGGAAATTCTTTGTAAATAAAATTGTAACGGAAGATACAAATACACAATATTTTGTTTCATAATGGCATGCTTTTATAAGGTAGGATATAAAATTTGGAGTAAATATACATGTGGGGTGATAGCCTTTAGTAAAGGATTCTTTCTTGTTCAAATCGCACTATTACAAAATTTTAAATCCATTTTATACTTATTTTTCTTTTTGAAAGGATAGTAGAGACGCATTAAAAAATTACCGTCGACAAAATTCTCAAAATTGATACAATGTATTATTAAAAATTAAATTTTTCATAAATATGGTCAATAACTCCATAATAACTGACACCAACTCTATTTTGAAAAAACAATAACTGACACAAAGTAAACCAGTGTCTGACACTTTACTTGCAAAGATAAAGAATTAAAAAAAGAGGGTTATTTTATATTTCAAGGAATTTATGTTTAAAAACTACTTTAATGTTTAAATCACCAAAAATCAACTAAATACGCAATAAAATACATTAGATAATGTGAATAAAACCAAACGTATACTCTTGGAACTCACGAAACGTATACGTCCGGTTTTATTCCCATTACCTTATGTATTTTATTGCGTGTTTAAACATTGATTTTTGACGATTTCTATTTCCACACAAGTTTTTATTTACTACTTTAATCTTTATTATAAAAACAAAGTAATTAACTCTTATTTATATGTGATATCACACTACAGCACGTGTCCCTTTTTTCATGTTTTAAATTATTAGCAATGCAGATATGCAATAATTGACGTTTTTGAACCAGTAACTGACAAATGGTGTCAGATTCTGGTAATTTTGAGTAAAAAATATGTATCTTTTCACATATTTTGAAATATTTCAGTTAATTTTGAAGATATTGTAAAACTCCTGGTTCAGTGTACAGGTAAGTATAATAGCAGTAGTATGAAGTATAAAGGAAATTGAAATATATTTACTTGAATTGAGTGTACGCCGTAATTTTACAATTGAACTAAAAGTATGTGTATATATTCAATATTGTATATTAAAAGAAAATATCTCGGCCATAGAATAATGAAGTTTTTACTGTTGTATTTGCCAGAACATGGAGAAAACATTTCTAACAAAAGTATGACTTATAAGACACAGGCAAAGTGTAAAAATTTAGAACATATAACTTTTTGAAAATTAATGCCAGACCTATTTCATCAACATAATCTTAGTCCCAACATTATTTTGAACACTTTTGCCATTCAAATTGCCTAATGTATCTCCAACAGCTAGGGTATTGAAGTGTGTTTTAATCTTTTTATGCGGAACCATGTATTTGACTTAAAAAACAGGAAATGTCTGTACAAAATACAGATTTTCTCATGATTTACAGGTTTTCTCTGTAAAACCGCAAAATATTTCCGTTAAAGTAACAGTTTATCCCTGTAATTGTATTTAACTGTTAAAAAACAAAAAGTTAGATTAAAAAAAATTCTTACATTTCTGTAAAATAAACGGTTTTTCACTGGCACGCTATGGCTGACAATATTTTCTGGTTAATTTGACACTTTTTTTTTTTTTTTTTTTTTACGATGTAAGTTTAAAAACTTTGTGCTCTTCTCATTTTGTATGGTGAATTTCAGAAGCTTTTTTCATTGTATTAAATTTATTAACATTAGTGTCGATTAACATTAGTGTCGATTAACATTAGTGTCGATTTACAGACTTTTATGGATTTGCTGCACTTACGAACCTCATTTCTGTTGAGGTCTTGGTATTGAAAAGTATGGCATTTAAATCAACAAATTATGTTTTTAAACAAAGATCAACATTAAAAAATTAGTATTGTACAAGTTTTTTAGCTGAGGGAGTTGAAACTGCGATTCACCTTATTGTTCAGTTATAGAAGGAAAGCCCTTATAGACAATGAAGTACACTATGCTTTCAGCTGCATTGTTAGATAAACAATTTTAATAAGAAGAAAGACGTCTGCTAATTATGACAGAACAATCTTATTCGCTCTCTTTTTTTCTGTGGTTATTGCTTTTCTTGAGTCAGAATTATCTCCATAAATTGTTGGTTCAGTAGTCATTAAAATATTTAATGAGGCAATAAACTATCGACATGAAAATTAACGTGCATTTTTATATTTCTGCGCAGTGATGACCTTGATAGTTATGCTCTGTTGGCATAAAAACAGTATTTTTGCCTCAATATCTTTATTTGGAGAAGTTTACGACTGGAACGGCAGGGAAAAAGCTACTGGATTATTACCATTTTAAGTTTAGAAAACACATTAAAATTTGTCAAAAGTTCTAGTATAGCATCTTATAAGTCACACAGAAAAAACTATTTCGTCATTATTAATTTTAATAAACGAGGTGGTCACAAATTAGCTGAGCAATTTCGAAACTGAATAATTTGCAAAGTATTAATTGTAAGGTACCAATTCAATGGAAGGTTAGTAGTTGTATCCTAAGTTTCGGGGTAGCTGGCTGCGGATAGTGTTGAAGTCCCAGTTTGGATAGGTCGAGCGGGTTACCAGTGCTGGAGTTGGGTGAAACGCCGTTCCCAGAAATATTTGGTTTGTTACCGAAATATACATAACCATTATATAATTACAATTCATTATCTTCTTCCTTTTAATAAATACTAGCGGGCATGACCGGGCTAAGCTCGGTCAAAATTAGCCTTGTGTTCAATTCGATATTTCATTCTCACTGTATAATTCTTGCTGTTTAGATAAAATTGGCACGATCCTAAGCCATAGGGACCCACTAACCGAAATTTTTCGAACACAAAACCTAACCAATGCTCTTATCGAACCCGAAAACGATAAAATACAAAATTTAATCATAATCGCTAAAATCATTTTATAGATAAAAATTAGCTTGACCCACGGTAACCCAAAAAGGACCTACTAATCTAAATTTATCGAGCATTTGACCTGTACCAATGGTCTTCTCGTGCTAGGAAACTGTGTAATAACAAATTTTGTCAAAATCACTTCAGCCATTTTTTAGATAAAATTAGCTAGACCTTTACCCATAGTGACCCAAAATGACCCACTAATTCAATTTTCTCGAACATGTGACTTAGCCCAATGGTCTTCTCGTGCCCAGAAACTGTATAACACAAAAGTTTGACAAAATCGTTTGAGTCTTTTTTTAGATACAAATAGCTTGGCCCACAGTGACCCAAAAATGATCCACTAATCGATTTTTCTCGAACATGTGACTTAGCCCAATGGTCATCTCATGCCCGGAAACGGTATATTACAGAATTTTGTCAAAATATTTTGGGCCTTTTTTTAGATTCAATTAGCTTAACCCTGACCCATTGTGACCCAAAATGACCCAGTAATCAAATTTTCTTGAACATGCGACCAAGCCCAATGGTATTCTCGCGCCCGAAAACGATAAAATACAAAATTTCTTCAAATTCGTTAGAGCCGTTATCTAGATAAACTCTGCTTGACCCACAGTAACCCAAAAATGACCCACTAATCGAATTTTGTCTAATATGTGACTTAGCCCATTGGTCTTCTCGTAATCCAAAACGACAGAATACATAATTTAGTCAAAATCTTTAGAGCCGTTTTATAGATAAAATTGGCTTGACCCATAGGGACCCAAAAATGACCCACTAATCGAAATTTCTAGAACATGTGACCTAGTTCAATAGTTTTCTCGTGCCGAAAGACGGTTGGATATAAAATTTAGTCAAAATCGATTGAGCCGTTGTTTAGATATCATTTGCTTGACCTTGACCCATTTCACCCAAAATGACCTACTAATCGATTTTTATCGCACATGTGATTTAGACCAATGGTCATCTCATGCCCGGAAACAGTATATTGGAAAATTTTCTCGAAATGTTTTGGGCCTTTTTTGGATTCAATGAGCTTGACCCAGACCCATTGTGACCTAAAATGACCCACTAATCGAATTTTCTTGAACATGTGATCAAGCCCAACGATATTCTCGTGCCCGATAACGATAGAATACAAAATTTTGTCAAAATCGTTAGAGCCGTTTTCAAGATAAACTTTTCTTGACCCACAGTGGCCCCAAAATGACCCACTAATTGAAATTTCTCGAACATGTGACCTAGCCCAATAGTTTTCTCGTGCCGAAAAACGTTTGGATATAAAATTTAGTCAAAATCGATTGAGCCGTTTTTTAGATATAATTAGCTTGACCTTGACCCATTATGACCCAAAATGACCCACTAATCAAATTTTCACGAGCACATGACCTAGCCCAAGGGTATTCTTGTGTCCGAAAATGGTAAAATACAAAATTTCGTCAAAATCGTTAGAGTCGTTTTCTAGATAAACTTTGCTTGATCCACAGTGACCCAAAAATGACCCGCTAATCGAATTTTCTCTAATATGTGACTTATCCCATTGGTCTTCTCGTAATCGAAAACGACGAAATACAAAATTGAGTCAAAATCGTTAGAGCCGTTTTTTAGATAAAATTGGCTTGACCCATAGTGGCCCAAAAATGACCCGCTAATCGAAATTTCTCGAACATGTGACCTAGCCCAATAGTTTTCTCGCGCCGAAAAACGGTTGGATATAAAATTTAGTCAAAATCGATTGAGCCGTTTTTTAAATATAATAAGCTTGACCTTGACCCATTATGACCCAAAATGACCCACTAATCGAATTTTCTCGAACACGTAAACTGGCCCAATGCTATTGTCGTGCCCGAAAATGGTAAAATACAAAATTTCGTCAAAATCGTTTGAGTCGTTTTCTAGATAAACTTTGCTTAACCCACAGTGACCCAAAAGTGAACCAACTAATCGAGTTTTCTCTAATATGTGACTTAGCCCATTGATCTTCTCGTAATCCAAAACGACAGAATACAAAATTTAGTCAAAATCGTTAGAGCCGTTTTTTAGATAAAGTTTGCTTGACCCATAGTGACTCAAAAATGAATCTCTAATCGAAATTTCTCGAACATGTGACCTAGCCCAATAGTTTTCTCATGCCGAGAAACGGTTGGATATAAAATGTAGTTAAAATAGATTGAGTCGTTTGGGGTGGGGTGGGGGGTTATATACAAACAAAATACAACATTTCTACATGTTGATAAATACATGTATCATTTCAGTAGTGGAGTCCACTATTTATAAATTATAATATTTTGAAGTAAATTAATAAAATTGATGTTAATTAATATAATTTAAATATTTTTTATATAGTATTAAGGACAGCAAATTCATAAGGACCAAATAAACATAGAAACTCATTAATACAATGTACATTTCCCTCTTCTTTTTTTTTAAATATTTTTATTAAATCAAAATTTGCGTATCAATTATCCTGACAACTCCTCGCGCCTCCATAATTTAACATCTACCAACGCAGCCAACCTACTTAATTTTTTTTTTTTAATAAATTTTGTACTTTTAGTTCTTTTGGTTATTTTTAGCTTTTTTTTTAATTTTTTATTTATTTTTTTTTAAATATGAAAAATGTTAATGGTATCTATCAAGAAACTTCCCCACTATCTATTGTTTAGATCATTAATTAACTAATTGTAGATTAAAGAATATATGAATTTCTTAGGAAAACCATGATTTAATGCATCAAATATTGTTTAATGTTTTTATTTATAAGATGCGAGGAACATAAACTGTTGATTCTATACAAATGATTAAGTAGTACATTACGATAAACTGAAATATGTAGACAGGATTTAAAATGAGTAAATGTATTAACTTTAAATTGAAAGTCTTTACGTTTGTCATAAAGATCCGTAATTGTTTTGTTTTGTGCGATTTTGATTTTTAGATCTAAAAAGTTTATTGTATTATTTGTTAAAAGGTTTCTATCAATTCTAAATTAGTAGGATAATCTACTGGAAATTGAGAAATATTTGATTGGTTAGTGTCAATTAAAAATTATGACATCAATGTAACGATACATAAGAATTCTATCATTACAAAAATTGCGTTCATATTGATATAAATATAAATCTGACATCAGACTGGATGTTGATCCGCCTTGTGGGATTCCGACTACTTGTATATAAATAATACATATTATCTTGTAAGATGCAGTTATTTTATATTATGAAATTAGTTAAAGTGCGAAAATATTTTATATCCATATATGTAGGAAGAGTTAATTTATTTTTATAGGTTTTAAATAGTGTATTAATTATATTATACAGGTCTGTAAGATTTATATTAGATCTTTGAAATCATATGTACGTATATTTTTTACACATTTAATGTCTTTAAATACACTAACCAATTGATGACTATTTTTTATACAATGTGTATTATCTATTTCTGTTGTTACTTTATAAATTTAACTTAAAATTTTTAATAAAATATTGTTAGCATAATTGTTATATGTATTACATTGAAATACAGTAAAACCTCCCTAAAGCGACCACGTTCCGTTCCAATAAAAATTGGTCGCTCCGAGAGGTGGTCTCTTAATGGAGGTCATGTTTAAATCTAGATTTTAATTGTTGAAGAAAGTGACAATTAATGTTACTAAAATTTATTTTTCACATTAGGAAAAAATATCAAATTTTAAGCACCAAAACAAAAGTTAATTACATAAGTTAATTACTGCAGACTTTAAAAAATGAATACATTGACGTTTACTTTGATTTTACGGTTTTATCTTTTATAACTTTTATTTCCAAGTCCTTTCAAAATTCAGTAAATAAATGCTTTTTTTTTTTTTTTTTTTTTTTTTTGGACGGGAACAAATAATGACGATTTCATTAATTTATCTATTTCTCTGTTAGTTTCCCGACAGAATAGGGCAAGTAAGTTTATTGACCATTATTCTTAATATGTCATCAGAGTTAAATTCATCGCCTAAAAATGAACAAAGGGGTTTAAACATTACACCGAAATTAAAAAAGAAATTCTAAACTTAGTTTAGAAGTTTGATGAATAATGCGCTCTCCGGAATTATTTTTCTAATAAAACCTTCTTCAAGCGACCAGGAAAAAACGGAATTTATTTCATTTTCTTCAAAGAAATTGGTCGCTCATGGAGGGAGTTCAACTAGAATGATCTTTGAATGGAGGTAAAATTAGTTTTGAGCCTATGGGAATAAATTTCATTCTATTACAAAATTATCGTTCAGGGAGGTGGTCACACAGGGAGGCGTCACTGCATGTATATCGCGAACGAGCACTTTTTTTTTTCTTTAAGCGAAACGATAATTTATGCTAGTTTTAAAAAGATCCGTTTTACTTATTTTCATAAGCCGCTTTAACCGAGTTATTTTCTTCTGATGGTCTGATGGTTTCTTATTATTATGAAACAACCATTATAAATGAAGTGTTAGGTAAAGATGAAAGAGCATTCGTAAAAAGTTAGAACTCTGATTTTCTGGTCAGAATGGGGGGGGGGGGGGATGTAGCCATTTTTTTTCCCCTGGTCAGAATGGGAAAAATAAAATTATGGCCATTTTTTTTTCCATTCTGACCAGACAATCAGAGTTCTACCTTTTTACGACGGCTCTTTCATCTTCACCTTTCATAATAATGGAAGCCATCAGTCCATCAGAAGAAAAAGATCCTTTCCAAAGGTATAAGTTCGATTGGAAGATAAACCATTTAATACTTTGAGCAGAAAGAAGAGCCTACACCTGCAATTTTCATGACACAAATAGAATCACATAGCTGCCAATGTGTACGGTTTTGTTACCTTTAAAACTGAATACAAATTTTTGCCATATTTAATCATTGACAATTATTAGACTTTTTGAACTGAATTTCAGGAAGTGACAGCCAATTGTTCCCTTGCGACGATATTTCTGTGGCTGTCAGCTCATAAAACTTGACTAAAAATGCTAACTTTGACGACACTTTCTGAATAAATTTATATTTTTATTTTTATTTTATTTTTAGAAAAAGGGGAAACTCTTTAATTTCTTGGTATTTGAAAAAAATCGGTAAATTTTGTATTTTTACGAATATTAATGCAATTTTTTTATATTTACGACTGAAAATGACTTCGCGAAAGTATCAGAAAAGTAGTTAGTTTGGATTTGGGAATAGCTTTTAATATAAAAAATTCTCATAAAGAGATGTGATCCTCTCCCACCCAAAAACAGGAAATCCATGACCCCTCCCCCTCTAAACGGTGAGCTGGATTGTGGTAAACCCTTGTTACCAATGGGACATTTGCAGAGTAATGGCAGCCACATCCAACAATTGTAAGCAAGAACGACAAATCATGCGTCCATCATAAATTATGAAACACTCTCATAAGACATCTCATAAGACATCTCATAACCGCATTCAGAACTATTATAAACTATATTTAATTTTAAGTACTATCTATATAAATGTTACAAACAAATGAAGGCCTATAAATCATTAGACAGCCGGTTTTTTTTTTTTTTTTTTTTTTTTTGGTCGAGTTTCTTTAATTACGGCATCTTTTTGCTGCATTTGTGTATTATTTCGCGATAGTGACGTCCTATGCCTACTTTACTGTAGATGTTTGGGTGTTCTCAAATCAAAAAGGGCAAATTTCTGACATAAGTTTTAATTTATTTTTGTTCAAAAATGCATGAAAATATTCTGGTGGTGTTGTTCAGAAACTATGTAATTGAGCTGTTTTTTCCATTTTTTGCAAACGCAATAGATCTTTCAGAAAATAGAGTCAAAGTGGGCGTTTTGAACCGAATTTCCGCGCGAAGGGAGAAAGAGCACACAAGAGCGGGCGAAAAACATGTTTATCACGTCATCGAATTCGCTTATAACTTAATAGGTAATTGATTGATCAAAAAATGGAAAAAACAGTTCAATTCCAAATCGCTTCCATGGCCAGGCTTTCCAATTTTATATCCTTCCGTTAAAAATGGAATTTGTAAATGTGTCAAAACGTTTTGCGCTTGTTGATCAGAGAAGTTAAGAACAGCCTTAAGAGTGAATCGTAAATGTGGAAATCTTAAGGGGATGCGAATGACGTCATTTTACCTAAAATAAAAGCCTGTGCTGTAAGTCTTAAAATTGAAATATGTTTTGTATTATTTATATATACATACATTTTTTATCATCGGGGGCGACACTAAATTCTCAAAAAGCAGATTTCCTGTTTTCTAGTCTTTTTCTTTTCTTGTTTTAATTGAAGTTCTTTAAGGGTGTTCTCAAATCGAAAAGGGCAAGTTTGTGACACAAGTTTTAATTTATTCTTGTTTGAAAATGCATGAAACTAGCTGTTGTTGTTGTTCAGAAACTATGTAATTGAGCTGTTTCTTCCATTTTTTTGCAAACGCAATAGATCTTTCGGAAAATAATGTGAAAGTGGGCGTTTCGAACTGAATTTTCGCGCGAAGGGAGAAAGAGCACTCAAGAGCGGGCGAAAAACAGGTTTGTCACGTGATCGAATTCGCTTCTAACTCAATAGGTAATTTATTGATCAAAAAATGGGAAAAATAGTTCAATTCCAAATCGCTTTCATGGCCAGGTTTTCCAATTTTACATCTTTCTGTTAAAAAATGAATTTGTAAATATGCCAAAACGTTTTTCGCTTGTTGAGCAGAGCAGTTAAGAACAGCCTTAATGCAAGTTTTAAAGTGATATATTTACCCCTGTTTGTCTCAAATTATGAATTAAGAAAAAAATCGCCAAGCAAAGCATTTTTCTTGAATTCATGAGAATAATTTAGAACATTTAAGGGAGTCCGGGACACAAAAATCATCAAATTTCGCAAAAACATTTTATTTCATCAAAAATTTCTCTGTTTTTTCCTGCTTAAAATGACATTTAAATCATATTTCTATCTGAATTAGAACAAAAAATATTAATTTTTTCGTTTTGATTTGTTTTCAAAATCTAGCTTTCAAGCAATGACTGTCACGGATACGGCTTCTTGAAAAAATGCATTTTTCTTCATAATAGATTTTTTCACCTATTCTCGTATTTGAATTCTTATAACTCGAGAACCGTTAAAGATAAAGGGTTAAAACTTGGAGCATACATTTTTCAATTGTTTTACTTTAATTTTGATTTAGCATATTTGAAAAAAAAAAATATTTACTTTTGAGAATATGATTTTTTTTTTCTTTAAGTTACACCACTTTTTTTTTTTTTAATTTTTCGTTAAATATTTTTAATTTTTTTATAAATTAATATTTTTAAAAATGCCGAATCAAAATTAAACCTTATATATTTCTGTTTATTTCAATGAAAAAAAAATATTGAAATTCTATAAATAATATTTTGTGTTATAAGGATTTTAAATCACCCATTTTTTTAATAAATTTTAAATAAAAATTTTTTTTTAAATTATGAGAAGTTTTATCATGTGATTTTGTTTACAAATGTTAAGGTTAACCGTCACCGAAAAATTCAGAATTTTAACTCAATTAATAAAAATTATTTTAAAATGTGTCCCTGAAGAATTCGCCTATTAAAATTAACCCCTTCGGGACGAGCGTCTTTTACAGAATTTTTAATCTTTAATCACCGTTTTTTTAAACAGAAATTTTTGCCTAATTGAATCGGGAAAATGCTCCCATTAAATAAGGCAAAATTTACAATAAAAATTTACTGGTGCGAATAATAACCGATTTTGAGCACCTTATGCGGCACGAATACCGGTCGCTCGTCCCCAAGAGGTTAAGGGTGTTCTCAAATCCAAAAGGGAAACTTTCTGACATAAGTTTAAATTTGTTTTTGTTCGAAAATGCATGAAATTAGCTTGTGTTATTGTTCAGAAACTATGTAATCGAGCTGTTTTTTCCTTTTTTTTTCACAAACGCAATAGATCTTTCAGAAAATTGTGTCGAAGTAGGCGTTTTGAACGGAATTTCCGCGCGAAGGGAGAAAGAGCACTCAAGAGTGGGCGAAAAAGGGGTTTGTCACGTGATCGAATTAGCTTATAACTCAATAGGTAATTGATTGATCAAAAAATGGAAAAAACAGTTCAATTCCAAATCGCTTCCATGGCCAGGCTTTCCAATTTTATATCCTTCCTTTAAAAATGGAATTTGTAAATGTGTCAAAACGTTTTGCGCTTGTTGAGCAGAGAAGTTAAGAACAGCCTTAAGAGTGAATCGTAAATGTGGAAATCTTAAGAGGATGCGAATGACGTCATTTTACCTAAAATAAAAGCCTGTGCTGTAAGTTTTAAAATTGAAATATGTTTTGTATTATTTATATATACATACATTTTTTATCATCGGGGGCGACACTAAATTCTCAAAAAGCAGATTTCCTGTTTTCTAGTCTTTTCCTTTTCTTGTTTTAATTGAAGTTCTTTAAGGGTGTTTTCAAATCGAAAAGGGCAAGTTTGTGACATAAGTTTTAATTTATTTTTGTTCGAAAATGCATGAAACTAGCTGTTGTTGTTGTTCAGAAACTTTGTAATTGAGCTGTTTCCAATTTTATACCTTTCCGTTAAAAAGGGAATTTGCAAATATGTAAAAACGTTTTGCGCTTGTTGAGCAGAGCAGTTAAGAACAGCCTTAATAAACTAAATCGGTATTTGTAAGGCGTTACACAGAATATTTACAATTTTATCCAAATCATTTCTTTAAAATACTATTTTTAGTATCTTATAGAATTAAAAAATGTACAAATATTATATCGTTACATATAAATATAGGAAGTTTTGAGAATTAAATCTTTACACTGCGAGTCTTAAACATCCAGAAAGCTGAAGAGTTATGTAATTGAAAAGGAAATTATTTGGTTCTCAAAAAAATATTTCACTCCAGCTCAACAAATCGAAACTTTCTAACACATTTACAGACTGTTTTGCAAACGCAAAAGCATGCTATCTTCTGACCTGACTACTGAAGTTATTTGGAATCGAATGGTGTTTTCCATTTTTTGGTAAATGAATTACTTATCAAGTTATAAGCAATTGTTGCACGTGACGACTATGTTTTCTTCTTTACCGAGCTGTCGCGTCAAGAGATTCGATTTAAAACGCCAAATTTGACAGTATTTTCAGTAAAATCTTCTGTTTTTAGAAGGAAGAAAAAAATCATATCACCAATTGATTACACAGCTTCTGAATAAAAACATCTGCCAGTTTCATGCGTTTGCAAACGAAAACAATTCAGAAATGTGTCAAAAAGTAGCTCTTTTGGATTTGAGAACAGCCTTAAAAATATTTTTGCTTCGTACAATGAATAATGCTTTTGGGATAAAGTATGCAGAACTCACCCTAAATTGTATTATTGACAATTGATGTATTAAGGCTGTTCTCAAACCCAAAGGGACAACTTTATGATGCAAGTTTTAATTTACTTTTGTTCGGAAACGCATGAAATTGGCAGGTGCTGGTATTCAGAAAATGTGTAATTGAAAGAATCCATTTCTTGGTAAAACGAAAAAGAAAATACTGTCAAAGTTTACGTTCTGAACCAAATTTCCGGACGTAAATGCCAGTCACCGAAGGGAGAAAAACCGGTTGGGGGCTGTGCATATATAACGCTATCACTTTAGAGGTGAGGGGGGTGGGATCTGGCACTTGATATCGTTAGATTATCTCTAGGGGGAGGGGGTTTTGCTTATTGATATCGTTATCATTTTTGATCCAATCAAACTTTTCTTTTCTGAGTAACTTTTTCTTCACATCCAAATAGTCTGATACCTTTTATTTATTGTTATTTTTGTCTGTTTTTGTGAAAATACAAAGCTATTATTAAAGCTGTTCTTAACTGCTCTGCTCAACAAACGCAAAACGTTTTGACACATTTACAATTTCATTTTTTAAGGGCGTTCTCAAATTCAAAAGGGCTACTTTCTGACATATATACTTTAATTTATTTTTGTTCGAAAATGCATGAAACTAGCTAGTGTTGTTGTTCAGAAACTATGTAATTGAGCTGTTTTTTACATTTTTTTTTGAAAACGCAATAGATCGTTCAGAAAATAGAGACAAAGTGGGCGTTTTGAATCGAATTTACGCGCGAAGGGAGAAAGAGCACTCAAGAGCGGGCGAAAAGCGTGTTTGTCACGTGATCGAATTCGCTTATAACTCAATAGGCAAATGATTGATCAAAAAATGGAAAAACAGTTCAATTCCAAATCACTTCCATGGCCAGGCTTTCCAATTTTATATCTTTCCGTTAAAAAATAAATTTGTAGATATGTCAAAACGTTTTGCGCTTGTTGAGCAGAGCAGTTAGGAATACCCTTAACGGAAAGGTATAAAATTAGAAAGCCTGGCCATGGAAGCGATTAGGAATTGAACTGTTTTTTTCCATTTTTTGATCAATCAATTACCTATTGAGTTATAAACGTTTTTGATCACGTGACAAACACGTTTTTCGCCCGCTTTTGAATGCTTCTTCTCCGCTCGCGCGGAAACTCGGTTCAAAACGTCCTTTTTAACACTATTTTCTGAAAGATCTATTGCGTTTGCAAAAAAATGGAAAAAACAGCTCAATTACATAGTTTCTGAACAACACCACCTAGTTTCATGCATTTCCGAACAAAAATACGTAAATTAAAACTTATGTCATAAAGTTGCCCTTTTGGATTTGAGAACACCCTTGAAGCCAATAAAGGTTTATAAAATCATTTAATTCAAAAAAAAAAAAAAAAAAAAAAAGCAATACCCCAACGTTTAACATTCCTTTTCTTCTGCCATGTGTGCATATAATTCGCTATTAGCGAAACCAGGAATATAATATGTTGGAAATGATACTTGCGTTTACCAGTAAAGAAAGAGAAATAATGTTATCCACTGTTTTGCTGATAAATTTTGCTTTTACCCTTCCCGGGCAGAGAGCAATTGCAAGAAGACAATATTACTGTTGAATTGCATTATGTATCAATAAGCTACTATCAAATACGTTTAAATAGTAATTAACACGTTTAGATGCTATTTGATATAAATTTGTTTCATGTATGTATATTTTATTGACTTCTTGAATCCGTAAACTATGCGACTAATAAATATATAATTATATGTGTATATTACTTCAAATGTATAAAGAGAAAAGAAAAAGAATGCAAAAATAAAAGTAATTTTTAGATATTGATAACGATACCATCAGGGGGGGGGGGGGGGGGTGTTCAAAATTGGCAAAATGTTGATAACGTTATATAAGTATAGCCCCATGTCATGTGACCCAAAAATCACTTATAACGTGATAAATAACTTATATTTACCAAGAAATGGAAAAGGTGTTCCGATTCCAAATCGCTTCCAGAGTCAGAACTTCTAATTTTGTGCCTTTACGTTTAAAAATGAGTCAGTAAATGTGTTTCCGGCTTGTTGAACAGTGAACTTGAGAACCACCTTCTCAAATCTAAACTGGCTACTTTCTGACAGATTTCTGGAATTTATTTTTGTTCGCAATGAGATTGGCAAGTGCTCTTATTCAGAAATCATGTAATCATATAGTTTTTTCCAATTTTCAGCAAAGACAAAAGATTTTTTCAGAAAATGTTGCGAAAGCTGAATGAATTTCCGGCACGACAAAGGGGAAAAAACTGTCGTCATGGGACAACAATCGTTTATATCTCAAGATGTAATTCATTTATCGAAAAAGGAAAAAACTGTTCTATTACATTTTAGTAAACTGGAGTGCCTTATTTTTACGTTTAAAAATAAGTTCGTAAATGTAAAGTAGTCTGAAAGTTTCGCGGTTTTGAACGGGGAAAAATATTGTTTTGGAGACACCTTTAAATGAATTTTACACAAATTATAGGAGATTAAAATTAAGGAAATTATTATTTTTTTTTCTTTGAATTGCATTTGAAGAATTTAAATTTTTCATTTGTAAGAACGACAGATATATTCCGATCGATCATATAATTCTAAAAAAAAAAAGCTAGATGTAGGGAAATTACCAAACAATTTCTTTATAGAGATATGTAATACTTTCTTACCTCAAAAAGTGCCTTGAATGCATTCCTAAATTATTTTCAATCTACATATTGCTTCAGTATTTTCAGTTATGGCCATTATTTGAAACCATACAGCCAACAACCAAACCATCGTCCTCGAAGGACGTGGGGGGAGGGGTTAAAAGTTTATTGAAACCCCATCGTTTTCTATCGGAAATTTATTACTAAAAGAGGTAGAAATCGGGAGGAAGCTTTTAGAGAGGTTTTTTTAGAGGTTTTTCACTCGCTCAATGAAATGTGAAAGTAGGTCATGACTCACTTTTCAGTTTCCAGCTAAAACTCTGAATAAGGGGAAGTTAAAAGTTTAAAGGATGCAGATGTAATATTTCAACATCTGGAAAGCCTACATTCAGGAGACTTTTGAGAGGGGGTTTCTATTTAATAGACCCAGTATGAAGTTCCACAAATGCAGTCTTGAAACATCGATACAAATCAATATGCATATCTGAAGACTGGGCTTTTATTGAAGTCTTACTAAATTGAATTTTATTTCGCATTAATGTGTCCGAATTCAAGTAATGAAATTTTGCTTTCAATATTTCAACTTTTTTTTTTTTTTTTTTTTTTTTTTTTTTTTTTTTTACTGGAGATGATCTATTTTAGAGTTACTGAGCCTAAGAAAGGAAAAGTTGAACACGTTCAAAAAGCAAAAATATGAAAAGGGATTTTCAGCATTGTTATAAAAAAAAAAAAAAAAAAAAAGCTGAAATGTGTAATTTTATTATATACAATTTGAATCAAAAATACACCACTATGAGCGCCGCAGGGCAAATCCAGGAAGAGCGAGATTTTGGAACGGATGTAGCTCGCTGACAAGACCACGTTCTTTAAAATTGAAAAAAATAAAGATGAAATAAACTAAACTAAAAATAGTTTATCAAAACCCTCATACAAGACACAATTTAAATATATAATCAGAAAAAGCAATACAGATATGTAACAATTAAGAAATATTTAAGAATCCAAAAGTAAGCTTCTATCGGTTTTTGTTCAAAATGAAGATTTGAAATACTTTATCTCTTTTTTAGGGAGAGAGAGAGAGAAAAGTGAATTAAATTTGAAAATCTAAGGATGGGTAATGGTCCTATACTGTCCACCCTTGCAGACGCCCATGTTGATCACGTAGAATTGTCAACGTAAAAATAAATAAATAAATAAATAAATAAATAAATAATAAAACATCAATATAAGCAGTTTCTATTGTAATAGAATGAGGGAAAGTATTATTGCTTCTTGTAGACCACGTTGGGCATAAAAAGTAGTCCGAGTTTAACTACAATATGTGCCAGATTCATCTGTCATGAAAATTATACGTATACCTTCAGTACACAGTGTAATTTTATGATTATATATGGAATAAAAACATAATATGATGTTGAAATGTAAAATGCGTTTTATGCCGTACCACTCATGAACAATCATTTTTAAATTAATTGTGATTTAAAAACAAACCTAAGTTAATATATCGTAGAGGATGATTTGAATTTTTTTTTTTCTATAACAATCGATGCATTATAGTAGAATGAAACAAAACTACTTTAGTACCAGTAAGATATTATAAAATAAACATTATAAGAATGAAGAAACTTCTGTTTATTTGGAGAGGCATAAAAGTATCCCGATTTTATGTTTATGCAGGTGTGATATTTAAAATAATATATTTAATTGTATTGAGTGATATAACGAAGATTTCAAATTTGAAATAGAAAACTAAACCTAATTTCAACAGTAATATAATTATTTCACATTAAGGTACTAAATGCGGTGCACTACTGATGATGGATTTTCCAAGACATTGCTTATTTTGTTTCATATGACGATGTTTGATTGGTTATATCCAGAACAAAATAGCAATCAATCACTTTATCTAGTAACAGTAATGAAATCTCTGGTACTTTCGTATAATTATTATTGTTATTTTCGTATACTGTTACTATATCTAGAAATTTTTTATTTAAAAATCTCGTCAGATGGTAAACTTAAAATACTACGATGCACAATATTGTTAATTCGTCAATGAATAATTAATGCCTCATAAATTCAAAAGACACGTGTCTAATTGTTTTCAACAACATACAAATTAAATAAGCCGCCAAAAAACCCACGTGTTTGAATGCCATCCATTTATTATAATGAATGGTCACGTGCTTCCGTCAGTTCTGTCAAATGATGACAGAATTGTCGACAGCGGTTTATATTTGTTGAAGAACCTTATCTTCTTTTGTTTTAACATGGTTAAGTAGCTTTTACTTGAAATTTTATTTACCAAGTTCAGCCATGCATTGATCAGCCTCCATTACCTTTCTTTTTACTTCAATGATAAAATACTATCTAGTTTTAATATCAAATCTCTGCTGGAACAAGCATTTCTGAAGACCATTACATTCCAGGAATAAGATTTAGGAAGCATACTCAGTTGCGTGGAGGTAAGAGGGCTTGATAAACTAGAAATCGATATTTCTACCTGTCTTGGTCACAATCGAGGAAAATCTGACCAATCGGAATCCACGCTTTGTCCACGTGCAGGAATGTGATCGAACAGACCAATTCAGCAAATCCCACTCACGAATTACGAACGTAATTGCACATGCCAGGGATAATAGGGCTCCTTCGCCGCGAATCAAGATAGTGCTTACTTCTTTCAGCTATATTTACATGTTTAAAACACATGCGTAATGAATGAATCTTCAATCACGACTAGTGTACTCCCAGTAACGTGTTAACTAAAAGCTTAATTACGTATCTCTTAGTAACTACTGTAGTTAAGTAGTACATGGCAGATAACATCAGGTCAGTGTGATACCTTGCACTACAACGATCATGCAGTTAGCATTAACAATCTTAGATAGACGTAAATTCTATAAAAAATGAGGTACAAGATTCGACTACGAGCAAACTGGTGTTGGAACTCAGAATGATACCTGGTCCATCAAAATTGTTGAAAGGTATTAAACCTTGCCCCGAAATCATTTTAACATCACATGTTCATGAAACAGAAGACTGATTTCGAAGCAATCACTGAAAGTTGTTCTGAGATCCAAACTCGTTCATTTCTGATGCAATCACGAAAACATTTGCATCTACATAAGCATGACACTTTCAAATGTAAGGATTACTAAATAATTAAATAATTATTTTATTAATCATTTTTTAAATGCTTCAACAATATTTTTTAAATAATAGTTTAAAAAATAATAAATAAGTCTATTTAAAAATTTTTAATGGTAGTTTTGGTTTATCCGAAAAATAAATAGATTTTTTCAGATTTAAAGATAGAAAAACAGACCAAAAATTGAAATCTGTGCTTATCAATACAAAATTTTGAAATAATTGTAACTTTGTTTTGTTTTGTTCATGGTAACATAGGAAACAAAACAGAAATTTCTGAACTTGACAACAGAGGAGACAAATGTATACCTTAGTGTAAATGAAAGAAACGAAAAATCATGCGCCGGTGGTTAGCGTATATATATGTATATATATATATATATATATAATCAAACAATAAATGAATTTAAATTTAATAAAATCTAGGAGCAGGTATATAAAATTGTAAAATATTTTTATGATCAATAACAAAGACAAAAAAATGTTTACAAAATAGCAGAAAAACAACACTTCAATGTCACAAGTCAAATGATCTGCTTTACTTATCAGCTTTGAAGCGTTTTTTGAGTAGAGATATCATATTTTAAGATATTTTAAATTATTTTTAAACAATTTTGTTAATAGTAACATATATGAATATCAAAAACTTAACAGTGATGATCTTAATAATATTTCAGATTTGAAAAATAATTACATTTTTGTTACAGTTGATAGAGCTGCAAATAACTGTGCAATTTTGTGAAGGAAAAAAAAATTATGCTGAAAAAGTTAATAACGAATTAAAAAGTGATAGCTTTTATATTAAAATCAATCAAAATTTAAGACTTATTCACAAAAAGTTTTTTGCTTACAAAAAAGAGGTGTAAATCCTTATATTCTTATCATTTTAAACTGTCGAGTCATCATAAATTATCTTTCATTTTTATGACCCCAAAAATTCCCCAAACTCTTCTAAAATTCAGATTTATTTGTAGTATTAATAGGAATTTCAATATTGTACTTCAAAATACATTAAGGGTGTATTCCGATCCAAACTGCTTATTTTCTGATTCATTTTAAAATTCATTTTTGCTCTCAAACGCATCAAACTACGAAATTCTCTTATTTAGAAACTATATAATGTGCCGTGCTTCTCAATTTTTTGATAAATGCAGAAAATACTGTATTAAACGCTGTCAAAGTTGGCGTTTTGAACCAAATTTTCCGTAGCGGGCGATCTGGGAATGAAAAAAATGGTCACACTGAGAAAATAATTGTTTAAAAATCAAATTCTAATTAATTGAGCTGAAAATGAAATCACACGGCACGTTAAACATGTCTTCAAAAATCACCCCCAGCAAGTTTCACGTTTTTACTTTTAAAAATGAGTCTGAAAATGTCTCAGAAAATTTCGAGCTGTTGAGGGTGGAAAAACATTTTTTCGAATACACCCTTAAGAAAGATATATGGTTTTCTCTAATATAAATTAAAAAAATAATAGCCATTTTTGGTCGATAGACAATAGTTTTGAAGTTTCGGGCAAAATGTATTTCGCTCCTCATTTTATTAAGGTATTTGATTTTGAAAATCTGTTTAACAACATTCCTATAGATTCATTGTATGATGTTTTCAAGTATATTTTTGATATTTTTTATATAAATGAAGAATTAAATATTTATGGAGATTTTTTTCTTGAGATTATGCCATTTCTGCTTTTATAATAACTTTGTTATATTTAATAATAGCATTTTTAATCAGCTATGCGGCATTGAAATGGGTACTAATTATTAAAGTACTGCAACAAATTTGGTTATTTTCTACTATGAATATAATCACACAGTGAAATACAATAAAAAATTTCATATCCGTAAATGTATTGATTTTTAAATTTGGTTTTTAAACTGAATCTAATAAAATTTATCCAAGTTTTTAAAAATGAAATAAGGTCAATATTACTGAAGAATGCAGATTTTCTTGATATTTCTTTTTATATTTCAAAGGATAGCAAGTAGTAGGAAAACAAGAGTACGGGGACAGCCGCAGCGATGACAGCGATGACCACCTCGGGAACTCAGCTTTCGCTTTAGAGTGTTAGTGCAATCCCGAGAGGTAGACCACATCCACTCCTCCCGACTCTCAACCAGAGTCTGAGAGGGAGCGTCGGGTCCCTGATCAAGCTGCTGAGATTTATTTCGGTTACTGTGAGATTTACAATTACAATCACAATTGGTTACCCAATTTTTCTGGGCGAACCGAAGATTTCACATCGAGATATATGACTGTAGGTAGTGATTACATGAGGATCATTTCACCTAATGTGATTGCATAATTGTTTACAATTTTCTTGGATATATATACGTCACAGTACATTTAACACACTATAGTTAACATGACAATTAGAAACACATTTATCAGGCAGGACTGCGGGACCGTCCCTCGTCCCCCCTCCTCCCCACACCCCCTCCGACACCACCTTCCGTCCCCATGCGACACCGCCTCTGGTACCCCCTCCGCCACCGCCACTAGCGGGAAAAATGGCGCTTTAGAGTATTCCTCTGCTATAACATGAGAGTTGAATGTTAGATCGACTAGATTATCATACTATAGTATGAAGATTAAATTTACATTTGAATTTTGAACAACCTTTACCTTAATGAGTATTATTAATTAAGCAAAACAATGGAAAATATCAATTTTTTAGGAAAAAAGCTGATTTCTGTTGATTTTCTTTCAACTGTAAGGTCAGAATATCAACTTAAATGGGGAAAGTTAAACATATATTTGAATTTTAAATGATTAACATCTTAATGAATATTATTAATTAAGCAAAACAATTGAAAATAATGATTTTTAAGAAAAAAAGCTGATTTCTGCAGATTTTATTCAACTGCAAGATCAAAATATCAACTTAAATGGAGAAAGTTAAACATATATTTGATTTTTGGATGATTAACACCTTAATGAGCATTATTAATTAAGCAAAATAACGGAAATTTCAATTTTTAATGGAAAAAAGAATATTTCTTAGGATTTTTTTTAATTTAAGATCAGAATATCAACTTAAAAGATAAAAGTGAATCATATATATTTAATTTTGATCAACCTTTACCTTAATGAGTATCATTAATTAGGCAAAACAATGGAAAATATCAATTTTTAATGAAAAAAGCTAATTTCTGCAGATTGTTTCTCAACTACAAGATTGGAATATCAACTTAAATGATGAAAGTTAAACATACATTTGAATGACCAACACCGTAATGAGTATTATTAATTAAACAAAACAATAAAATATAAATTTTTAACGAAAAAAGCATATTCTTTTAGAGTTGTTTTATTTTTCAACTATAATATAGAGATATCAGCTTGAAAGGAAAATTTAAACATATAATTTAGTTTTTGATCAACCATTACCTTAATGAGTTTTAATAATTAAACAAATAACAAAGAATAATATCGAATTTTCAAAGAAAAAGATTAATTTTATTAATCCAATAATGATTTTTACATTTTTATATAATACTTTGAACCCATTCAACGTTTTAATTCGTTATTATCTTTAAGTTTTATCATTTTCATATAAAATTTTGAGTTTTCAAACCAATTACTTAATTTTACTACATTTTAAATGTAGATATTTCTAGGTAAATAACCAATTTTATCTTACACTTAGTAATTTTTACACCAACCTAATTGATTTTACTATGTTTAGACCACTGTAGGATTATAATTCAACATATCAGTTCTTATGAAAGTAAATATGAGCAGATTTTCTTTACTTTCGCAAAATACATCTACATTCCTTTCAAGTTCATAGGGAAATCCTGCATCCCTCCCCTTGAAGGGTGACGGGTACAATAGGTTGACGTCACTTGTTTTCAAGTATGTATGGCGCTATCTTGACAATTTGATCTTTTTTTTTTCTTTCCATATTCTGTAAATGAAAGTGTCAATATTTTTACATTATTACAAGTATAATTTTTAGAGTTTAATGAATAATTACTTATTTATTATTAGATACCCAATTTATTGACAGATGAATTAACTATACCTGTGCTTAAACACTATATTTCACATATTCAGACACATTTTGAAAAATTTTAGCTCAATAAGTAAACATTAACTGTATTTTGAACATAACCCATGTTTTTCAACACTAGTTCCTACACGAGAATTTTGTTTATGAAATTGTATTCACTTTCAAAATGCTTTTACGTGAAATTATATGAATCTTTTTAACAGATACGAATTGTTGTAGTTAAAACGTTCAACCTCAATATCAATAATTAAACAAAACAATGGAAAATATCAATTTTTAAGAAGAAAAATAAAAACAGATTTCTTTAGATTTTCTTTTTTCAGCTACAAGATAAGAATAACAACTTAAATGAGGAACGTTAAACATATATTTTAGTTTTTGAAAAACCAAGACCTTAATGAATTTTATTAATTGAACAAATAAACGAATTTAAACGAATTTGATTAACTTTTACACTAATTTGAGATTTTATCATCCTTTTAGATGCCTTTTAGATGCTATGTAGAATTTTAAGCTTTCAACGAGACACACTTCAAGAAATACTCATTACTAAAAAAAATAAATTAAATTTAAGCTAATCAATGACTGAAAATTTCATATTTAAAAAATATTTTCATGAATGTGCATAAAAAATACGAGTTTACAAATTAATATCCTTATTTTTATTACATTTAACTGGATTTTTTTACATTCGAGCTTAATTTTTATACACAAAGCATTATTTAATCAAATCCAGTACTTTCAGAGTTAACGAAATTCAGCGATTTTTCGCTTTTCAAACCAATCCTATTAGTTAAAAAACAACAGCGCCTCCTATAATTGAGTGAAACGAGTCGAATTTTTCATACTGTTTGCTGTTTTCGTTATACGAAGACGTCAGCTCATATTCTCTAGTTTAACTAAAATGAGTAATATGCAAGAAATGTCTTTAACAGAGGAAGATTCAAGTCAATCTTACTTAAAGGATATGAAATCAGCTATATTCAGCCAAGAAGTACATGCTTCGAACATTGAAATAATACCCTCTTCACCAAAACAACTAAAACCACCTTTTACTTGCAATGAATGCGAGAAATCCTATTCCAAAAAGAATACATTAAACAGACATCAAATATCCCATTTGGAGAAAATGCCCTTTGAATGTGAAATATGCTCAAAGACATTCATTCAAAGCAGTGATTTAAAACGACATAGTGTAACTCATTCCAGGACATCTACTACATAAAAATGCGATCAATGCGGGAAAGATTATTTACAAAAGTTTCTGTTAAGAATTCACAAGAGATCTCATAAGATCTTTTATGATTGTGATAAATGTTCCAACTCTTTTTTAACAAAGTCTGCTTTAACTAAACATAAAAAAATTCATCTCAAGGAATATGAATGTAAACACTGCAACATTAAATTGCATGACGAGGTTGAGTTTTTACATCATAAAAAAGTTCACCCTAAGAAATATAGTTGTAAACACTGTAAAATTGTCTTTTATCTCCAGAGCGAGTTTATTCATCATCTGATCAACATGCATAAATGAAAAAATGCAAACTTTGTTAAGTCATAAACTTGATTTTAATATCTGTATATTTAAAAAATGTATATGTCTTCCTATAACTATTGAAAAGGATGAATAAATATTGTTTAACTGAAAAAGCTTTTGTCGTTTATTTTTGCTATATCAACTTGTGATTTTTATTGACTCCATCTCATCAAGTCAAAACGATTTTACTAAAATTTTAAAATACATATATTTTTTGTAAGTTTATAATTTCATTTCTTAAATTTCTTATCGAATGAAACATGAGTTAACTATCTTTTATTAATTTCATATTAAAAACCTAAAATTTTCCATATAATTTTATTATGTTCCGTCTAAATTTTATGTACCCAATTAAATTCTATAAACCCTTCTTATTAGCAAACATTGCTATTTAACTGAAATCTCACATTAATGTTTTTTTTTTTCCATGATTGTACATATAAAAAGTAAGAGTTTACAAACTAATTTCCATAATTTATCACATTCGAACTTAATTTTTATACTCAAAACATTATTTAATCAAATTTTATACTTTCTGATTCAGTGAAATTCGATGATTTTTCAGTTTTTAAACCAATACCCCAATATTTATCTACATCGGACTTGATTCTTTCCCTGCATATTTTTACATTACACAATTAAGATAGATACAGACTTAGGACAGCAATAGAGTTAAAAACTGATTATACTCAATTTTCACCTTATATGAATTGGTCCTACATAACATTTCTTATTGCTACAATCATTTGACATATTAAAACTAGTCTGAGTTATTCAGTCCATATTATTAAACAAATTATCATATGTTTCATCTTACACTTTGAAGATTTCCTAATTATCATCCATCAAGTTTCTTAAAATATTAATACTATGTTTATAGTTCTAATGATACATAGCATACATGAATACAATCTTTAATTTTAACATTTCACATTTTAAATAACCTATTTTCAAAACCAAACTATATGAATTTTTACTACATCATTTATCAATACCACAGAATGATTTATGCTTCACACTTTTCTAATAATTATTAGATTCTTATAACATAATTTCTTGATAACATATATTATACTACTGATTTGTACGCATGCGTGAGTTGTCACGTGATCAAAACGTTTGAGAATAATATAAATTTTCGAAAAGCAGCGCAGCATTTCTCATTTCAACTGTTAGACTCGGGAGAGAAGGTGACTTTACGTGCGCAACTCTGATAAATTTCCAGATTTTAATTCAAGTGAGGAATCGATTTCTTTGTTGGTGAATAAAGTAAGTTTTAGTATATCATTACAATATATACGTATTAATATAAATAAATAAATAAATGATTATTTATATATTAAACCTTTCCTAAGTATATAAATATATTTCCTTTATTGTACAGATGTTGCAGCAAGATGAATCAAAACAGCAGCAATCCTCTTTATCAGAAATGGATGATCTGAATGATTCGCTCTTAGCACGTGTAGAGTTAAAGAATAATAAATATGTAAGTACTTATATATGAAATACTATAATTCATATATGAAATGTAATTAGAGTAAATTCAAAATCAAATATTTTATTGTTTATACTTTAATAAATGTTTTTATCTATATCATTGAAGAGAATTCTAATTGTTTACATTTATTTCTCTTACAAATGTGTTCTATTTGTTACAAACAATTTTTAAGTAAATGGAATTTAAAAGAACATACACAGATCCATACAGATGAAAAACCCTATACTTGCGAAGATTGCCAAAAGCCGTTTTCAAGAAAATATGAATCAAAAATGCATACTGCATCATATAGTGTATCACCAGTTGTATGTAAACTTTGTGAAGATATTAAAAAAATAACCAGACATTTGAAGAATTTAACAATCAAGGAAGAGATTTAGACTATGTACCAAACCTCATTGCATAAGATTTACTACAATATCCCAAAATTAAAATTTGGAAGGCATACACACTTGATGTAAAGAAATTTTTGTTATTTGTGATTCTTCTAACTAACATGAATGTAGATATTATTCACAATGCATCCCTCACATGGTTATAATAAATATTCTTTTATCTACCCATATCAACGTGTTTATTTTTTCACAATCCATTTCATTATTGAATATATCTCCTAACATGTCAAACGAAAAAATGCTTTCTCATTTTAAAAAATTCATAAGGACAAACAAAAATTAACAGATGAATGAAAAATATACACGTTCACAAAGTAATTTCAAAGTTTTCTAGGTATATTTACAAAAATATTTACAAGAAAAAAAACTTTAAAAGTAAAAATAAAAAAAAATCCCAAAAGTAAAAAAAAAAATTACAACTAGATTTTTTTTTCTATTGCTGTGCTAAGTCTATATCTATCTTAATTGTGTAATGTAAAAATATGCAGGGAAAGAATCAAGTCCGATGTAGATAAATATTGGGGTATTGGTTTAAAAACTGAAAAATCATCGAATTTCACTGAATCAGAAAGTATAAAATTTGATTAAATAATGTTTTGAGTATAAAAATTAAGTTCGAATGTGATAAATTATGGAAATTAGTTTGTAAACTCTTATTTTTATATGTACAATCATGGAACAAAAAAAAAAATTAATGTGAGATTTCAGTTAAATAACAATGTTTGCTAATAAGAAGGGTTTATAGAATTTAATTGGGTACATAAAATTTAGACGGAACATAATAAAATCATATGAAAAATTTTAGGTTTTTAATATGAAATTAATAAAAGATAGTTAACTCATGTTTCATTCGATGAGAAATTTAAGAAATGAAATTATAAACTTAAAAAATATATATGTATTTTAAAATTTTAGTAAAATCGTTTTGACTTGATGAGATAGAGTCAATAAAAATCACAAGTTGACATAGCAAAAATCAACGACAAAAGCTTTTTCAGTTAAACAATATTTATTCATAATTTTCAATAGTTATAGGAAGACATATACATTTTTTAAATATACAGATATTAAAATCAAGTTTATGACTTAACAAAGTTTGCATTTTTTCATTTATGCATGCTGATCAGATGATGAATAAACTCGCTCTGGAGATAAAAGACAATTTTACAGTGTTTACAACTATATTTCTTAGGGTGAACTTTTTTATGGTGAAAAAACTCAACCTCGTCATACAATTTAATGTTGCAGTATTTACATTCATATTCCTTGGGATGAATTTTTTTTATGTTTAGTTGAAGCAGACTTTGTTAAAAAAGAGTTGGAACATTTATCACAATCATAAAAGTTCTTATGAGATCTCTTGTGAATTCTTAACAGAAACTTTTGTAAATAATCTTTTCCCCATTGATCGCATTTATATGTAGTAGATGTCCTGGAATGAGTTACACTATGTCGCTTTAAATCACTGCTTTGAATGAATGTCTTTGAGCATATTTCACATTCAAAGGGCTTTTTCTCCAAATGTGATATTTGATGTATGTTTAATGTATTCTTTTTGGAATAGGATTTCTCACATTGATTGCAAGTAAAAGGTGGTTTTAGTTGTTTTGGTGAAGAGGGTATTATTTCAATGTTCGAAGCATGTACTTCTTGGCTGGGTATAGCTGATTTCATATCCTTTAAGTAAGATTGACTTGAACCTTCCTCTGTTAAAGACATTTCTTGCATATTACTCATATTAGTTAAACTAGAGAATATAAGCTGACGTCTTCGTATAACGAAAACAGCAAACAGTATGAAAAATTCGACGCGTTTCACTCAAAGCTATAAAATTATAGGAGGCGCTGTTGTTTTTTTTAACTCATAAGATTGGTTTGAAAAGCGAAAAATAGCTGAATTTCGTTAAATTTGAAAGTACTGGATTTGATTAAATAATGCTTTGTGTATAAAAATTAGGCTCGAATGTAGAAAAATCCAGTTAAATATAATAAAAATAAGGATATTAATTTGTAAACACGTATTTTTTATGCACATTCATGAAAATATTTTTTAAATATGAAATTTTCAGTCATTGATTAGCTTAAATTTAATTTATTTTTTTTAGTAATGAGTATTTCTTGAAGTGTATCTCGTTGAAAGCTTAAAATTCTACATAGCATCTAAAAGGCATCTAAAAGGATGATAAAATCTCAAATTAGTGTAAAAGTTAATCAAATTCGTTTAAATTCGCCTTTTTCATTAAAAATCACATTTTCCTTTTGTTATTTCTTCAATTATTTAAATTCATTAAGGTAATGGTTGTTCAAAAACTAAAATATATGTTTAACGTTCCGCATTTAAGTTGTTATTCTTATCTTGTAGCTGAAAAAAGAAAATCTAAAGAAATCTGTTTTTATTTTTCTTCTTAAAAATTGATAATTTCCATTGTTTTGTTTAATTATTGATATTGAAGTTGAACGTGTTAACTACAACAATTCGTATCTGTTAAAAACATTCATATAATTTCACGTAAAAGCAATTTGAAAGTGAATACAATTTCATAAACAAAATTCTCGTGTAGGAACTAGTGTTGAAAAACATGGGTTATGTTCAAAATACAGTAAATGTTTACTTATTGAGCTAAAAATTCTCAAAATGTGTCTGAATATGTGAAATATAGTGTTTAAGCACAGGTATAGTTAATTCATCTGTCAATAAATTGGGTATCTAATAATAAATAAGTAATTATTCATTAAACTCTAAAAATTATACTTGTAATAATGTAAAAATATTGACACTTTCATTTCCAGAATAGGGAAAGAAAAAAAAAAGATAAAAATTGTCAACATATCGCCATACATACTTGAAAACAAGTGACGTCAACCTATTGTACCCGTCACCCTTCAAGGGGAGGGATGCAGGATTTCCCAATGAACTTGAAAGGAATGTAGATGTATTTTGCGAAAGTAAAGAAAATCTGCTCATATTTACTTTCATAAGAACTGATATGTTGAATTATAATCCTACAGTGGTCTAAACATAGTAAAATCAATTAGATTGGTGTAAAAATTACTAAGTGTAAGATAAAATTGGTTATTTACCTAGAAATATCCACATTTAAAATGTAGTAAAATTAAGCAATTGGTTTGAAAACTCAAAATTTTATATGAAAATGATAAAACTTAAAGATAATAACGAATAAAAACGTTGAATGGGTTCAAAGTATTATATAAAAATGTAAAAATCATTATTGGATTAATAAAATTAATCTTTTTCTTTGAAAATTCGATATTATTCTTTGTTATTTGTTTAATTATTAAAACTCATTAAGGTAATGGTTGATCAAAAACTAAATTATATGTTTAAATGTTCCTTTCAAGCTGATACCTCTATATTATAGTTGAAAAATAAAACAACTCTAAAAGAATATGCTTTTTTCGTTAAAAATTTATATTTTCATTGTTATGTTTAATTAATAATACTCATTACGGTGTTGTTCATTCAAATGTATGTTTAACTTTCATCATTTAAGTTGATATTCCAATCTTGTAGTTCAGAAACAATCTGCAGAAATTAGCTTTTTTCATTAAAAATTGATATTTTCCATTGTTTTGCCTAATTAATAATACTCATTAAGGTAAAGATTGATCAAAATTAAATATATATGATTCACTTTTATCTTTCAAGTTGATATTCTGATCTTATAGTAGAAAAAATCCTAAGAAATATTCTTTTTTCCATTAAAAATTGATATTTTTGTTATTTTGCTTAATTAATAATGCTTATTAAAGTGTTAATCATCCAAAAATCAAATATATGTTTAACTTTCTCCACTTAAGTTGATATTTTGATCTTGCAGTTGAATAAAATCTGCAGAAATCAGCTTTTTTTCGTAAAAATCATTATTTTCAATTGTTTTGCTTAATTAATAATATTCATTAAGATGTTAATCATTTAAAATTCAAATATATGTTTAACTTTCCCCATTTAAGGGGACACAGTACTTTTTAAACTACTTTTTCGATTTTGAATAATACTCTGATATACTTAAATATAATGTCACTACAGATTAGGTACTATAAAGTAAATATAATTTGATATAATTTCAAAAAAAAAAAAAAAAATCTTGTAGAACAGCCTACTCAACTAAAATTTAAATTTAAAAAAAAATAATAATTTTTTTTTTTTAATCCCTACTACTTTTTTAAATATGAATATTTTTACAACAAATTTTTTTTCCATATTCCTTAGATTATACTACATAAAACTGTGCATGGATTTTTAGATGTATGGAATATTACATTTAATATCAATCTTTTTTTGTTTTGTATAGTAAAATATCAAGAAAAAATAATTGAAATTCTTAAAAAAAAATATCTATAACCTTGAATTTTAAATCCATGCACAATTTTAATGTAGCATATTTTTAGGATTATGAAAAAAAAAAAAATTGAAGCAAAAATATTCATATTTAAAAAAGTAGTAGGGATTTTAAAATTTATTTTTTATTTTTTTTTAACTTAAATTTTAGTTAAATAGGCTGTTCTACAAGATTTTTTTTTTTTAATTATATGAAATTATATTTGCTTTATAGTACGTAATATCTGTAGTGACATTATATTTAAGTATATTACAGTATTATTCAAATTCGAAAAAGTAGCTTAAAAGGTACTGTGTCCCCTTAAGTTGATATTCTGATCTTACAGTTGAAAGAAAATCGACAGAAATCAGCTTTTTTCCTAAAAAATTGATATTTTCCATTGTTTTGCTTAATTAATAATACTCATTAAGGTAAAGGTTGTTCAAAATTCAAATGTAAATTTAATCTTCATACTATAGTATGATAATCTAGTCGATCTAACATTCAACTCTCATGTTATAGCAGAGGAATACTCTAAAAACGCCATTTTTCCCGCTAGGGGGCGGTGGAGGAGGGGGTACCAGAGGGGGTGTCGCAGGGGGGACGGAAGGCGGTGTCGGAGGGGGGACGAGGGTGCGGCACCGCAGGCGGGACGGTCCCGCAGTCCCGCCTGCGGCTGTCCCCTTACTCTTGTTTTCCTACTACTATAGCATTAATTTAGATCTTTATGATAAAATAAAAAGTTTTGATTTTTTTACAATAAGTTTACCTCATTGTTTATCTAATTTACATTAAAAAATATATATATGAATACAGTTATTAATTAATTTATTAGATTCAATAAAATTTGTAACAATGATTTCAACTTTAATAAACAAGAATATAAGTTTTTAGGAAATTTATTTTATAATAATAATTATCCATGTAAATTTTTAAAGCATTATATAAAGTTATTTATAACAAGTTTCGTCACGTGATCAAAATCGCTTATAACTCAATAGGTAATTTATCTATCAAAAAAATGGAAAACACAGTTTGTTTCCAAATCGCTTCCATGGTCAGGCTTTCCAATTTTATACCTTTGTGTTAAAAAATGAATTTGTGAATGTTTCAACCGTTTTGCGCTTGTTGAGCAGATCAGTTCATCAGAAGAAGAATATTTTTCTCCAGCAATCAAAGAGGAAATACATTTGCTAAATTGTAAATCAAGATGGAATTCATCCATCCTTCTTTAGATCTTCCTACAGTATATTCCATGCCGAAGGAATATTATGACCAATATCTGATCCAATCCTCTCATACTTCAAAATCTGTGGATTGTGGAGTTAAACCAACATGTCGAATACCGAAAAAAAATTACAAAATTTAACACAGCTTCCTTAGCTTCATAGCATTGTAGGAAGGACTTTCAACACAAGAGGGACGAGGATTGCTTTTTCTCGCATCACTTAATTTTTGCGAAATCAATGGAAGGAACCATGCATTTTCATACAGAATAAATAGAGTTTGACTCGAAAATGCGCAAAAAATGATCTAAAGTCTTATTATTTGCTTCGAATTCTCGAGCTGTCGAACTGTGATACTCTGTTAACCATTGGTGCTTTTAATCTATTGTAAGATATTTACTGATGCACGGACAAAAATCTAACTGGGTACCTATGTATTAAAGTTTTTCGGAATAGATCGGGCCTCCATTGCTTCAAAACTCAAATTCCATGTTAAACTTCCAATCAGCTATATGCTAATATTCTTAATAAGGGTTAAAATTGTACAGCCATTAAAGCTATTGTTATCAGAACATATATAGTGTCCCTATGCGATTTCTTTAATTTGAGGCATTTTCGTATATGCACCATAAAGCATCCATCTTTTTAGAATACCCGAATAAAGCCTAGTGCATTGCAACCTAGAATTGGCGCTGATTGATTTTTTTCAAAAACTAAACATAAATAACTTCCCTAGAATCTTAAATGATCTCAGACATGCATTTTTTAAAAATGGTAGAACATCATTCAAATAATAAAATATCTGATTTCAAAGTTTTATTTCATAATTCTCTAACGATAAAATTATACATCGGATAGCTTTTAATCTTCTAATATGAAATTTAATATTATAGTAAAGTATGAAATATTTTGGATGTAAAAAATAAGCACACCGTGATATTCATATGATCTTAAAATCATATAAATTTTCAAATGGCAGGATTCACTTTGGTTTTTAATTCATTTTCTTTTAATTTTTTTAAGACTAATTTTTACAATGCATTATTTATAAAATCTGAAGAAGAGGTTAACTTTCAAATATGTCGTGACTCAAATTAAGTCAAAATTACAGATAAGAGCAGATAATAATGGGTCATATGATCCTAACATCCAAAATTTGAAACTTACAATTCAGTAAAGTCATTATCATAATTGTACAACACAAAACTGCTTTAAAATCTTCTCTATATATTAAACCCTCCCTTTACTTTGAAATATGATGCTCTTTTCGACAAAAATGCAACAATTCGTTTCTCGTGTTATTAGCACATTTATCGGGAAATTTGTCCCAAAATAGCAATCAATATTCTAGTTAAATTGCATTCGGACAACAAAACTTGATAATGAAGGTGATTGCGTCAACAGGTAAACGAGCTTCCAAAATAAAACGGCGGGCAGTACATAAATTTGAATAAAGGGGACCATTATATACGACACCTTTCTTTTATTCAAATTATGAAAGTTAATATATAGGAGCCCTTTTGGGTCGATGCATATTCAGCAAAAGCTGTAACAATGTCCTTTTCAAACATTCAAGTTTCTCTTCTGGACACTCTTCTGGAAGAAAAGGGTGAAATCTGAAAGTCATCAGTTTTCTAGAACAGATTATGCTAATCTCACTAACCCATCCCAATGACACAATCGGTGCATTTTATGGATTGCACTTGATAGATGCCAATCGCTTATCGTTAGCAGTTCCCACAGTCGGTGGCACGGCTGCCAATTCATACCAGAAATCGATATTTTACTGCTGTAACCACGTCCACTGAGCAAGTGACCAATCGAAAAGCACCCAGAACTTATGCACGGTGAATGTTATCGAAAATTTGGATTTTAACATACCTCCATCCCTAAACTGTGAATGTTGTGTTATGCACAAATTACGATAATTCTTTGTACCGATTGGTTTTCGATTATACGACAGGTGCTAGGAAATATATCACATTTGAATTGTTATAATCAAAAACTGATGCAACTGTAGCCAAATGAAGAAATTCTCAGCACTTATTTAAAGTTGTCCGAATAATTCAAATACAATAAGAGAAATGTAACAACTTTGAATGAACTAGGTGATTATGCCTTTAGGCACTTAAATCGTACAAAAAGAAATAGAGTCAATAAGACGGTAAAAGTGGACTCTACGACATTCGGGTAAATTTTAAAGTGTACCACAGAACAATTATTAATTAACAATACACAATCAAAAATTATTTAAAAAACGCTATGTAAATAACATATAAAGGGTATTAACCACTCACCAGTCTCTATCAAAACTCATGGAACCGTTTTTGTTTTTGTTAGGTTTTTTGTTTTTTGTTTTGTGTGTGTGTCTGAAAAATTTACTTTACCCGCGGCTTTTTTTTTAAGCATTCGCAAGTTTTTAGCAAGATTATTATATCTCCTAAACTATACAAAATATTCTTATACAAAATGTATTTTCAAGTTCATGAAGAATCTTAAAATTAACTAGTTAAAGACTTTTCTTTTTTTTTCTTTTTTTTTTTTTTTTTTTTTTACTTACCCGAATCACTCGTTTAGTCCTAAACATGAGACTGTCAAACTGGTTAAAAGTGACAATCAGTTAATATAAACTGATACAATAGTAAAATAACTTATTTATTGATAATGTAAAAAAATGTAGCTTTATACAAAAATATAACAATATCTGAAATTAACATATAAAAATATAATAAAATAAACCTCATGTTGTAAAAGAAAAAGGTTGAGGTACCAATGTTATTTTAATATTTTATAAATATTTATAAAATTGATACAAACATATATCAAAATGAAAATGGTACCTTCTAGTGATGCAACGAATAGTGGTTTGGCCGAATAACCGAATACCGAATATTCGGCCGCCGAATAATGAATTTATTTTTGCCTAAAAACAAAATATAGTATGCATTATATGCACAATTCTTGTATATTTCACAATTAAAATGTATTGTTTTCTTTTAAAAAATTATTTATATGCAAATTTTTAATTTTTTAAAGCATTATTTTATTCGGAAAAAATATTCGGCTATATTCGGCCTAAAAATTGCCTCAATAATATAATTCAGCCCCCCCCCCCCCCAAAAAAAAAAAAAAAAAAAAATCTTAGCAAAAGTTCCTCATCAGGTACTGTCTAGTTACATTTTAATAGATATTATGTGTGTTGTTGATACACTTTAAAATAATGACAAAATTTTAAAAGTACTAGGAAACATAAGTTTCAACTTTCAGATGAAATAAAATAAAAAATAAGAAATCTTAATATCTTAAGAAAAACCACTGATAGAAAGGGTGAAATGAATATCCTCTAAAATGGTAGAAAGAAATCACTGTAGACTTTATAAAGCTCACAATTAACAATTTTTTTTTTTTTTTAAATCTTTATTATTATTTTTTTTTTTTTTTTGATTTGCTGTCAGCAGCAAAGCCTCTACAGAAAGTGCCCCTCAATGTGAAGAAGTAAAAGAAATTAGTAATTTTCTTTCCCAGCCACTACTAGAAAGACAACAGTGTCCTTTGGAGTGGTGGGCGAAAAATTCGGAAGACTTTCCAAACCCTTCACAATTAGCCAAAAAGTACCTATCTGCACCAGGAAGTATAGTGAGAGATTATTTTCAGAAGCAGGTAACATTTACGAAAAAAAAAAAAAAAAAAAAAAAAAAAAAAGAAATAGACTATCATCTGAGAATGCTGAATTATTATTATTTCTGCATCACAATCTACATTTATTGAAAACATTTTAACTGTTTTTTAAGGCAAATATAAACATTACAATGCTATTCTTGAAAAAAATATCTAAAACATAAATGCATTACTAATTAAAAGAATTTAGTATTTACATTTCTTTCATAATTTAATAAGAAATAGTAACACACTTAAAAAAATCACTTAAATTATATTTAACTTTTAAGAGTATCTTACTAAAAAAAAACCCCTTAAGTATTGCAACATACACGACTTAAATATCTTATACATATAATTCATATCTAATCAATCATATATTTATGTTCTTTATAGGTATAATTCAAAATATTATTGAAAGAAATATTTTTTTATGTAACAAGGGATAAATGTTAAACTTCTCATTATGATAAAAAAAAAAAAAAAAAAAGAATTATCTTGTACAGCTGTATTAAAACAATTTTGAATAGATTAATTTTAAATTTAACAGATTATGTTAGCTTATTACAGATACTTTTTGTACTTACTGATACAGCATAATTTTTTTTTAACATGATTTCTAAATTAGCCTCTTATATAAAAATGGGTAGATAAAACCCATTCGGAGTACGAAAGTTAATAGAAAAAAAAGTGTTAGTTAATTTCAAATAAAATTTTCATTATACATGATGAATATAAATTGTCAAATTAAAAAGTTATACTGTGTAAATGTAAAAACATTTATTACAGTATTATTCGGCCAAGGCCGAATAATGGACTTGATATTCGGCCGAAGCCGAATATTCGGCAGACAGGCCGAATGGGCCAAATATTCGGCTTCGGCCGAACATTCGTTGCATCTCTAGTACCTTCGTTCGCTCTCTGTGAAATAAATAGATAAGAAATAGAATAAATGTAAAAAATAGTCAAGCTTGGCTAAAATAATAATAATAATAATAATAATAATCTATATAATATATATATATATATATATAACCATTGAATAAACATTACCAACCACCAACAAAAACTGAAATTATGAATAAAATAACATTATACACACACATATATATATATATATATATATATATGACCATTAAAAATCAATACAAATTATCATCAAACATAAAAAATAAATAAAATAAGCAGGAAAAGAAAAATGGAAATTTGTAGAACTTAGACAGAATCTTCATGTCCCAAATGCCTAAAGTTCCACAAATAAAGTATGTGGTTTCATCTTCATATTAGCCATAAAAAAGCTAAAGAATATGAATTTGGGACTACTACACACAGAAAACCGGGAAATAAACCATTGAACACCAATTAAGTTAAAAATGAAACAAGATTAAAAAGGATAGAGGAAAAATAAAAAACAAATTACCAAATTAAAATCCATACTGTCATAGCATTAGGTATAACAAATACACCCATTATGCATTTTATTCCAATTTAAGATAGTATACTATTAGAAATTAATATAATATTGTCTTGGGTAGGCTAAAAATTAAATACAAGTTAATCTTTAACTTTATTAAATATTAATGAATATGGATAAATTTAATATGAATTGATAAATATAACTACCATTACACATATAAACGTATAGAATCAACATCCATTATAAAATGTGTATTAGCAACGTAGTTATAACTCAAATGCCTAAATTAGTAGGATAATCTACTGGAAATTGAGAAATATTTGTTTTATCAGTGGCAATTAAAATTATGTCATCAATGTAACGATATAAATGTGGATTACTATTAGTAAAAGTACGTTCATAGTGATATAAGTATAAGTCTGATAATAAACTGGTTATACATCCACCTTGTGGTATACCGACGTTCTGTAAATATAATGTGTAATCTTGCAAAATATAATTATTATAGATAATGAAATTTGTTAAAGATTTAAAATAAGCTATATCTATGTTAAATGTAAATCCAGTTTATGATGATACTTTTTAAATAACGCATTTATAATGTTATGTAGATCTAATAAATCTATATTATTAAAAAAGATCTTTGAAATCATATGTGGCTATTGTTTACACATTTAAGATTTTTCATAATATTGGCCAGTTGATAGTTATTTTTTATACAATGTGTATTATCAATGGTTGTTGTCAGGATATATATTTCATTGAGAATTTTTAATAGAAGTTTATTGGCTATATTATTATATGTATTGCATCGAATAGTTACAGTCTTAAATTTAATTGGTTTGATTATGAAATTCGGGTATAAGAACTAAATAAGGATAATTAAAGTTAGTAGAGAAAATATTTAATAGTTTATAATAACTTTGAATTTTACGATTGTTTACTATTACATTTCCATTAGTTTTTTGAAAAGGTTTATTAGAAGAAATACAGGATGTAAGAAGTTGGTGATAATAAGATTTCCATATGATTGCATAATTATTAGGAGATTTGTCTACATATGTAATAACGTAGTTTTTTTGTAATTTAGTAATTTGCTGGAAAAAATGCTTTGTATTAATAGTAACCAAATCGGAAATATTATATTTTAAAGCCTTAGTTAAATTTTCAATAACTAGTATTTTCCATTGATTAAAATATTCAATAGGTTTATTGTATGAGATAGAAATTTTATAAATAAAAATATCTATACCATATGTAAACTGTTTTATAATAGATTTTACGTTACATTTAGATGGAAGCCTATATTTAGTACATAACCCATTAGTTTTTTCAATTTAAAATCATTAACAATATTAAGATTTCCAGTGATTATATGTCCATGATCGTTATTTATGTATTTTTTTAGAGCGGGGTCATTGCATTTACACGGAAAAGTTGCTTGCTACAGATGTATTTTTTGAAAATGTATTATAGTTAAAAATCTTTCTACCGATTGTATTCGGATATTTAAAGGTTTTTGATATTTGAAGAATATTAATAGGAAAATAACAGTTTTTTATCATTAATTATAGAATTAATATTAATTTTATTAAATATTTGATTTGAAAAAGTTATTATCATTTGAGTATTCGTGTTTTGAATTTTATGTTGTTGTTGTTTTTAATTAATGTTGAAAAGATTAACTCTAGTCATAATGAGATTAAAAAAAAAAATATATCAGAGAAATGTTTAGAGAAAGATTTACTGAGAAATACATTTAAATGTTGTACAATCTGTTTCTTTTTAATAGCAATATATTGTATATATATATATATACAGTGAAACTTCTTTTAAAGGCCACCTCTATTAAGGGCCAATATTTTTAGGAACGAAAATTTTCCCATAAACATAATGTTAAATTTACTCCTATTGGGGGCCGCACCTACTCCTCATAAAGGCCATTTTTTCCCATGTCCCTTAAATCCTAAACAGGTGTATTGAATTTCTGAACCAAAAGATAAGAGTTCAGCAAACAACTGCACTTACAACAAAGAAGGCAGGGGGAGATGGGAAGGATTTAGTAACACAATGGAGGACCACAAACTTTTCCACAAGGAAGACAAACATGTGCCCCTCACACTTTGTTTGAGCTTTCAACCTGTAGGGGGTTAGGTTGTAGGAGAAACTTGACCCTTGTTGTGGGCACATAAAGGATAACAGGTTATCTAGAAAAAATTATTTCACATTTACTAAAACTGTGAATGCATATTGAAGCACAATTTTTACACCTGTCAGGAAACGTTAACAGAAATAAATAAACTAATATCTCATTCTAAGGCATTAATAAATGATGCAAATTTAAGTGTAATTTGTTACATAAAGTAAAAGAATCATTAGAAACCAAAATTGTCTGCGAAAAAATTATGAAAAAGTAAACAAACTTCAATAAAAATGTTTCTATCATGTATAGAGATTGAAAATGTTAATAAACTGTTCTTTCACCTATATAGGTTTTGATTTCCTTATTTTAGTTGTTTTTTTTTTTTTTTTTTTTTTGGTCACCCCTCATAAGGGCCAATTTTAAACGGAACGGCAAGTGGCCCTTACAGAGAGGTTTCACTGTATATATATATATTTAACAATTGCAGTGAACCTAAATGTTATATAATATTGAATAGATATATAAATAATTTTAAAAAGATAAGAAAAATCTTTTGTTTTTATCATTTGAAGGAATCATAGTCATAGCTTTATGGACACTGGTCCTTTAAAAGTTAAAGAGAAATTATCATTTTGTTATAGTTTCATATTTTAAACTCTTCGCAGTCACGATGCATCCAGTTATTTACATTAAAAAACCAACTTGAAACATTCAGAGAAAGAACTACCAATGTCCATTTTCCCAATATTCTCTGATAAGCTCTGAACTAAAACATTAAATCTGATTAAAATCCCCAAACTCAATACTTATTTAATTTTCATATTATAAACTCTTCGCAATCACGAAACATCCAGTTATTTACACCGGAAAAACAACTTGAAAGACTGAGACAAAGAACTACCAATGTCCATTTTCCCAATATTCTCTGATAAGCTCTGAACTAAAACATTAAATCTGATTAAAATCCCCAAACTCAATACTTATTTAATTTTCATATTATAAACTCTTCGCAATCACGAAACATCCAGTTATTTACACCGGAAAAACAACTTGAAAGACTGAGACAAAGAACTACCATTGTCCATTTTCCCAATATTCTCTGATAAGCTCTGAACTAAAACATTAAATCTGATTACAATCCCCAAACTCAATACTTATTTAATTTTATTTATTATGTTTAATTAACCCCTTCACCTACAGAACGTTTTATTCATATATATATTTATAAACCAGGTTGGTGCTTCTTTCATTTATTAGGAATATTATAAATGTCGTAAAAGGGTAGTACATCAGGTAAGTGATCTACAATCAAACCGTGACATACGCAGCAAGGTTTTTGCCACAAAACTTTTGAAAGTGTATTTAATAATTACATTAGACCACTTTGAATTTATTATGTTCCAAAACAACAAACTTTTTTTTTATGTTTTATTTTTACTTGGAAATGAAAACGAACAAAAAGGGAGGGTAAAAATAAGCCTTTTTATCTTCATGTATCATGTCAAATACAGGGCATGCACAAATACAGGGCAGTGGTCCTTCTCCGGCTACGGCCTGTTTAAAAGTCACTAAAAACATTTGGAAATAATTAACAAATTTTTGAATTGCTTCTATAGCATTCCTACGAAGCCTAACTATAAAAGGCATGATATGGTGAATATAGGCGTCATATAATATTACTCAAATTAACTGTAAAATTACCAGCTTACAATATTACTTAATTTACCTGATTATAATATTACTTAATTTACCTGCTTATAATATTATTTAATTTAGCTATAAAAGTACCTTAATTTATCTGCTGAAAAAGTAGATTAACTAATGTATATAAAAGGAATGATATCGAGGTTATAATAATTGTGAAAAATTATGGTTTTAGAATCAATTTAATGAATGGATTTGAATTTTACTAAATTTAAATCCTTCACTATTTCCCGATTAACGCAATGTAACTTTATTTGTCGTAGAGATTATAATAATGTAGAAAAATTACTATGTTACAATGAGTTTAGAGGATATGTATGCACTTGAATTTTACCAATTATGTTTTATATTCCTGCCTTATTTATATTCCTGCATCAACTTAATGTAGCTTAATGTCACTGTTAAAAAATTTGATACATTTTTATTTTTTATGAAGAAGATGTAAAAAAAAAATCCTTTTCACATGCAAAAGTGCATAACATAGTAACTTATAGTTAAGGGTGTATTCCGATCCAAACTGCTTATTTTCTGATTCATTTTAAAATTCATTTTTGCTCTCAAACGCATCAAACTTGGAAATTCTCTTATTTAGAAACTATATAATGTGCGGTGCTTCTTAATTTTTTGATAAATGCAGAAAATACTGTAAAAAACGCTGTCAAAGTTGGCATTTTGAACCGAATTTTCCGAAGCGGGCGATCTGGGAATGAAAAAAATGGTCATACTGAGAAAATAATTGTTTAAAAATCAAATTGTAATTAATTGAGCTGAAAATGAAATCACACGGCATGTTAAACATGTCTTCAGAAATCACCCCAGCAAGTTTCATGTTTTTACTTTTATAAATGAGTCTGAAAATGTCTCAGAAAATTTCGAGCTGTTGAGGGTGGAAAAATATTTTTTCGAATACACCCTTAATTCTATTTATAACTTTGAAAGAAACAAGGTACTTTTACTTACGTAGTGATAAAAAATCACATATAAGATTCATAAACAAATATAAAACAACTATTAAAATAATTATTTTTAATCTATTTAAAAAAACAGTTTTGATTATAACAAGCTTCAATTTATTCAGTTATTTAATTTTAGCCTTCTATGCATAATGAGGCAGATGTTCATCTAAAAAGTACCTTCGCAAACAGATAAAAATGTTTGTTTTGTTGTAAATTTTAAACAGACAAAACTGTGTGTTTAAAACTTTAAATTCCATATTTCTTTTAATTGCTTTTCTAAAATATTGAATTAAATTATTTTACAGGTTAGATTGTAAGAAGTTTCATTTTATTTATTAATTATTATTATTATTATTATTATTATTATTATTATTATTATAACCTTCTTCGTAAAACAAGGCAGTTTTCATCTAGAAAGTACCTTCGCAAACAGGCAAGACTGTAACACTGTTTAAAATTTTAAATTCAATATTTCTTTTAATTACTTTTCTAAAATATTGAAGTATTTTACAGGTTAAATTGTAAGAAGTTTCTCTTTATTTATTTATTTAATATTAATACTATTATTATTTGAACTTTCTTCATAAAACAAGGCAATTTTCATCTAAAAAGTATCTTCGCAAACAGACAAAACTATAAGTCTGTTTAAAATTTTAAATTCAATATTTCTCTTAATTACTTTTCTAAAATATTGAATTAAAGTATCTTACAGGTTAAATTGTAAGAAGTTTCATTTTATTTATTTATTTATTTATTTAATATTAATATTATTATTATTTTAACTTTTTTCATAAAACAAAACAATTTTCATCTAAAAAGTACCTTCGCAAACAGACAAAACAGTAAGTTTGTTTAAAATATTTAATTTACTATTTCTTTTAATTACTTTTTTAAATATTGAATTAAAGTATTTTACAGGTTCGATTATAAGAAGTTTCACTTTACTTATTTATTTATTTATTATTATTATTATTACTTTCTTCGTAAAACAAGCCAGTTTTCATCTAGAAAGTACCTTCGCAAACAGACAAGACTGTAAGTTCGTTTAAAATTTTTAATTCACTATTTTTTAATTACTTTTTTTAAATATTTAATTATTTATTATTATTATTTTAACCTTCTTCGGAAAACAAGGCAGTTTTCATCTAGAATGTACCTTCGCAAACAGAAAAGACTGCAAGTCTGTTTAGAATTGTAAATTCGATATTTCTTTTAATTACCTTTTTAAAATATCGAATTAAAGTATTTTACAGGTTTGATTACAAGAAGTTTCATTTTATTTATTTATTTATTTATTTTTATTATTATTACTATTATTATTATTATTTTAACCTTCTTCGTAAAACAAGGCAGTTTTCATCTAAAAAGTACCTTCGGAAACAGACAAGACTGTAAGTCTGTTTATTATTATTATTATTATTATTATTATTATTATTCAATCAAAGTATTTTACAGTTTCGATTACAAAAAGTTTCACTTTACTTATTTTTTTATTTATTTTATTTATAAAAACAAGGCAGTTGTTTATTTAAAAAGTACATTAGCAAATTCCAATTTCTCACCCTTTCACTTTATTTATTATTACTATTATTATTATTATTTTAACCTTCTTCGTAAAACAAGGCAGTTTTCATCTAGAAAGTATATCTTCGCAAACAGACAAGACTGTAAGACCGATTAAAATTGTAAATTCAATATTTCTTTTAATTACTTTTTTAAAATATTGAATTAAAATATTTTACAGATTCGATTATAAGAAGTTTCACTTTACTTATTTATTTATTATTATTATCATTACTATTATTATTATTATTTTAACCTGCTTCGTAAAACAGGGCAGTTTTCATCTAGAAAGCACCTTCGCAAACAGACAAGACTGTAAGTATGTTTCAAATTGTAAATTAAATATTTCTTTTAATTACTTTTTTAAAATATTGAATTAAAGTATTCTACAGTTTCGATTACAAGAAGTTTCACTTTACTTATTTATTTATTTATTTTATTTATAAGAACAAGGCAGTTGTTCATTTAAAAAGTACCTTCGCAAATTCCAATTTCTCCCCTAGTGTCATACTCTAGTAATAATAAATTCTGAACTTAAATTTTAAATCTGTTTAAAATTGTAAATTCAATATTTCTTTTAATTACTTTTTTAAATATTGATTTTAAGTATTAAACAGGTTGGATTATAACAAACTTCACTTTATTTATTAGTAGTATTATAATTATTATCTAACCTTCTTCGTAAAACAAGGCAGTTGTTAATCTAAAAAGTACTTTCCCTAATTCCAATATCTTCCCCTAGTGTAAACTCTAAAGTGAAACATTAAGTCTATGTAAACTTATAAATTCAATGTTTCTTTTAATTACTTTTTTAAATATTGAACAAGTTCGATCATAACAAACTTCCCTTTATTTATTTATTTATTTTAACCTTATTCGTAAACAAGGCAGTTGTTCATCTAAAAAGTATCTTCGTAAATTCCATTTTCTCTCCCCCTCCCTCCCCCACTAGTGTCAAGTCACACTCTTCTAATAATAAAGTCTGAATTGAAATTTTAACTCTGTTTAAAAATTTCAATTCGATGCTTCTTTGAATTACTTTTTTAAATATTGAATTAAGGTATTAAAAAGTTGGATTATAAAAAATTCACTTTATTGATTTATTTTATTTATTTATTTAAACTTCGTAAAACAAGGCAGCTGTTCCTTCAAAAAGTACCTTTGCAAATTCCATTTTCTCCCATTAGTGTCATACTCTACTAAAAATAAACTGTGAACTGAAACTTTAAGCTTGTTTAAAATTGTAAATTTAGTGTTTCTTTTAATTATTTTTTTTAATATTGAATTAAAGTATTGTTAAAAAATGTAAATTCAATGTTTTTTAATTACTTTTTTAAATATTGAATTAAAATATTGTAAAAAAAAAAAGCTTAAAGAATATTTAATAATTACATCGGAACATTTTCAATTCATAATGCTCTAAAACAATTAACTTGTTTTTCTTTTCTTTTTTTTTTTTTACCTTAGAAGTAAGGAAAAAAAAAAAATGAGGAATGGATAAAAATATTTTTTTTTTATCATAATATATCAGGCTCTAAATACATTGGAATCATTATTCCATCATTACAATTTCTCTGAGACAAAAATATAAGCATTTTTTATCTATTTTTTGAAGGAGCAATTATCCATGTAGTCAATGTGACCCCATTAGAGGCATAGCTTACTCGTTTCAGATGACAATTAAGGATTTTGTTCCTTTTTTTAAACCTCCTATCATTACGCTGTTAGTTAACTTTGTAGCATTCAAGACAGAAAAACAAAGTTATTTCTCACATTTTTGAGCTTTGTTTTGTGTACATTTACCTTCTCTTTAAAATAATCGAGTTTCTTTTATATAAAAAAAAGAGAAGCAAACGTTGTTAAAAAATGATGTAAAGAGCTTTGTGCTATCTTTTAAAAATACTTGTTTATTTTGCTGCAGAGAGAATTATATATATATATATATAAAAAAAAAAAGATAGATAAGAGGCTTTTTATTTAAATATAATTTTGAAATGTATTCTTCAAAGTTATTCTTTTACTTTATATTTCATCACTTTTACGTTAGTTTTTAAATATTTTCGTAAGGTAGATTGACACTTAAGTATTTAAAAAATAAGGATTTTTAAAAGGAGCATTATTTTTGTTATGAAAATAATAAGAAAAATATAATACAGTTTGTTTTGATTAAACACGTTTATTTTCTTATAAAATAAGTAAAAATGTTTCACAATTTGCAGTTTTACGTGGGATAGAAAGGAAGCTGTTTAGTTATTGGCAGTTTTTGGAGTATGTCAATAATAAAACAGTCAAAAATAAAAAATATTTTTTTTTTATTAAAAAAAATTCACTTTTAACTCTCAAAAAATGTTAAAGCAATGTACTTGTTAAACCATCCGTGCAGCGTACATGGGATGTTTAAAATATGAATACATGAAAAGAAAGAAATGTAGTAAAAACAATTCTAAAAAAAAATTGTCAGATTGATATTTTATATAGAACTACTGGGTTTTCCCTCCCTCCCCCCCTCCTCCTTTTGTTTTTAGAGAACACACTTTAAGGCTGTTCTCAAATACAAACAGTCTACTTTCTGATACGTTTTTAATTCATTTTTTTTCTCAAACGCATGAAATTGGCGGTAGCTTTTGTTCGGAAACTCGGGCATTTTCTAAAAACGGTCAAAATGCATTCAGGACCTTTTAAAACGTATAAATCCGTCCGGAGAAACCGGAAGTCGAAATTTTTCCTGAATCTAATACTTTCTTTTTGTAAAGACGGGAGAAAGATAATTGAACGCGAAATTGTAACATTAAGATATTAATATTAACATCTGACACATTAACATTTTTAAAAAATGGATGAAAAATAGTTTTAATTTTAAAATATATCTTTTACGCTTAAGGGTGTTCTCAAAAAGAAAAGAGCAACTTTCTGACATAAGTTTTAATTTATTTTTGTTCAAAAATGCATGAAACTACCTGGTGTTGTTGTTCAGAAACTATGTAATCGAGCTGTTTTTTCCATTTTTTTTCAAACGCAATAGATCTTTCGGAAAATAATGTGAAAGTGGGCGTTTTGAACCGAATTTCCGTGCGAAGGGAGAAAGAGCACTCAAGAGCGGGCGAAAAACGGGTTTGTCACGTGAACGAATTAGCTTATAACTCAATAGGTAATTGATTGATCAAAAAATGGAAAAAACAGTTCAATTCCAAATCGCTTCCATGGCCATGCTTTCCAATTTTATATCTTTCCGTTAAAAAATGTTTTTGTAAATATGTCAATACGTTTTTTGCTTGTTGAGCCTTAATAAACAATTCTCCATCCTAGTTTATTATTATTTTACATAAATTTGCTAAACTTAGGTGTCGGTAAAGCAAATCTAAGGGAAGAGCATGATTTTCGAACAGAAATGCCAAAAATCTGTAGTCTATCCTTTTTCTTTTCTTTTTTTTTTTTTTATAATGAAGAATATATTCTTGAAATAAACTTAACTAAAGCTCCTTTTTTTTAAATCTAAAACCCGCGTAAGACATTCTTAAATGTATCAATGTAATATCAAAGCAATACAGAAATATAACAAACACACGAGATAATAAAAAATACCAACCTAGAAAATTTTTTAAGTTTTCTAATCCCCCCCTTCCCCCGCCACTCCCGCCTCCCTTGTCAATGACATATCCTTAATATTTTTCCCATAAGAGTTTAATTATTTTAAATCACTCGCAAAATAATAAAATTTACTTTTTTTTTTCAAAATTACTGGAGAAAAAGGAAATTTTGTTAATCAAATCTGAGAATCCACAGAGGAGCAATGGCCCTCCATTGCTCCCCCCTTGTCGGTTGCACATGTTACTGGGACTATTTTTCTTTCCTTTTTTTCTTTCTTTCTTTTGAGAAAGATCATACCTGTTTGCTGTTAAAAATTTTAACCCAAATTTACCAATCTCCTTTACCATACAAAGCCACTAGCATAAATCTAAATAGCGAAAGTACTCAAAGGTTAATAAAAGATTATAACCAGGGGGTTTCATGAGGATTATATAAGAAGAGTTATAAATCCTTTCTCCTAGATTTCAGGCTTCATTGAATTCAGCTTTCTCTTATGAAAAGCTACAGAGGCATCCAGGACTGTAGACTCCGGTGACAGCTGTCTTGTAGAGGGGAAGAGTTTTCTTTCTCTACGTAATGCGCCGTTATAAATCTCTAAGATCATCATGGGAAAAAAGTTTTAATATTTAAGACTGAAAGTACATTCATAGTTATACAGGATGTTCAAAAAGGTTGAAAAGCGCGTTATTTTTTTTACCTGTTTGAATATGTTTGTAGTGTAGATTATGTGGGTAAATTAGTCCTGATATTAATTTTCAAAACGTTACACTTTCTTAATTTTAATAATCCCCGGTGTCGAATAAGTTATATTTATAATATGTTACATCATCTTAAAAGTAAAACATAAAAATTCCATTTGTCTGCAACCGAAACTCACGGAGCTATGCTATTTTGAATTCTATGAAATTTTGTAGCTTTCCGGCGCTAAAAAATCGTTTGTTCGTTTTTGACGCCTGAAAACCTTTCTTATTAAAAAAAACTGAAAATTTATGGAAAAAGTACAGAAAGAACAATTTTAAGCATAAAATTTTTAATCACATCAATGGACAATATAAATATTTCTTCAAAAAATCATATGTACAGTTATCAAGTTTTGTTCTGCCTATTTGAATAAAAAACCCCATAACCAAAAGGATGCTTTACATGTATTCTTACTGTATTATTGAAAATAAATAAATGTGTTCATTCAATAATTCAATCGTTAGTAAATAAAATAAAATAATAAAACAAAATAAACCTATATGTAAAGTTTTAATTATCACTAGGAAATAATAGAGATATCTGTATAAAATTTTATTCTGCATAATTCATTTATCCTTGTGTACCTAATGTTATAAATTACAGCTATTAATGTTGATTCGTTTGTTTTCAGGAAGCTGAAGATTGAAGTAACCCGCAGTATGGAGAAGTTACAGGCTCGTAGTGTGATTAAGTTTCTACATTCGAAATGTTGCAGTGCGCGGCAAATCCACAGTGAAATGTTGGTTGCTTATGGAAGTGATAGTCCATCATATAACACTGTTGTTAGATGGAAAAGGAATTTTCAAACTTGCTACATGCCCCTCACAGACGATCCAAGATGTGAAAGAACATCACTCTGCTGCTGCCGCAGTGAAGAAAGGGGAGTACTTTATCCTATTAGACCAAAGGGTAACCATCCAAATGATCATGAATGAGACTCATCATAGTTACGGTAGTGTGTGGAAAATTATTCACAAAGAACTGCATATTTCGAAGATCTCAGCAATCTGGGTTCCCAGATTGCTCACTCCCCCTGCTCGCTCATCTCGAGTTGCGGTTGAGGAATCTAAGCAATGTGGCTTTGAAATTTTGCCATATCCGCCCTATTCGCCCGATCTCGCCCCAAGTGACTTTTTCTTATCCCCAAAACTCAAAAAACCTTTGCGGGGTCGGAGATTTGACACCACAAATGGTGTCATTCAAGAGATGGAACAATGACTTTCATCCCAAACTGCAGAGTACTTCAATGACGACCTTCGAAAGGTAAAAAAAAAAAAAAAAAAAAAAAACGCTGGGAGAAATGTATAACTCTGGATATTGACTATACCAAGGAGGCTTAGAAATTTAAAAAAAAATTAAGTTTCTATCTCAATTATTTCCTAGCGATAATTAAAACTTTGCGATACCCCCATATATATATATATAAATATATATACTAGCTGAAATACTTGGCGTTGCCCGGAGTTTTAAACATGTTTGATTAGGAAAATCAATTTTAAAATTAAACACCGTATAGAATATGAATCTCGCGCAAATATGCTCCTTTTTTTAATATATTGAAAGCCTTGAGAAATTTTGCTTTTACACCAGTATTTTTTTTTTTTAATGTTTCCTAAGCCTAAATAAATATAGTTTTGATTCTTGAAAAAAAGAAAAAAAAAAAAGAAAGAAAGAAAGAAAGAAAGAGAAATGTAAATTTATGAAAAGCCCTTCATGATATCACTTTCACTTGTAAAAGCCATTCATTAAGGCTGTTCTTAACTGCTCTGCTCAACATGCGCAAAACGTTTTGACACATTTACAAATTCATTTTTTAGCTGAAAGATATAAAATTGGAAAGCCTGTTCATGGAAGCGATTTGGAATCGAACTGTTTTTTCCATTTTTGGATCAATAAATTACCTGTTGAGTTATAAGATATTTTGGTGACGTGACAAAGACGATTTTCGCCCTGCAGGACTGGTTTTTCAGCTTTCTTCGGGAACTTCGGTTCAAATCATCATCTTTGACACTATTTTCTGAAAGATCTATTGCGTTTGCAAAAAAAAAAAAGGAAAAAATAGCTCGATTACATAGTTTCTGAACAACAACACCTGCTTGTTTCATGCATTTCCGAACAAAAATAAATTAAAACTTATGTCAGAAAGTTGCCCTTTTGGATTTGAGAACACCCTTAACCATATATTCGTTTTAAATATGAGGTCATACGTGAATTAACCTGTGTTATTCACAACTCAAAAGAAATGGCGCATCCAGTATTTGTCGAGAATTGAATAAAAATCATGCACACATGACATCATAATTCACTTTTATATTTTAACAGAATAATAAGTCTACTATTATTTGGGCCTCGTGCTATAAGCCAGTTATACATGTCAGGGCACATTGCCGTTATCATTATCTTTTTACGCGTGAAGGTTTTCGCTATGGTTACTCCCTTGTGAAATTCGGTAATTTTTGAAATTCAATATTTGAAAAACGACATAATTAGTAGATTTGAAATTTATATTTAAAAAAATATATTCATTGTTTTTTTGCCTTTCTAACGTAGTTTGTCTAACAATTTTCTGACAGATACTTTTTGAGCTATTACTTTTTTCAGTAGCTTGTTTCAATAAAAATGTTTCATAGTAAAATGTTTCATTTTCCGAGATTAATCTGTGACAGCGATTAGCGAAAAAGCCAGTCGTCAGTAACGCGTAGTTTTATATTAAAGAGGATAAGCATTATAAAACAACATTAATTTAGCATTATAAAACAACATTAATTTAGCATTATAAAACAACATTAATTTAGCATTCAAAAATGAAGCCCTTCCTTTTATGAGAAATATCCAAAATAAAATTATAATAATAAGCGAGATAAGAAATTGGGAAATAGTAAAATATTGGAAAAAATTGTAAAAATTGAAATATTTGTGAAAGGAAGGCAGAATAATTAGGCCCAAATTACGCTAAATTACACAAAAAATATGTACCATTTTATCCTTGCATGAACCATAACAAGCTAAAAAAAATGAAAATTCAAGCTATCGTACATCATAAAACCAGAAAATATATGTTAATATATATATATATATATATATATATATATATATATATATATATATATAACCATTAATTAAACATAACCTACCACCGTCAATTATTATGAATTAAAGCTGTAAGTATTAAAAAAATTATTATAAGAATTATTATGGAAGAAAAAAGAAAAAAGTGGACACCGACAAAAACTGAAAAGCTTATACATTGAATTACGTTATCAAGGGCACAGAATTCAATGATATAAGCAAAATGGTTGTTTTCTGTGGGAAAAATAAGCTAAAGCTAAAAATTATTTTCCCCTGTGCCCGAACAACCACTAAAATCAAGTGAATTGATTAAAAATGAAAGCAGAATAGAAACAAATAATATGAAATGGAAGAATCAATAAAACGTACTTAAATATTTATAGGATATAAAATATAAATAATAAACACCATACCGATTAATATTTCAGTATTTTACAAAAATCCATGCGCACATGTCTACCAGTATATCAAAAAGATTAAGGTGAATAAAACAGTTAAGAAGTCACAGTAAATGATACCAAAGGATGCAGTTAATACATTTTGAAATAAAATTTGAAATACCTTGTAAAACACATTTAATCTAATATAAAATAATATATATATATATATATATATATATATATATATATATAAATGGATTAAAGGAAGCAATCACCTTCTAAATAACAATACTAGGCATTTATGACACAGCAAATTTCAAAAAGAGTTTGTGATGATTTGCACATGTTGCCAGAAGTATTATTAGTATAAAACTATTTTATATGTACATTTTATTTATTTATTTTTCGAAATACTTAAGAAGACACATTATTTACAAGAAAAATACCTAAATTGAGAGACATTAATTAGAAGGTTACACTTTTAAAGATTCAATATTCTACAGCATACTGGATAAAAGACAAAAAGCAGAAAGCGAAAAAAGACTGTTAAGATTAACAAGAATATAAAAGTAAATCCCAAAACTTAAATGAAAATAGCATGAGATACTACGTGTTACAATGGTTAGTGAATTGGAAATAATATTTTACAAGTAAAATTTTACAGAAACGATTTTTATACTGCAGATTGATTAAATATACAAATGCGTTTCAGTGAAGTTTTTTTGAAGAGGTAGGGTGGCTGGTTTGATAGTTTTTATGAGAAAAGCAGCATCCAACAGAATATTCAGTATGTGAATGCATGTATGAATAATTGCAAGGGAAAAATATACACCTTTCTTGCAAGTCGGTTACAAAATGTCGTTAAAACAAAGCAATAAATTTCTTGCCTTTCACAAGCCTATCGGGTGCATTTTTTGTGTTTTAACCCTTTACCTACTGACGGTACTTATAAGTACCATTAAAATAATTTGTTATAAAATTCATTTAATACATCGATTAGTACTAATACAGCTTAGAACGAGTTATAGATACATTACTTTATCTTATTCCAGAAGCATTATTGGTTACACAAAACAAAAATATTTTTAAAAGGATGATTTCTTTTGCCTTTGCATCTTTTTAGCTTTCTTGGCATTGAGGGGGAGGAGGATTTTTCAATTCGAAAATATTTCTAGATTTCTATTCTAAGAACCATTATATTTGTACATTTCGTAATTCTACAAAATACTAAGAAAAATATTTAAAATAAACGATTTGAGTAAGGTTATAAATATTGCACAAAATCCCTATAAATTCGAATTTAATTAATCCTTCTAACTCCTTCAATTCTTCTAAAATCCTTCTAAAATTTATTAAATGATTATGTAAATCTTCTAATGTAATTTCAAAAACTCACGAAAAATGCTTTAGAAGGTAAAATTTTCATGAATTCATAATTCAGTACATAAAGGGTTAAAGTCTTTAATTTTTTTAAAACCTTGTTTCTTATCCGATTTGAAATAACAAAAAGCTCATTTTCGGTGCTTCTGATGTGACATCATACATTTTTCTTTGGCATTTATCTCGAAAACTATGCGATTTATAGATACGGTCCTTCGGGCAGTTTTCATGCACTTTGAGCAACCATTCTCGTCCTGCAGAGTTGGTACGAGAATATTTGAACTTCCTGTATAGATATAAAACAGATAAATGAAGCGATTGCAATAGGTTGATTTCTAAAGAAATTATGTTAATGCTGTTCTCAACTGCTCTGCTCAACAAGCGCAAAACGTTTTGACACATTTACAAAATCATTTTTTAATGGAAAGATACAAAATTGGAAAGCCTGAGTGTGGAAGCGATTTGGAATGGAACTGTGTTTTCCATTTCTTTAATAAATAAATTACGTATTGAGTTATAAGCGATTATGATCACGTGACAAAGACATTTTTCGCCCTTCCTCGAGTGATTATTCTTCTTTCGCACTGAAATTCGGTTCAAAACGTCCACTTTTACAATATTTTCTGAAAGAACTACTGCGTTTGGAAAAAAACGAAAAGCACAGCTCGAGTTTCTGAACAACAACACCTTGCTAGTTTCATGCATTTCCGAATAAAAATAAATTAAAACTTGTGTCATAAAGTTGCCCTTTTACATTTGAGAACAGCCTTAAATGTCTTCTCACATTTATCTGAAAGTTAAACCAAGAGAAGAGAAGCAAAATATTAGCAGTTAATTATGAAAAAAATAATTAAGAAAATCAAAAGGAATTTTAATAGTAGTATACTTATTTTTCATAAAAGTCCAATTTATAAAATTACTCACAAGACGGGGGAAGGGGCATTGGTCCGATATATGTTACGGAGATTTTATTGGCTACGCTACAATGGTATAAATTAAATTAAAAAAAAAAAAACTCAAAATAATTGAATAAATAATAAAAACAACCTGATTGAAAAACCAGTGCCAGTGTATTGAAAATTTAATTCTTGCGACATATTTATAAACTTTGGAACATTAAATGCTCATCCCATATTACACTGTATTCAAATAGAGGTATTGGGATTGAGAAGACATCTTTTTATTAAAATTATCAGAGGCTTTTCTAATTTGTTGCATTTACATCCATATTTGATATCATGTTTCAGAAAAATTAAACTTCACATTTCTAACTTAATATAAGCTCTAAACCTTGAAATCTGTAAACTTTTGTGATCGTAATTCAAAGATAAACAATCTACTTGATTTTCCCGAATCGAAGACGAATTGTTTTCTGTTTATGCAATGCAACACTTTAAATTTTGTGGTGACAGACGTGTGGATATTAATTTATAAAGATATTCCAACACTGAAGTTAGAAATGACAAAATATTCTCGATATTCAAATTATATCGCATGTACTTTCATACATTTTTGCGAAACAACGTTCTAGAATCTAGATCATAACATTTTTTAAATTAAGACACCGGTCTTATTTGTTGAGATGTATGCTTGATATGTACAATCAATTGAATTTAAAAGAAAATGTTTGAAAAGAAAATTACGAAATATATTCAAATATGATCAAATTCAAATATTTTCAAAGAAAATTAGTTTTCTTCTTTTCTTCTTCTTTTAATTATTATTGTACTTCTTATTAGTAGTACTGATACACTATAGGTTTTGTACATTATAAAAGCTATTATAATAGCTATTACCTATTAAAATATGATTAAAAGTTTAAATAATTAAAATAGTCGTTCTTTTTCCATCAATAATTTTTACAATGTGAGTCGAATCGAACATTTCAGTCGCAAAATATGTGCCAACGTAATTTTTTAAAGTTTTTCCGCTTCTGTCCTACTGTTAAATAACTTTTTGATTTTTTAATCACATTTCTTGTAATTTTAATCAATATGATTTTGTTGTTAGTACCGCATCACAACTAAGTATCCCAAACATATACGTACATAAAAATCCCAATAACATAAAAACGTACTTTTAATCTTATTTTTTATTTCAAAAAAATTCTGTGAAATACGAGTCACTCTGCGTTAAAAAAAAAAAAAAATCTCGCATCACATTACTGTATATTTCATACTTTAATAACTTCAGCTTAAAATGACAGATTAGAAAAAACTCCAGTGATTTTTCTTTGCTGTAAGAAAAATTTCATTTAATAATGCTCTACATATCAGTAAAATTTACACATGAAAGTAGGTCAAACACAACAGGGGTTAGTGAGCAATCATTTTTAAAATTCATTTTATTAGATATTGCTAAATCTTTCACCAGTTTTGACGCACACCCAAGAGTAAACACATTTTAAATTAAAACTGGGAACATACTCACTTGATGGGCAGTTCATTAAGTATGGTCTTAAGTCTATTAGAAACTGAATACGTGATTATTTTGGAGGTTGGTATGTGAAACGTGCAAGGCATTTTTTAAACGAACTATCAATGAATAGGCACAATAGGGGTCACTCATACTTACCTACAATAAAATTTTACGCTGTGTCAGCGTTTGACACTACAAAGGAAGGCTAGCCGTATATTGAAGGCTGGGCTTGAATTGGTCATCATCGAATACTGGCACGGACTCAGTAGGGGTTACAGTTAACACGATAATTTGACTATAAAAAACACTTCAAATAACAAAACAATAGCATTGATCAGCGTTTCTACAGCCGTGATATGTGTATCCACCGACAGACTGTACGTAATGGATGATTCAGGGATACACGGAGAAAGATAATGTTAGCAAATCAAGTCTATCTCCATCCGTAGGATCAGAAAATTTTGTAGACTTCTACATTACCATTTAGACACAGAGTCATATATAGGAAGCTGTTCTGAGATTCCGCCCCCCGTCCCTGAAATTTTTTTCGAGACCCCACTTCCCTAGGCTCAGATATTGGATAAATAGTATTTACATTGAATTTTCGTTGTGAGTTTCATTTTATAACAATGTAATTATCAAATATAATTTATGTTATTAGATTCAGTAATTTACAGAGATGTGAGAAACTGGTTAAGGCTGTTCTTAACTGCTCTGCTCAACAAGCCAAAAACGTTTTGACATATTTACAAATTCATTTTTTAACGGAAAGATATAAAATTGGAAAGCCTGGCCATGGAAGCGATTTGGAATGGAACTGTTTTTTCCATTTTTTGATCAATCAATTACCTATTGAGTTACAAGCGAATTCGATCACGTGACAAACAGGTTTTTCGCCCGCTCTTGAGTGCTCTTTACCCCTTCGTGCGGAAATTCGGTTCAAAATGCCCACTTTGACTCTAATTTCTGAAAGATCTATTGCGTTTGCAAAAAAAATTGGAAAAAACAGCTCAATGACATAGTTTCTGAACAACAACACCAGCTAGTTTCATGCATTTTCGAACAAAAATAAATTAAAAACTTATGTCAGAAAGTTGCCCTTTTCGATTTGAGAACACTCTTAAGAAAGAAATAGGCCAACCATAAGGGGTAAGTGAAATGTAAAATACACACAGGTATCCGCTTATAAGTACTCCTAACAAGACTGAGGTACTTAAAAAAATATTTTAATAAAAAAATGGGTTCCTAACAGTTTTTAACTTTGGCCTCCACATTCCTTTCCACTTATAGGCTGCCTCCAAATGGATTTAAAAAACACTTTAATTTTTAAACAGAATTTAGAACTCTGAAAATTTCTTCTATCAGTGCACTTTTAAAACGAATAGAAAGAAAACACCTATTATAACGGCTGACGGAGTATTAGTAGAAAGTACCGCCTTTCCAGAAAGATAAATAATAATTCTCAATCTCAACATTTTCAAATTCTAACCAAGATCTTTAATAAAAAATTAATTCGAATAGAACAAAAATTAAATATTATTAACACTTTCATCGCTGCAATGGCGCGCCTTTGTCCCACCCTCTACGCTAAGAGCCTGAGCCACTCCTCGCAGCGCTAAAATTGAAACAAAACACAAATTCATTTAAAATTTGTTTATTTTACTTTAAAAAATAATAATCAATAACATTTCTCACTCTAATGATTTGTTTGTTCTTACAAACATTAAAAAAAAAAAAAAATGTCGTGCTCGTTTGGGAAAATCAATTCGCACCGGAAAATTCTGCCCGGTAATTATTAGACGTTAGATATCGGAATCAATGTCTAATAATTAAATGACAGAATTTTCCGGTACTAATTTATTTTCCTTGATTGATAGCTAATATTCCTGGAAGGCAAGTTATCTCGTCCCTAGCGATGAAAGTGTTAAACAACACGCACATACATATACAATACATATATGAATGAGACCGCTTACAGCGTGAAACTGCAGTAGCGTAGTTGTACGGTATGTACAGCGTCCTGGATTTAGTATCACTTGATGTCTTACACATATTTTTTTTTTTTTTTTTATTCGGCCATCAGCTTAAGGGGTCTAGAGCCTCCTAAAGCTTTAGAAATTTTCCATATTTATTTATTTTTCTTTTTTTTTTTTATATTAAACTCCTATCTTTTCTGAACGTTTTGATATAATTGTTTCATTGCAATTGCCATTAGAATAGAAGTTATGGCTTTTAGAATTATATCCGCTCAATAGCTAAAGTGGCGTTTTTGAAACTTTTTCTCCAAATGACGTTTTTGGGCATAACGCGCACGATATCTGAAAAACTTCTGAATATTTTTTCATGAAATTTTCAAAACACATGTTTCATGTTAGTCTGTATAAACGGAACCTAAAATTTCCTTTTCATTGATTAAAAAAAGTTTTTTTTAGGTGATTATATTGTTGAAATTTTCTGAATTTTGCATTAGCTAAATACAACTTTGTATTACAAATATAAAAATGCTTTAAATACAAATTTATTTAGGTTCAGGGTAATTATTACAATCTGAAGTAAAAGTAGGCACCAAAATTTTTATTCTAATTGCAAAATTTATTTTGAAATCTTGCGTGTAATCTGTTATGCCAATTTTCTGCTCGTCAAATGCCTGACAGTTTGGAGCCCCCCTGTAAATGTTAATTCTGCATATTTCAATTTTTTAAATATTTGAAATGAAAGAACATACTTATATATTTCATCCCAATTAAAATTATATCTTAAAATAAAATATATTTTAAGATATTAAATATTGTAAATGGCCTTTTTCTTTCATTTTTTCCAATTTTAAGAGTCCTGAGACCCCTTAAATACGCCATTAACTGTATGCAGATGCGCGACATTATACGACCAATGCTCATTTACTGATAATGCATAGCCACTTTACTATTATACCTAGATACTACGTTTATAATTATATCTGTCGCCGTTTTGAAGTTAATGGGGCTGCCCAGGAATTTAGTAGGTAACCTGTATAAGCTGCTAAAATGAATCTTTTTGAATTACTATTCGGGTGCCAATTTTTATTTGATCAAATTGAGAATTTTAGGACGTTAAGTTAAAACAAATATTATTTTTTATTGCTTCATACTTAAAAAGAAAAAAATGGAATAATTACGGCGATGATACACGAGTGACAGATCACTCGTGTATCTGTCTGTCCGTCTGTCGTAGCCGTTTTTCTCGAAAACTAAGGAACGAGGAAAGTTCAAACTTGGCAGAGATATAAAGGCTATTAACACACATATTTACAGATTTACCATTCACAAATATTTTTAGAAAAAAAAAATAGGGAATTATAATTAAATTACCTTTTTTTTTTTTTTTTTTTTGTCAATTTCATATGTTTAAGTGGTTTAATTGTAGAAAAAGTTTATATATACAAGGTGATTCAAAACTTATCGATCAAATTTCGTGGGGAGGCAGGGAATACGTCAGGAAACCGACTTTACATAGGAAAGTATGTCCGCAAATGCACACATGCGTATGTAGAGGGCGCTGTGTGTACCCAACCTTCCATTGAGTCCCAATCATTGTTATATTATTACATTGTTATATTATATATTATCTTTAAAATAAATAATATGATTTATAAAAAATATATATATAAATAAAAATAAAAGCACAAAAGAGATTTAGGAGTGTGGAGCTTTTGTTTCTTAAAAAATGTTGTTTGTACGGCACTTAATGTATAAACCATAAATGAGGAACAAATGAAAAACTTATTTTCTGAAATAAAATGCTGTTTTACATAGGGCAAGATATTATTTATACTATAGAAGTAATATTCTAACCAGCTCCACAAAAACGCCTACTTATGAATCAAATAAACGAGCTACGGCTATTAAAAATTTGGTGCTGAGTTGAATCATACAATAACGGAAATTATAATGTGGTGAAACCTTCTTCCAATATTCTGTGGCCCGGTCGAGATAAAAACTTGAGTAGGTTCAATCATGAGTTAGGATCGAGAACTGGTAAAATGTTGAACAGGAAGCAGGTAAAATGTTGAAAAGTAAACAGATAAAATGTTTAACAATAAACTGGTAAAACGTTGAACAATAAACAAGTAAAATGCTGAATTATAAAGATGTTACTATGTGTCTTTAGAAGCAAAAAGGCTTATCAGACTGGGATTTATAAACACCCAAGTGTGAATAGGGATTCGAAATTGACACCTCTTGTCTTATGGTCAGCGTTCTTGCAGCTAGAGAAACAGGGATACCTACATGCTCTAAGCAGCGTGTTGAGAGTTCTTAGAATTATTTATTCTGATTGGTCGTTGAATAACTTCATTTTTTTCAAAGTCATTTTCAAAGTTGAACCAAGGAAAAAAACTTTTGAAATCTAAGAAGAATGATATTTTGGTTCTTCTAATTACTTTGCACCGTGTAATGGTTTCAATTAAAACTATTAGCAGCGTAAGTGATTTAAGAATAACAGTAGAATTTAAGAATGGTTAATAAGTTCCTTTTTCTGAACCCCCCCAATCCCAACCCCGCCACTTAAAAAAATAATTTTCAATACACTTGGCCTAAAACAAAATACTGAATTCCTAGTCAATATAAACTTCCACAATAAGTTGCTATTTTTCTCAATACAACATCCATATTTATACAAACTAAAGCCATTTTGATACAGAAATTTTAGAAGTTTTCTGAATAGATACAGCAGTGTATCAATATTGACTCTTGATCCATTCATTAAATTTCAAAAATCCGAAAACTAGAAATATTTATGCCTCGGTATTTACCTTAAGTTTTCTACTAATTAAATTCTCTCCCCTTGACAAATTCTGAAAACAGGCTCTTAAAAATCGATTTAGATTTCTGCGATATTTGTAGCGTTTCTCATAATAAAAAAGAAGTGGGAATAAATCATTTTAAAACTGGCAATACCGAATTTAATTGAGTAAAACGTTTAAAAAATGTTACGTTTCTCTCAGAAGTCAGGATGATTAAAGTCAATATAATTATAATTATGTGATGCAAAAAAGCTTGAACAGCTGTTGACAGACAAAGATTAAAAGGATAATTGTATGATGTCTCTAATCTATCTCTGGTTTATTAATGCACGGAAACGCAATTATTATTATTATTATTAAATAACAATACAGCTAATTTTTTTAAATAAAATTATAAGACGAAACGCAATTTTTCACCTTGATTCAAACATAAAATATATAATGTGAACTTTAAAAAGTTTAATGTTTTACTTAAAAGGCGACTAAAATAATGAAAGAGATGTCACAAGTTAAAAATATACCTTTTATTTAAAGCTTCTTAGTACTTTCAAGCTTTCTCAAGCTCTTCATCAGAGAATATTTTAATAAATAAATGTAGTTTATTTATACAAATACGTCACTTTGTTTTGAAAATACATATTTTCTCTAATTAAATTTAATCCGAGAAACTGCTACTTCTACTTTCAACTCTAAAAACAAAGTGACGTATTTGTATGAATAAACAACATTTAGTTATTAAAATATTCTCTTATGATGAGCTTGGAAAAGCTTGGAAGTACTAAAAAGTTTTAAATAAAATTTATATTTTTAATTTGTAACATCTTTTTCAGCATTTTAGTCGCCTTTTAAGTAAGACATTATGAACTTTAGTTCACACTATATATTTAAAAATTTTCTTAGTTTTGATACACTGATTTAAATTATTTTAGGAAATATATTCGCAGAGTAAATGTTCATTTTATATATTTTTTAATAACCTTATGGAATATATATATACAGGATATTACCGAATTCTACGAATGAAAAATTGCCATAGAACATGGGGTCGCAAACTACCCATTTAATCAAAAATGCAGGGTGTTCTACCCTAAAACCCAACTTTGGTTGACGGTAATGCAGTAGAGTCCCGATTATCCGAATCCCGCTTAACCGAGTTATTTTCTTCTGATGGACTGGTGGCTTCCATTATTGTGAAACAGCCATTATAAGTGAAGTGTTAAATGAAGATGAAAGAGCGGTCGTAAAAATTTAGAACTATGATTTTCTAGTCAGAATGTAAAAAAAAAAAAATGTCCATAATTTTTTTTCCATTCTGACCTGAAAAGCAGAGTTCTAACTTTTTACAACTGCTCTTTCATCTTCACCTAACACTTCATTTATAATGGCTGTTTCATAATAATGATAGCCATCAATCCATCAGAATAAAATCATCCATTCCAAACGTATAAGTTCGATTGAAAAAAACTATTTAATACATTGAACAGAAAGAAGAGGCTACGCCTTCAATTTTCATGACACTAATAGAATCACATAGCTGCCAATGTGTACGGTTTTGTTACCTCTAAAATTTCATACAAATTTTTGTCATATTTAATTGCTGACAATTGTTAGATTTCGATGATTGAATTCGGCAAAATTTATTTGTAAGTTTTAGTGGTAAGAAAAAATCTTAGAAGTTGGTAGCTATGCAGTAGCATAATACTGCAGTAAAAAGAAGAAAAAAAATTGCAGCAAAATTGACATTCAACAGACAAAAAACTATCAAGGGTTTTTTTCAAATAAACAATTCCATTCCCCGTTTTTCTTAAAAGTAACGGAAATGTTAAATGTACATCAAAGAAATGTTACTAGTACCATAAAAATTAATGAATTAAGGGCGTTCTCAAATCCAAAAGGCCAACTTTCTGACATAAGTTTTAATATTTATTTTTGATCGAAAATACATGAAACTAGCTGGTGTTATTGTTCAGAAACTATGTCATTGAGCTGTTTTTTCCATTTTTTTTTTGATTTTTTTTTTTATTTTTATTTTATTTTTTTTTTTTTGCAAATGCAATAGAATTTCAGAAAATAGTGTCAAAGTATGCGTTTTGAACCGAATTTTCACGCGAAGGGAGAAAGAGCACTCAAGAGCGGGCGAAAAACGGGTTTGTCACGTGATCGAATTCGCTGATAACTCAATAGGTAATTGATTGATCAAAAAAAAAAAAAAAAAAAAAAAAAAAAACAGTTCAATTCCAAATCGCTTCCATGGCCAGGCTTTCCAATTTTATATCTTTCCGTTAAAAAATGAATTTGTAAATATGACAAAACGCTTTGCTCTTGTTGAGCATAGCAGTTAAGAACAGCCTTAAGTGAAAATTTATATTACCTCTCCTTAGTTGGTGGTGATTTGTGTCAATCCAATTTATCCGAGGTGAGCTTGGTCCATACCATATGAACTTGGATAATCGGGACTTTACTGTAACTTTCAGAAAACTGAAGTATATTATAATGAAACTTTTAATAGACGTGCTCACCTTTGTTGTAAATATGATAACACCAAAAAGAAAAAAAAATAAAGGAGGTAGAAGTTTCCATTGTATGCGGCAGCAGTTATTCACTTGACGCTCCACATTTTGGACTATGATTATCAAATCATACGGTATCATAGATTGCGTGAGCACCCTGTTTTTTCAGAACTTTTTTTTATGTTTTCACATTTCATACAAAAAAAGATACATATCGTTACATTATAATTGCAATTTTTCTATTTTTCGCAAAATTATTAAAGCTCTGCCGACTTCAGTCATTGTGAAACACTCTGTATTTGGGACTAGTGGTTTGCCACCCCATCTTCTATGGCAATGTTTCCTCCTCTTCATGCCTAATTACCCCTTTGAATTTGTCGTTCGAATTAGGTAGCACCCTGTATCATCATCTTCAAAAACAAGCGTTTTCAATCCACTGCTGGCTGTCGGTCTATACCCTAAATTTTTTTCAAATCAATTGAAAGGTATATGTTGTAGTTTTAGCATTTAGATCATACCGATATGTTGAACGAATACAAAAGTTGGGAAAAGGGAATTTAAAGAATGCATTGCTGAATCACTTAGAAGAAAATGGATGTAGTGAAAAAGCTTTTTGTCTTGACTCCGTATGTCAAAACTCATTTTAATCAAAAAATTCTAAATTGACATTTTGCTCCTTTTTATGAATTTAAAGAATGCATAGTTGAACCATTTAAAGGAAAATAAATGCAGTAAAAAAGCTTTTCTTGCCTATGGATGTCTAAATTCATTTTAATCAAAAAGTGGAAAAATTGCTATTTTCGCCCTTTTTATTAATTTAAAGCATGCATGGCTGAACCATTTAAAGAAAAATGAATCCAGTAAAACAGCTTTTCTTCTCTGTGGATGTCTAAATTCATTTTAAGGGTGTATTCGAAAAAATATTTTTCCACCCTCAACAGCTCGAAATTTTCTGAGACATTTTCAGACTCATTTTTAAAAGTAAAAACATGAAACTTGCTGGGGTGATTTCTGAAGACATGTTTAACATGCCGTGTGATTTCATTTTCAGCTCAATTAATTAGAATTTGATTTTTAAACAATTATTTTCTCAGTATGACCATTTTTTTCATTCCCAGATCGCCCGCTTCCGAAAATTCGGTTCAAAACGCCAACTTTGACAACGTTTTTTACAGTATTTTCTGCATTTATCAAAAAATTAAGAAGCACCGCACATTATATGGTTTCTAAATAAGGGAATTTCCAAGTTTGATGCGTTTGAGAGCAAAAATGAATTTTAAAATGAATCAGAAAATAAGCAGTTTGGATCGGAATACACCCTTAATCAAAAAGTTGAAAAAAGTGGTGTCAACAGTATAAAATACAAAGTATAAAGTTTAATCAAAAAGTTGGATTTTCGTCTTTTATAGCAAGATTAAGACTACCAAATGGCCACCCCCCACGCACGCACACAAAAAACCCCTATAAAACTCGAGACTTTATTTATTTATTTTGAAATACTAAAAAATAGGTAAATGAAATAATTCAGTGCAACAATATGTGGACCAATAGATAAAGTAACACAGTTAGTTTATTTATCATTGAAAGTCCACGGTTGATTTATGTAAACTGTAGGTTAATGTGCCAACAAAAAACACACCCTTCAGTTTTAGATTATAAGGCCAACCAAAAATAATTCATTTTAGTTGGCAGCGTATAAATAATAGGTTATTTACTGGCAAATAGTTCTTTGGACAAAGGGATGGCAAAGCGGACAATTTTAACCGTTTTTCAAGCAGACATTCTAGAATTAACCAAATTTTGACGGGCTATTTTGTGTTACTTTGGTATAATGAGGTAAAGTGAGATAGTGAGAGGCAGACAAAGAAAAGAACCCCACTCTAAATATATATTTAAAAATATAAAATATATAACTAATATATATCCAATATATATCCAAGAAAAGTTATTCTGATTTAAGCGCACACACACACATTTATATGCATATTACTACCTTCACTCCTGATTATACAGAGCTACTGATTATAATTCAAAACATTTCACAATAACATTTTATAGTTTAAAATACGTTAAATAATTTAGATATTCCATTTTACAGTTTCTGAATAAGAACACCTATCAATTTTATGCCTTTAGAAATGAATTCAGGAATGTTTCAGAAAGTAGCCAGTTTTTCTTTTAAAATAAGGCTTACACTTTCTGTAAATAAAATAATTTTGATGTTTCAGTACTTATAATAATTAAAACTATCGCTCTCTTAAGAAAAAAAAAATTAATTAGATTATTCCAACTTTACTCACATGCACTCAAAAATAATCTGCTACACATTCACAAAATAGTATAAACATACTTCGATATTTGGCAACAAGAAATATTGAAATGAAACACCCAGAAGTAAAATGTTTGAATTCCAAGCGGAAAATTTACAAATTCTGCGAGTAATGTCAATATTGATTCGACAGTTTTCAAGAACTAAAAATGGAGAGGGTAAGAAATATTTTTAAGACTAATATTTACCCAAGATTTTTTATTTTTTTTAGTTTAATTTGTCACACTCACATCGAGCGTTTGAAAAATCGATATCACGCTTGAAATGTTTAAGGGCGGAATAAAATCGACTTGGCACAAATTATCATAAAAATATTAGGTATAATTTAGTGAAAATTTTCTTGCTCATCAAAAGAAGTTAATTAGTTACTTCAAGATAGATATTAAGCAATTGCTCTTAGTTTGAAGAATTTAAAAGATAATGCAGAAATTGTTTTAATTTCTTTAAGGCTATACTCATTGATTTTGGCTAATTATGTAACGAAATGAAGTGAACCGGACACATGAGACACTTTATAACTCAACATTTAATAACTTTGTCAAAAGATGAAAAACGTTATTCAATTTCAAATCAGTAAAACAATTATGCCTGGCAATTTTATACTTTTACGTTTAAAAATGAGTCGTGAATGTGCCAGAAAGTTTCGCCTTGTTGAGCTGGGAAATACACACACACACACATATATATATATTCGAACCGTCTTAAGGAAGTGTTAAAATTCAAATTTATCACTTTCTGAAACTTTCGCGAAATCAAATTTATTCTTACGTGTATAAATATACGTAACAATAAATTTCATTTTGCGAAAATTTTAGAAAGTGATAAATTTGAATTTGAATGCAAACTCAAGACGGCTCGAATATATACTTGTGTGCTTCCCAATATTAAAAACCTATCTCATTTTTTAATATAGATTCATATTTTATTTATTTATTTATTTATTTATTTATTTATTTATTTATTTATTTATTTTAGGATGGGGTGTTTTCACTAGTCCACATCATGAAGCGGTCGATTATAATCCAAAAAGCACCACATTAATACGAAAAAGAGTTATTATACCTTTTGACATGTAAATATTAATTAATATCTGAAAATTTCATGCATTTATGCATAAAAAGATGCCGCGAATGCTTCAGAAAGATTCGCGTTGTTTAGCGGCAAAAACAAACAAACAAACATTAGAGAACACCTACTGATATTATGAGAATACACCAGATGAAAATACTTTTATTCATTATCTAAAAAACGATTTTTCCAAACTTCTTATTTTAATGAAGTTATTTAAATGCATTGAAAATTATACGAAAATAATTCATTTTTTAATCTCTAATATTATTATCTAACGTTTTTCAGTCGATTTAATTAGAATTTCGCTGGCACATAAATATATTTATTACAATATTATTAATCTATTAATTTTTTTTTAATATAATTTGTGAACGTTTTCAAAATGATGTATAGACACACGGATAAAAGAATGAAAAAAAATTGTCATCCATTTGTTTCTGCATTTTATTTTTTATTTTATTTTATTTATTTATTTATTTATTTTTATTATTATTATTTATTTATTTATTTATTTTATTATTTACTAGGGGGCTCTGCCCCCTACGAGCTACTCTCGTCAACCCCCGTTCAGACACCGCAGACTCTAACAGCACGATAATTTGATCGGCTTTAAAAAGATTTCGGAAGATTGAATTATAATTTGAATCTAAGAATTATAATCTGACGTAATTTTCACCAAACTTTTCTTTTTAATATTCACGTAAAAATACTTTTGTTAGAAATGAAATATTATGATCATCTTAAAATACCAAATAAATGTCTCGAGCAATTTTTAAATTTAAACTGTTTTGTAATATTATTTTTTGTTCATTTTATATAACAAGTGTAATGTGACGTAAATGTGACGTAAATTCTCCTATTTAAGACTTCTAACGCATGTTTATGAATTTATTATTTTACAATATTCTGTCTCTTTTAAAATTCACGTGCAAAAATTTTAATATTTTTACACGTGTTATAATTTTTATGACGTAATTTTCAATGAGTTCCTGCTTTTTATATTTTCTGTTTATAATAGTCAAGTGTAAAATAAATTTTTAATTTGAAGTAAACATTATTGTTTGCTCTGTTTATACAACTGGCAACAGTTTAAATTAATAACATTTTCTAAAATTTGTAAAAAATATCTCTCGAAATGCTGAAAATTTGAATTTAAAATTGAAATAAAACCTCAAACAATGAGTCAAATAAGAAAAATAAATACAATCTGCACACCGGCAACTTATAACGTATAAAATGATCTAAAAATTATTAAATTCTCATGGATAGTTTTTGCTCCAATAAAACTTTTTTAATGGAACGATTTTGTCCAACTTTAGCATTAAATAACTCTTAAAATAATTCTTAGATTTGAAAATTGTCTGCATCAGCGTGTTTATCAAACATTTCTCTATAATACCACCGATTTTCATATTTTTGTATGCAACAGTTTTTTTAATATTAACGATGAAAGGCCATGCTTAAGCATTCAAATTGGATGTGGATCTACCCGGAATATCTACGCAGATTTTCATTGGTCCATTTCCAAATCAAAACTTTTTTTTATATATAGAAGGATTTTTTTTTTTTGCTTTACAATATAACATTAAAAATATATATACCACTGGATTGATTATCTCTCTGTTTGTTTTCACTTTAAACTTAACAACGGAACTCATAGTTCAAGTAACATTAACAGGCATGGAATATATAATTTCAAATCAGTGAGACTCATAGACTCACCCATAGACTGAATTTGGCTGCATGGAGCTCAGTTAAAAGTATATATCCTTCAAAACTTGACAGCATACTAAAACAACCGCGAAATCTTTATCAGGAAAGAATTTTAAAAACATGCAATATTAAAATTTCAGTATCGTCATAACGTTAGATGAGTTTTAAGTGCTGTGACTGATTGATAAAAGTTTAGACAAAGTTGCTAATAATAAGACACACACACAGTACAATATATAACAAAACACACATAAACAACGTCTGCATTCAACGATTATATATACTGTTAAAAGTTGCTAATAATTTGGTATGTACATCGTTTGGTGTTTGGTATCTATAGACATGTAAATGTCTGTAGATTAATTTATAAACTGAGCATGAGTTTTATTTTTACCCACTTAGAGTGATCGTTTATTAAATTAAAATTCTTCAACAAACTGTGCTGTTTTTGCAGGCGCATGTTTTTTAGCCTGGCTCCTAACATTTCAAGAAAATTTTCAACACTTACTTAAAATATATGAAACAACTAAAAGTAGAAAAGGTTCGGAAAATAAGAAGTTTTACTCATTACTTGTAATATTTTTCAAAACTTTTATTATCTATTATTATATTATGCATTTTTCAAGCATATTTATTTATTTATTTAATACATCTATATATTTAGTGTTTTATTATGGCATTTGTAAAAATAACCAAAAGAAATTTGCGGGTTTTTTTTTCTTTCTGTGCATTTTCTACTACTTTCCGAAAAATTGGGAAGAAAGTAGTTTCGCTCTAATGTGTTAAAATGAAGTTAATTTTTATCATCGCAAAAATATAAATTGCAATTATTAAAACTGAAACATAAGATAAATAAATATTTCCAATAACTGTTATGATAAAAATAATAAAAATTACAACGGGACCAATATTAACAACAAAAATAATTGCAATAAATAGTAATCACATTTATTATTATAATGCTTTACAATAATAATTATTATAGAAATCTGCAATCCAAAACTACAGCAAAATCAACTAGATAAATAAAAGCACTCAAGAATAACAATAATAATAATAATAATAATAATAATAATAATAACAACAATAATATAATTTTCATGAAATGCTGAAATTTAAAGAGGACTACCAGGCTATTTTGAAATAAATAAGTAGGCTACGCTAACAGTAAAACCCTTATAGCTTTTACCTTTACTCAGTTATTAAATCGATTTCATAAATAATTCCATTTATTTTTGGACAAATGTATCTTTTTACTATCCATTTAATTTATAATTTAAAACGGAAATATAAATCATTTTGGGCGATTGTTTGAAGTTGAGTTCACCTGTAAAACAATCTTCTCCTTCATAGTGAATCTTCGACAGGGAAATGCCGGGCGAGGCGTTCAAAACAAATACAAAAAGCATTCAAACATAAAACAGTTTCGGGATTTTTTAACTAATAAGCGATAATAGTCTAATGACGGCATTTTTTACTTTCCCCCGCCTTTCCTTTTGCGCCGCAATTTCGTTTAAAACACCAGTTTTGCAGTATTTTCTAAAATATCTTCAAATTTTTCCAAAAATAAGATTGGGGGGGGGGGGGGAATTCGATTACATAGTTCCACCAATCAATTTCATGCATTTACAAATAAAACAGTTTTTATTTGAGAACAGTCTGAACTTTTTTCAAAGAGCAAATGTATTGTTATTATTTATTAAAAAACATTTTTAATTTTTCTTCTTTTCTTAAATAAGGATGCCGATTTATATTCAACGATATAAAATTTAGCAGGATTTCCCCTTTTTTATGTGTTCAAGTTACGATGATGTATAAAACAACCTTCTCCTTTATATTAAGTGTTTTACAGTGAATTGTAAAACACTACATTTTTAACATATACATTTTTATTTTCGAAATAAAATTATCAGAATAAAACTAATTTACGTGTATTAGTACTCCTTGAAAAATTTCGGAGAAATGTGTTTGGAACTATTAATAATAAATGCTTACAACCATGAAATGTTTTCAAAATAAAAAAAAGAGTAGAGATTATTTTGAAAGTATTCAGATGAACGTTAGAAGAGCATTTTACTTTTCACGACATTTAAAACAACTCAAAGAACGAATATTCCATACACGTTTTCAACGACAACAGCATCGTTGATAATAATAATAATAATTTCAATAATAATAATAAGAAGAAGAAGAATTTAAATAATAATAATAATAATAATAATAATGAAACGTCCTTAGTTAAAATTTTAAAAACACAAGAAATTTAATAATATTCTTTTTCTAAGATAGAATAATTTTCTAACACAATTCTTCGAAATTTCAAATGAATTAATTTACATGTTTTAGTTCTCCTTCATATTAAAAATTTTTCGGAAAAATGTGTTAAAAAGCAATAATTATACAGGCTTACGATTACAAAAATGAGATATTTTCAAAATACTTTTGTAATCTTATCCAGCACATTTTAAAATATTTGTTAATAAATGAACAGTGACAATGCCTAGACTTTTGAAAAGTATCAGATGATCTGAATTACAATATTTTTATTTGCTCTAAAATGATAATTATAATAATAATAATGCCGCTATTATAAAATAAATAAAATATTAAAAATATCACGTGTTTATTTCTCACTGATTTAAGCCAGTTAGAGTAAATAATAATTTATTTAAATTTTTATAGCAATAAATACGCTGCTTTAGTTTCGAGAAAAAAAAAATGTCATTTCTATTTTAACTAGGTTATGCGTCATTTATATTTTTATTTAGTTTTCTCCTTTCGTTTATATTTTAAATTTTTTCGTCGCGAACTTGAACAGGAAATAATTTTGCCATTTTTTGACAATCTAGCTATTCCTCCTTTAGTTCACCTGAAAAACGGTCTTCCCCTTCACATTACATATTTGGTCGGGAAACACATTGCAAAGCGGTCAAAATAAACACTTTCAACCATGGAGTGTTTCTGGTGGTTTTTATCCGGTATATTTAAAGACTATATTAATAAAATGACGTAAAGATTATTTTGAAAGTATTCAGAAGAACCTTAGAAGAACATTTTACTTTTAAAGATATTCGAGAGAATTCAAAGTACGAGTATTCTGCACAGGTTTTCAACGACAATAACTACAATAATAATAATAATAATAATAATAATAGTTTTTAGGCTGTTCTCAACTGCTCTGCTCAACAAGCGCAAAGCGTTTTGACACATTCACAAATTCATTTTTTAACGGAAAGACATAAAATTGGAAAGCGTGACCATGGAAGCGATTTGGAATCGAACTGTGTTTTCCATTTTTTGATAAATAAATTACCTATTGAGTTATAAGCGATTTTGATCAAGTGACAAACACGTTTTTCGCCCCATTTTGAGCCATTATTCTAGTTTCGCGCGGAAATTCGGTTCAAAACGCACACTTCGACACTATTTTTTGAAAGATCTATTGCGTTCGGAAAAAAAAAAAGAAAAAACAGAAATAACAGCTCGATTACATAGCTTCTAAATAACAACACTTGCTAGTTTCATGAACTTTCGAACAAAAACAAATTAAAAATTATGTCAAAAAGTTGGCCTCTTGGATTTTAGAACAGCCATAAGGCTGTTCTCAAATCCAAAAAGGCAACTTTATGACATAAGTTTTAAATTATTTTTGTTCGGAAATGTATGAAACTAGCAGGTGTTGTTGTTCAGAAAGTATGTCAACGAAATATTTTTTCCGTTTTTTTGCAAACACAATAGATCTTTCAGAAAATAATGTCAATGTGGGCGTTTTAATTTTAATAATAATAATAATAATGCTGTTAATAATAATAATAATAATGCTGTTAATAATAATAATAATAATGCTGATAATAATAATAATAATAATAATAATGATAGTAATAAACATCCTTAATTGAAATTTAATAAAAAAATTTCTTAGATAAGAAATAATTAGCATAACCAATTCTTCGAATTTTCAAATGAACTAATTTATGTATTTTAGTTCTCCTTAATATTAAATTTTTTCAAAAAAAAAAAAAAAACCCGTTAGGAAGCGATAATTATATATGCTTACAACCATGAGATATTTTAAGACACTTTTGTATCTTATCCAGCACATTTTAAAATATTTGTTAATAAATGGACAGCGACAATGCCTAGACTTCTGAAAAGTATCAGATGATGTGAATTGCAATAACTTATTTGGTTAAAAATTATAATAATAATAATAATACAATCACTATAAAAAATAAATAAAAGGTTAAAAAGATTACGAGTTTATTTCTGAGAGTAGTTTATTTAAATTCTCCAAACAATAAGTAAGTTGCTTCAGTTTCGAGGGAGGGGGGGGGGGTGTCATTATATTTTAACAATGTTATGGGTCAATTTTAATTTAGTTTTTTTTCCTTTCGACGCAAAATTGAACAGAAAACAAGTATGCCATATTTGAACAATCTAGCTATTCCTGCTGCAGTTCACCTGTAAAACGATCTTCCCCTTCACATTACGTTTCTGGCCGGGAAACACGTTGCGAAGCGGTCAAAATAAACGCTTTCAACGAAGGAATCTTTCTGGTGATTTTTATCCAGTATATTTAAAGACTATATTAATAAAATGACGTAAAAATTATCTTGAAAGTATCCAGAAGAACTTTTTACTTTTAAAGACATTGCAAATAATTCAAAGTATGGGTATTCCATACAGGTTTTCAACGACAATAATAATACTGATAATTTAAATATTAATAATAATTAAAATATCTTTAATTGAAATGTTAAAAATATGATAAATTTAATAATAATTTATAAAAAAAGATAAATCATATATTAGTATAACTTTCTAGATCAGGTTCGTCAAAGTTTAAAGTAAAACACTGAGCATAACAAGAAAGAAATGAATAGATTTTTTCAATTTAACAGCCAGTGGAAATGTTAAAACTGGATTCGTGTTATTAAAAGACTGCTTATAGTAGATTTTTGACCCTTTAATAAATTACGAGAAATTTTATTTTTTAGCAAAATAATTTATAAATCAAACACCCCTTTCGAAAACGAAAGACTAACATAACTTACAAGAAGACGGTTGTCTTTTTTAAAAATAAGCTATTTTATGTTAATTAGTTTCGTTTAACAAATAATGTTTGTATGTAGAGGAGTGAAAATTTAGTCAATGATTAAAGACTTTGTTTAATTGCTTATTTTTCTTTACTTTCTACAGAAGTAAAGTGCATAAAAATTTAATTAAAATATTTATTCAGATTTTAAAGGTTTATGTCTAGATCTTTTGAAAGTATCAAATTTTGAAAGACCTACTATACGAGTTATATTACCAGTTACACGACTGACTTTTAGTTTTAAAATGATAAAAATATTTATGAATTATTAGATGTAATTAATTATTTTTAGAATATTTTTGAAAGACACAGTATGCGACTTATATTTACACGACTGGCTTTTAGTGTTAAAATGATAAAAATATTTATGAATTAATTAAAAATAATTATTTTTAATTACTTCAAATTAATATTGTTTTATTTATTTATTTATTTTTAAGTGTAGGGATTTTTTTTAAGTATAAAAAATATGAAAGAAAATGAAATTTCAATTTAACTTTGGAACTAGTGTTTTTGAAACAATTAATGCTATCTCTTAAATGAAGTCTCCCTCTAAGCGATTATTAAAAGTTTTTATTGCAAAATAATAATTCGTGTGATCCTGGAAATCACGTTATTATTTTCAAAACAAAATTCATACATAAAAAATAATATATCGTTACGTGCTTATTAATTTTTATATACAAATTCAATATGAAAAATATGTACAATTTCTTTTTTTACATCTAAAGTTTTAAATAAATACTGAGCCTTGTTATTTATTATTTTAACATATTATTATTATTTCTAGTTCTTATAAATTTTTAAAAATGCGTATTTTGCGCAATATTTTCACCTACACTCTCAGGTAGCGTTTTGGGGACCTTTCATTCAGCCGACGCGTATTTACATCTGACGAAGAATCTGTAAATTGTGCGATCGGAAAATAGGTCGTGGTTTCTTATTTTTATAGCCCCGTTGTAATTTTTACTGCATATTTAAGAAGAATCATACATACTGAGTCTCCATACTTCATAAATATTATCAATCTATATATATTTTTGCTCGGCGAATACAAAACAAAACAAGAAAACATTTAAATAATAGCAATGTCGAAGTACCATGTAAGGGATTTTGACAATTTCTAATTCGAAAATATTTTTTTTTAATTATTGATTGGTTGAATAAACAGTAGAAGAAACGGAATACGTAATTTTGAAATGAAAATACGTAATTTTTAATCCAACAGAAACATAAAAATTTCTCAAAGAGAAACTTTTGATTTAGAAAATATGAAAAAGATGGAATTGTAAATAAGATACGTATCAGTTCGCAACTACGTAAGAAACTGTTTGAGACCATGTCGTTTTTCCTTTATATTGAAATTTCAGATTCATGTATTTAGATTCATTCTGTAAAAGGAATCGGGAACTGAATATTTCATTTTACTTTCTAAAAATATTTAATTTTGTTTAGTTTAAATGTGTGCTTATTAAATTATATAACGAAAGGAAAAGTTTTTTAAAGTATTAAATTATTATATTTTTTTTCATTTAAAACTTAAAATTCAAATAGTATTGAATTATGAATGGAACATGAATTCCCAACTTGAAACTTCTTCTTTTTTTTTTAATCTGGGAGCACGACAGTACGTCTGCCAAGTTCGCACAGGCCGTAGCTACCTTTTCCTGAACCATTCCGACACACCCACCCCCTCATAACTCCGTTTTGGTAGAGCTACAGAGTATTTTATTATTATTATTATTAAATTGAAATCGAAAATCTAAACGATAATGTCTTCAAAATTCCACTAACAGTGCAAAAAATATATATATACCATATGAGTATCTAATAAAAAAGTCCCTTAGCTTTTCTTTTGCTATCAACTAAATTTATTCTGAGATAAACGTAAATAAAGATTTTAAGGCTGTTTTCTAATCCAAACTGGCTACTTTCTGCCACTTTTTTAATTCATTTTTGTCCGCAAACGTATCAAATTGGAAGGTCCTGTTTTTAAGAAAATATTTAATCGAACTGGTAATTGTTTGTTTTTCGGTAAAGGCAGAAGGTTTTTTCAGAAAATTCTACCAAATAATTGAGATTTTGAACCAAATTTCCAGACGCGATCGCGCAAGAAAGGAAGACAAAGCTGCCACCCTGAGACAACAATCGCTTATAACTCTAGATATAATTAATTCATCGAAGACTGGAAAAACTATTCGGTTTTAAATTTATTCAATAATCATGCATGAAAGTATCACAACTTTTATGATTAAAAATTTATCAGAAAACGTGTCAGAAAATTTCACGTCTCTGTGCGGGGCTAAAAGATTTCTTTTGAGACCTGCCTGAATAAGGATTACAGATTCTAAGGATAATCCAAATGAAATATGCCAATTTTCCTGCTTACAATTGTTATACAAGTATGGTTTTCTACTTATTCGATATCATTACCTTGTATTAGGTAAAAGTGGACTCTTCCAAGATATTTTTTTGTCACAAAATACTTTAAGATAATTCTCGTTTCGAACCATCTGCCCAGGAAGAAAGTTCTTTGAATGGGGATTTTCAGCAAAACCTATCCTACATTCATGTTATCTTCAGAGAAAGCCACCCGAAACTATTTTGCTACCAAAATCCCCGTCTCAGGATATCACACCGCCTGAACTTAGAGTTCGCAATGTTTTTGCTCTGTGACATTGTTGGGACTGAACTCAGTAAAGAGATGGAATTCGCAAAACACATAATTTCAGAATTGATGGAATAATAAGGCACAGGAAGCTATAGAGCTTTTGTTGTTGTTCTTGTTGTTTTTAAATTAAAGACTGTGTGATGTAATCCAAATGATGCAATTCAGCTGCTACAAATTTCCAATATTTGTATTGGTTTTTTTTTTTTAAATAATCAAGAAATTAATAACTTGAACAATTTCATTGCGATTTAATCCGCATATTAATATATGTATCTATATAAAATATATTTTTAAACTATTTTAATATAAGGCATGCACGTGATTCGAATATTAAAAAAGCTATTAAACTGTTGCAATTACCATTAATAGGTTACCATCGCTTGTCATCGCAAGAACAGTACTGGTATATAATCATTAAAAAAAATTCCCACCAGTACAATATAAAAGAAGCACGTTTTATAAATATTTTTCAAGAGCGTTTGTCGAACCAATAATCCACCATGACCATGGCGATCCTATCAAAGATGGCAGCATCCTCTCATTGCTCCGGCCTCTGTAAACACAATAGCTCTTTACCGATCGATCACCGCTGAAAGAATACCAATTTGAACAGGAAAAATTTAAAAAGCCAATTAATATCTCTTACCGTGATGGGGCACACCCAATTCACTTCGATTAAAGTCTTTCATAAACCAACACAGCTAACAGTGCACGACATTGCTCACAATTTATTCATTACGCCCTAAAACTTCTAAAAACGAAAAATGTTCTTGATGAAAATCGAACGTAGCAAACAACGTCCATAACTGAGAAATCTCATGGAAACCATTTCTGGAAAAGAAAAGACGCATGCGCTAACGGTGGGAGAAAATGAGGTCAGATTAGGAGAGGGATTTTTCACACCGTTGGCGGAGTAAGAAGAGAGATTGGCGGATGTTTTAAAGTCCTCATACACTTTTTTTATTAGTTTTCTGCTCGCTCCATTTTTTTCTTTCATTGATCGTTACCATGTTTTTTCTTTTCTTTTTTATTGACAGTAGAGTGGAGGAAAAATTGCCTAAAAAAGTTTTTAAAAAATAATGAAAGATTAAAAAATTCGTCTGTAGATTCTTTTTTGTCTCTGCTTCGTATCGATTGGATGGTTTCCTCTCTCATGTTAACGATTTTTGAAATTTTTTTTTTTTTTTTTTTTTTGCTGTAATTATACAGAGAAAAAAAAAATTCCTTCTAAAAAAGGGTAGAAGTATGAGTCATTTTTATTGCAATTTGAATAATTCTTGACCATCTCAATATAAATGTTTTTGAAATTTAATATCGCATATTTATGACGGGAAAAAATCAATATTTAAATAGATAATGCACGGAACTATTTTTTAACAAGCTTTTATTTAACTTAACTCGGTTCATGTATGTGAAGGCGGAATTTTGAAAATCCACTTTGGACTCACTTCCTGATATGGTAGGCTTCTGGAAATTATTTGCAGCTGCGTGTTCCCTATGACAATGCAAGATTTTCAGACATTAATTACAAATTAACATTTTAATTTTAATTAAATTTTGATTATACTTTGGAAAAACAATTTTGAATTTAACTTACCCGTGACTCAAAACTAAGCATTTATTTGTCACAATAATGTCAAGTAACAGTTGTAGTAATATAAAATTACTTTTTATTTCCTGTTGCCACATCTTAAAAAGAAACCGATCAAAAATAAAATGTTTTTGATAACAATTCATTAATTTTGAAATTTTAACATATATTATTTTAGATGGGAATGTGAAGTCATATAAAGAATGTAAATTTTAATTTATAAAACATGAATTTTAAATTCGGTGTTGAGCTTTTCTAAAATGCACAAATAAAAACGAGTTTAATAAATAATTCAATTTTCTCGTTATTATTTATATAAACAGTAGAAAGGAGGGAAAATATTTAAAAACGTTTTTAAAAATTAATGAAAATTTAAAAAATCGTCTGCGAATTCTTTTTTTGCTTTCGCTTCAGTTCATATTGATTGGAGTATTTTTCGACCGCATATTAGCGATATTTGAAATAATGTTTTTGCTGTAATTATACAGAAAAAAATTCTTTCTAAAAAAGAGGGAAATATGAGTCATTTTTTTTTATTGCAATTTGAATAATCCTTGACCATCTATAAATGTTTGTGGAATTTAATATCGCATATTTATGAGGAAGAAAAATCAATATTTAAGTAGATAATGCATGGAACTATTTTTTAGCAGGCTTTTATTTAACTTAACTCGGTTCGTGTATGTAAAGATGAAATTTTGAAAATTGACTTTTTACTCATTTCCTGATTTGCTAGAGTTCAGGAAATTATGTACAATTGTGTGTTCCGGATTACAGTGCAAGATTTTCAGACCTTAATTACCAATTAACAGATTAATTTTAATTGCATTTTGATTAAACTTTGAGAAACAATTTTGAATCTAAATTAGCACGCGACTCAAAGCTAATCATTTGTTTGTTACATTGAATTAAAATAACTGTAGCAGTAAACTCAGTGGGCAGTAATATAAAAATAAATAAAAATACTTTTTATATCCTGTTGCCACATTTAAAAAATAAACTGAGCAAAAATAAAATATTATGATAACAATCCGTTAATTATGAAATTTTAATCCATGTTTTTTTAGATGGGAATGTGAAGTCAAATAAAGAACGTGAATTTTCATTTATAAAACATAAATTTTAAATTTAGTGTATTTCTTCTGTCAAACGCACTAATAAAAACGTGGTTTTATTTTTGTCTTTTGTTAAGAGTTTCATTTATTTATTTTATATAAAAACAGTAGAACGGAATGAAAATAATATAAAAAGGTTCTTAAAAATTAATAAAAGAATAAAAACTTCGCAAAAATTCGTCTGTGGATTCTTTTTTGTCTTCACTTCATATTGATTGGAGGATTTCCACCGCATAATAACTTTTTTGAACTAATTCTTTTGCTGAAATTATACAAAAAAAAAAAAAAAAAAAAAAAAAAAAAAAAAAAAAAAAATCTTTCTAAAAAAGGGGGAAAACATGAGACATTTTTTTTAATTGCAATTTGAATAATTCTTGACCATCTCCATATAAATGTTTGTTGAAATTTAATACATCGCATATTTACGAGGGGGGAAATCAATATTTAAATAGATAATGCATGGAACAATATTTTTTACTCTTTTATTTAATATAACTCTGTTCATGTATATAAAGATGAAATTTCGAAAATGGACTTTTCACTCATCTCCTAATGTGCTATAGTTCTGGAAATTAGGTACACTTGTGTGTTCCAGATGACAATGCAAATTTTTCAGATTTTCATAAAAAAAATTGAGCAAAAATAAAATTTTTTGATAAAAATCCATTAATTTTAAAATTATCAAGTTGTGTATATGTTATTTTAGATGGGAATGTTACGTCATATAAAGAACGTAAATTTTTGTTTACAAAAAATTATTCTTAAATTTGGTTTATTTCTTCTTTCAAATGCACTAATAAGATCTTTCTTTTTTTCTTTTAGAGTTGTACTTTCGCTTTATTATTATTAAACAGGAGAAAAGAAGGAAAGGAAAACATATAAAAAGTTCTTAAAAACTAATGAAGAATTTAAAAAATTGTCTGCGGTTTTTTTTTTTTTCAGTTCTGATGTCATATTGATTGGAGGATTTCCGCCTACATTTTGAAACAGTTTATTTTTTCTATAATTATGCAGAAAAACAAATTTCTAAAAAAAAAAAAGTAAATTTTTTGTAATGCAGTTTGAATAAGTTTTGATCATCTCCCATGTAAATGTTTGTGAAAATTGCACAAAGTCACATTTAATAGAAAAAAATCGATATTTAAATATATAGTGCAAGGAAACATTCACATGAGTCTTTATTTAACATTTTTACATGTTTATCGCATTTTGATGGCTGATAAAATCATAAAACGAAAGCCCCTAATCCGTTTCTTTATATTTCAGGCATTTATGTCCATTTTGATTTTTAAAAAAGTGGTTAGATATTAAAAAATAATTAAATTATTAAGTGGACTCGGTACCATTTTGAACTATTTGCTTATTATTATTATTGTTGTTGTTATTAATTGAGTATTTTATACCTTTTGACATATTATTGTATGGTTTTGCGAAAAAAAATAATTTATTGAAGAAATAATTCCATTGTTATGATATAATTTGAAATATTTAATTATTTTTTAAATATTTAGAATATTTTATTTTCTCTGAAATTGAAAAGCACAAAGTCCCATTTAATAGAAAAAGATCTATATTTATACAGATACCAGCAAGGAACTATTTGCATGAGTCTTCATTTGAGAATTTGACATGCTTATTGCCTTTTAATGGCTGATAAAATCCTAAAACGAACCCCCCCCCCCCTACCCCATCGAAAAACTTCTTTATGAAATTATCAGAAAATTCCATGCATCTATGTCCATTGTGGTAATAAAGTGGTTAAATGTTAAAAAAATAAGCTGTTGTTGTTCAGAAACTATGTAATCGAGCTGTTATTTCCTTTTTTTTTTTTTTTTTTTTGCAAACGCAATAGATCTTTCAGAAAATAGCGTCAAAGGGAGCGTTTTGAACAGAATTTCCGCGCGAAACTATTAAAATCACCCAAGAAAGCATGAAAAACGTGTTTGTCACGTGATCAAAATCGCTCATAACTCAATAGGTTATTTTATTATTATTATTTGAGTTTGCAGCTAAGTATTATAGCAGTTAAAAACAGCCTAAAGCTGTTCTTAACTGCTCTGCTCAACAAGCGCAAAACGTTTTGACATGTATACAAATTTGTTTTTTAACGAAAAGATAAAAAAAATTGGAAAGCCTTGCCATAGAAGCAATTTGGAATTGAACTGTTTTTTTTTTCATTTTTTGATCAATCAAACACCTATTGAGTTATAAGCGAATTCGATCATATGACAAACATGCTTTTCGCCCGCTCTTGAGCTCTCTTTCTCCCTGCGCGCGGAAATTCGGTTCAAAACGTCCACTTTGACTCTATTTTCTGAAAGATCTATTGCGTTTGGAAAAAATGGAAAAAACAGCTCAATTACATAGTTTCTGAACAACAACACCAGCTATTTTCATGCATTTCGAACAAAAATAAATTAAAATTTATGTCAGAGAGTTGCCCTTTTGGATTTGAGAACACCCTCTGGGGTTACTTAAAGGGGCTGGTCACACAGCTTCGGAATTCTCCTCCGTAATGTTAAGTCTATGGACTTTTGATGCATTCGTATATTTAAAATATCTCCTCGGGAAATTCATATTTTTAACATCTTCCTTCTGTGTACTCTTCTTAAAGAGTGTCTCTTTTTTTCTTAGTTTTCAAAATATATCTAAAATCTATGCTGAATTTAATATTTGATGTGTTAAAAGCGGGAGAACTGTGAGTAAGATTTTAACACTTCCTGTAAAATTAAGTCTATACTTCAGAAATAGTTTGAGAACTAAGAAAAAAAGAGACATGTTTTAGGAAGTGTACACAAAAAATAGAAGTTAAAAATATTAATTTACCGAGGAGATATTTTAAATAGACGAATGCATCAAAAGTCCATAGACTTAACATTACGGAGGAGAATTCCGAAGCTAAGTGACCAGTCCCCTTAAGGCGGTTCTCAAATCCCCTGCTTAATAAAATTTTCTATTTTTGTTTAATAAAAAAATTTCTTATCGATGATTATAAGCAATTTTGATTACGTGATCACTCGTTTTTCTCTTCTCTGGCGGCCTCGCGTAAGGAAATTTGGCCCAATTTTACAGCATTTTCTAAAAGATATTTTTTGCGTTTTCTAAAAAAATGGAAAAAAAGACTTCGGATTACTCTGTTTCTGAATAACAATACCTGCGCATTTCATGCGTTTCTGAACAAAAATTAATTAAAATATGTGTCATAAAATTGCCTCTTTGGATTTGAGAACAGCGTTAATAGCTGCAAGATTTTTTTTAATTTTTAAAGATTTATTTCCGTTTATAAATATTTCTTCCAAGCTACATACCCGGCCATACGTAGCGTTTTTAACATACAGTATATATTTTTATAAGTTCTAGATCTTTTTCAAAACTTTGTGAAATTTTACATTCATTCCGTTTTTGTACTCTTAATTTTTCGCTGTATGCAAAAAACACAAGTTTGAAAATTTTAAAAATTCAAAAAATTAAATTACATCACAGATAAAAGATAAAATGAAAGAAAGAACAATTCACAATAAAAATTTCGTTTCTACACTTCACTAATTTCAAATGTATGTATACATTATTGAAATGCCATAATCATTTGATGACACCAAATCTTGAAATTAAATCATTTTTTCTTTTTTCATTTTTATAAAATTTAAAACCAACAATTAAAAACTAATTAAAAATGAGTAACAAATAGAAAATTTATAATTAAAGAATGTCACTTTTAATAACGTTTTAATGATTTGAAATCCAACTTTGAGAAATTTTTGGATAAAATAAAACACCAAACTGCCGTTGATTGCAAACCTTAATCAGTGAGGATAATTATTAAAAGATTAAATAAATTATCTCTAAATTAGAGCATATATAGAAAGTGAACAAATTATAGCGAATTTCTAATTTAGAACGTTAGAACATAATTTAAGATTCTGTCGAACAGCGGACGTCTCCTTAATTACGGGAATTTCTTAATTATGGTAAAATTAAGATTACTGAGATAAGTATGCGTCTGAAGAATGTCAGTTCTTTAGAATCGATGTTTTAATATATGTCCTCAAAGATTTGTAACGAAATAACATTTTTTTCCCAAAAAATTTTTCATTCTATGCAAAGGAACATAAATTACTAATAAATAACACAAAACTACAGTGATTTTTTTTTTTTTTTTTTTTGTAACGTACAGTGAGTGATTGGTTAACGAACTATTCGGTTTATGATCAGTTTCGGGAGTGATTTCTATGTTCGGATAACGAACACGTGTTCGATTAACGAGCGAACATCTCACAAAACAAAGTCAAGAAGATATGCTGTGTTTCAGATTTACCGAGCTGCATTTAATTGCATATTATTGTTGACTTTTAGAGAACATTTTAACAATTGTATACGTACGGCGTAATGAATTCATGGGATACCGGGGAGGTTCGGTCCCTACATTTTAGAGCCCCCAAATTTGAATGAACTGATCAGAAATATTAATTTTTATATTTTGTGTCCCTTTATACAGAAATAGTTTAAATTGCAAATTAATTATTTTAATTGAAATTTAGTTCACAAATTATTAACAGGCTGAACACTGAACAAAACAAAATAGCGCCTTCATCTAGAATGTGTTAGGCGTATTTCAACTTATCCAGCAAAGTGTTTGCGCGAAATTCGTTGTTCTTCACAGTTTATTATTTATTCATATCTCAATTATAAAATCAAAGGATAGGTAAGAGAAATTTAGCTTACCTTGTATTTATGTTTTATACCCGTGGTTTTTCTGGAATCCATCATCAGGGTAATATGATCTGTAAAGTCTAGTCGTTTCCCATTCTGATCCACTGCTAATGCTATAAAATTCTGTGTTGTTTTTTTCTGTGTTGTTGTTTTGTATAAAATTCTGTGTTGTTTTACTTTTGTGACTTGTAAAAAAATTGTAGATTTGAATTTTTAATGAAAGAAACAGAATTTAATTAGTTACAACTACTGCATAAAAATTTCCGCATCTCTCCTTTTAAGAGTCTGGAATACAAGTATGTGTATAAAAAAAAATATATTATACATTATTGAAGACAAAACAGGATATTAGTATCATTAATCTTAATATTTCATTATTTATATTTATAGTCACTAAAACAGTTTAGATTATTGATTGTTCAAATGTCTTAATTTCTTGGATATGCGATGAAATGTTTATATAAAGTATTTATTTAGAATTGTAAACTTTCTTGTTTTGAATAACAAGAGTAATTTACTGAGTTTGATTTATTTTACAGTCTTTCATTTGGAGATTACATTTCGTAATATCTGTCTAAAGAATGAATAGGTAGTTATTTTCTGAATCCCTAAACTACAGAAATATAGATTTCCGAGCTGTGCGAATAGGGTAAAGGACTAAGCTGAATAGACGAAATGATCTAGAATTTCTAGTCTCTTGTTTTCTAGGTGACGAAACGATAATGAATCGTTTCAGTAGCAAGAAATTATCGCTTGATTTTTGGAATGGTTTCATAAACTAGAATTATAGTTACTAAAACTAACCTCTTGTGTTCGCATCTGTTTGCAGAAATTTTAAAATTAGTTTGACCACGAGAATATAGGAAAACGCTCTTGAATTCTAGTAGGAGACTCTAGAATTCTCTACCAAAGGGAACTAGAATCTATATAGGGATGACATGGAACTATTTTTTCTAGAGCCACAATTTAGATGCCAGAACTACATTTTTTTTTCTCCGTGTAGGCTCCACTTGAGCTTTAGGCTAATGTCAGACGTACGACCTTTTTGCACGCTTTTTTACTTAGGTATTATCCATTCACAATGCTAGCGGCAATGCGTATAGGGATAATACGTAAGTAAAAAAGCGTGCAAAAAGACGTCCGTCTGACATTAGCCTTATTGGGCCCTGCATTTAACACGATATTTCAGAGAACTAAGGAGTTTTTGAAAGATCGTGACAAACGGATATGATTTAATGCCGTAGTCAATGAATGTAATCCTAAAAATTTTTACAAAGGGATGTCATTTTTTTTTATTTTTTTTAATACGCCACGACACGTACAGAGCCATCAAAATACGATCTGTCCATACTAAATAAAGACGTATATTAATCCTATTGTAAAGCGAAGATTTTTATTATTTTTTATACATTATTTAGCTATTCAAAATCTAGGACTGGTTACAAACAATTCGGTTAGCGAACACTGTTTTGGAACGGGTTAAGTTCGTTAATCGATCACCACTGTATACTTTCCAACATAGCTGAAAGTGTTTATGACTTCGGTTTGTCCGCCCATCTATACTTACTCCTAACTCAACTTTCGTAAATATACTCTGACCAGTAGATTCGTACTAGGCTTTCGCACTGCAAACTTTGAGATTATTTACTGATACATTTTTGATAAATTTATAATTAACGGTAATTTTTTCTAATCAAACAACTTGTTACAAAAAAAAAAAAAAAAAAAAAAACAGTGTAGTACTATCGAAATCCTGTTCAAAAACCATTCGCAGCCCCATTCATCGTTATGCGTTTCGCATTTGTACAGAAAACGGACATCAGAAATAATAAGTATGGGGATACTTAACCTGCAATTTCAGGTGAAGACCAAAAACCCCTATCCAATGATTCTCCATTCATCGTAGTAAGCTACATTTTAGTTAAATTCAGTGTGCAGATGTGTCAAAACGTCAAATGTGAGCAAAAAAGCCTATCCAATGATACCTCAATCATCGTTGTACGCTACATATTACATATGAGAAAAAGGGATGTTGACAACAGGAATAATATATACCATAGTGGAGTGGACCCATGCGAAGAATTGCCCCGCTCCCGTTATCCCCTCCTCCATTCCCGCATATCACCATTTTTTTGCCTCTCAAATCCAAAAGGGCAACTTTCTGACATAAGTTTTAATTTATTTTTGTTCGAAAGTGCATGAAACGAGCTGGTGTTGTTCTTCAGAAACTATGTCGTTGAGCTGTTTTTTTTTTTTCATTTTTTTGTAAACGCAATAGCTATTTCAGAAAATAGTGTCAAAGTGGGCGTTTTGAACGAATTTCAGCGTGAAAGAAGAATCACCCCTCAAGAAGGATGAAAAACGTCTTTGAGGTGATCAAAATAGCTTATAATTCAATATGTAATTTATTTATCAAAAAAATGGAAAACACAGTTCGATTCCAAATCGCTTCCATAGTCAGGCCTTCCAATTTTATATCTGTCCGTTAAAAAATGAATTTGTAAATGTGTCAAAACGATTTGCGTTTGTTGAGCAGAGCAGTTGAGAACAGCCTTAAGAGGAATTTCATTTAACGGAAATTCAGCATGCGATGTCAGATGTAGGAAAAAAATCTTATCCAATTATACTTCAATCATCGTTGTATGCTACATATTAGTTAAATTCAGTATGCGATGAGAGATGTGGGCAAAAAGCCTATCCAATGATACCTCATTTCTCGTTCTCCGCTATATATTAGTTGAGATTCGTAAAACAACAAATAAAAGGTCTACATTTCAACGGCTGCAAGACAGCACAATAAAATGAAAATTAACCTTTAACTGATGTTACCGGTCTCACAGACCGGTGCTTTTTTCAATTTTCATAGTTTAACTTGCAAATTTCAGTTTATCTACAACCATTACTGAAATTTTGTTTCGTTTGGAACTTTAGTGCTAACACCAGAGACTTTTGAATAAGAGAATTTTAATTATAACACTCCTGTACAAAAAGTTTAGTACAAAAACAACATCCTATGAGTTAATCGCGGCTTTTATTCATCTTTCGATGCAGCGGACTCACAGATCGCTTCGCACTAGTTATGTGACAATTTCTGTAACATCAGTTAAAGGTTCAGTTTTTACTTTTTAGCTCACATGGATTAATACTATTTATTGCATACTGGCCACAGGCTTGCATAGCTATCTAGAGGTAAGCAATATTTTACTTGCTTATATTTGTTAAAACTAATGAATGTTTGATATACAAATGCCTGAGCTTATACAAACTGCCTTTATTTTTCCACACTAATAAAAATTGCATGTTTATTTAGTAACCATGTAAAAGTGATACATTATTCAAAGTAAGCGATATCAGAAGCCACCGACTTCGCCCATCTTTCAGGCAATTTAAGGATTCCCTCTCTGAAGATGTCGTCATCTTTTAAAGCGATCCATTCGTCAAGCCATCTATTCGTCATTTTTTATACTTTCATAAAATGTTAATTGTACATCTTGAAGGGCTGACTGCATCGACCGGGCCAAATAGTAATCTAAAGGAGCAATGCCTGGCTAATATGGTGGGTGGGATAGAACTTTCCAGTTCTGCCCTTTTAAGTGGGTTTTGACGACGCTTGTAGTAATGTGGTTTTGCGCTATCATGCTACAAAATCAGTTGTTTTCTGTGTCTATTTTCCCATTCTGGTCGATTATCATTAACAACTCCCTTCAAACATATTAGTTGTCGTCGGTAGACTTAACCAGTAACAGCTTCAGAAGGTTTCAGTAGCTCATTACACAACGCCTTTCATATCCCACCAAATACAGAGCATAACCTTATCAGAATGAATATTCCGCTTTGGCTGTGATAGACCAGCTTCACCAGGCTGTATCCAAGCATTTTTACGTTTAGGATTCTCGTAGTAAATCCATTTTTCATCTCCAGTCACAATTCGATGCTGAATACCATTTCTTTGTTGTCTTTGAAGAAGCATTTCACAAGTGATTTTTCGACATCCCATCTGTCTTTCTGTTAATTCATGTGGTATCGAATTTCCAAATTTTTGAACCATTCCCATTCCATGTAGACGTCTACTGACAACGGATTGATCATCATTCAATAGTTTTGCCAATTCTTGTTGCGTTTGTGTGTTGTCTTCATCCAATAATGCTTGAATTTTTTTATCTTCAAATATTTTCGGTCTACCTTCACGTTCTGCGTCTTCAACAGTGAATAAACCTTCTTTAAATTGCATGAACCACCTTCTATACATAACGACAGTTTCCTCGGAATCCGCACAAATTTTTCTTGCCTGGAAAGCTATGAAAATACGAGACAAGGAGCACAAATGGACACTGTAAGGTAACTTTAATAGCCATATTACCCTGTAAAACTGTCATCGGGTTTCAATTAAACCGTTTCGTCGGACATTATCGATTTAACTTTTGGTGGTACTTGCTAGACGTTGTACAAAATTTAGATCCACAATTTTGAGACAGTACTTGATTCGATTAAGGCTGTTCTTAACTGATCTGCTCAACAAGCGCAAAACGTTTTGACACATTTACAAATTCATTTTTTAACGGAAAGGTATAAAATTGGAAAGACTGGACATGGAAGCGATTTGGAATTGAACTATTTTTCCCATTTTTTGATCAATCAATTACTTATTGAGTTATAAGCGAATTTCATCACGTAACAAACACGTTTTTCGCCCGCTCTTGAGTGCTCTTTCTTCCTTCGCGCGGAAATTCGGTTCAAAACGCCCACTTTGACACTATTTCCTGAAAGATCTATTGCGTTTTCAAAAAAAATTGGAAAAACAGCTCAATTACATAGTTTCTGAACAACAACACCAGCTAGTTTCATGCATTTTCGAACAAAAATAAATTAAAACTTATGTCAGAAAGTTGCCCTTTTAGATTTGAGAACACCCTTATTGAATTTCTGGATGTTATCCGCTTTTCAGCCTTTAGCATACACTTTTGGACTTAAGATATGCGCAGAACCGCTCAATTGGTTGAATTTGGGGAACGTTAACAGGGTTCCCCAACAGCAGTTAGTTCCCTTCTCTATGGAAGCGATGTTTTGCTGGAGGAAGTGGTTGAGAACGATTTTGAAATAATAACTGCTGGTTAAGGCTGGCCAGAAGACGTAATCACTGCCGTTGTAATTCCTACCGATATAAGGGATGAAATGACGGCGAATGCACTTTATTAAGTTGTTGTTGCCCCTTGACAGAAGAAGAAGGGACAGAAGGCACCCCACCGGGACCCCAACCGTGAGGTTTATGGGGAAATGTCCCGGGGGAAAGTTCCCCACCGCCAACCAACGAAAACGCAGCCAGGGCAACAGGCCCAAAATACAAGTGCAAATAAAAAGACTAAAGTCACAAATAAAATGGTAATCTGTTACATAAAAGCAGGCGACACTCTCACCTAGAAAAATAAAAACTAATGATAAACTACAAACTAGTGACAAACAACAAAATATCCTAAACTAATAACCAAAGACAAAATTTACAATACAATATAAACAGACTACTATCACATTTGATAGTAAGCAATCAAAGAAAAACAATGAGAACTGTACCGAAGTCCCAGAGTTCAACCGAAGGAATCCATCATCAGAAAGCCCAGGAAAGAGTATAACAAGTATAACAAGTCCACAAAGTCCTAAAGTCAGTATTTATACTTAATAATAGAGTAAAGTGCATTTAACACATTATAATTATCCTTAAGTTTGTGATAGTTATTCGGATCAAGCAAAGTCTGCTTGGGTGTATTCCGATCCAAACTGCTTATTTTCTGATTCATTTTAAAATTCATTTTTGCTCTCAAACGCATCAAACTTGGAAATTCTCTTATTTAGAAACTATATAATGTGCGGTGCTTCTTAATTTTTTGATAAATGCAGAAAATACTGTAAAAAACGCTGTCAAAGTTGGCATTTTGAACCGAATTTTCCGAAGCGGGCGATCTGGGAATGAAAAAAATGGTCATACTGAGAAAATAATTGTTTAAAAATCAAATTCTAATTAATTGAGCTGAAAATGAAATCACACGGCATGTTAAACATGTCTTCAGAAATCACCCCAGCAAGTTTCATGTTTTTACTTTTAAAAATGAGTCTGAAAATGTCTCAGAAAATTTCGAACTGTTGAGGGTGGAAAAATATTTTTTCGAATACACCCTTAAGATTTTGTCTAACTGTAATGTCCCTCATGAAACGGAAATGATGTACCATAAAAACACATCTTCCATACAAGTAATGAAGTACATCGCCATGCACTCCACAGTCACATAGTGAAGACGACCTCTTGCCAATCTTACACAAAAAATCTGGAAAAGAGCCATGGGCTGTAATGTAGAATTGTATTATTCCATTCGAACAAAGATAGTCAGTGTCCACCTTATTAAATACTGCATTTGTGTCACGTCCCTTATAAGAGCTAGACCAATGTTGTTGCCATTCATGCATTATACTCTTGCGTCTATGAGCATTCACAAATGATAGAGGAAATGGTAATAAGTCATTTTGATTACAACAGTCACATAAAATAGCATTCCTTTCGTTAGCATCTGCACGTTCGTTTCCGAATAGACCAACATGGGCCTTGATCCAGCTGACAAAAAGTTTTTTCGGAGAGTTATTAACTAATAGTTCAAAAATGTTTTTGATAATACTGTTCAATGGAAAAAGTCTCTGTAAAGACAAAACTGATGACAGGCTATCGGTATTACAGCCTAACGCGTAAGTATCCGGAATCAACAAACCACCTAACAGCACATTCAATTGCAAATAACTCCACCTGGTACACTGTATTATATGGTCTCAGACGTATAGCGTAGTCATAGATCACTCTGTCCCCGATCATCACTGTAAAAGCCGAGGAGGTACCCTGATCCATCCTTGAGCCATCAGTATAAATAGTTGGGTACATAGAAGCTGGAACAATGCTCTTTACATCTGGAATAAAATAGATATTCTGAGATTGTTATATGCAGGAAAATCGTACGTCTTAAGTTTAAGCATAAGATTGTCTCTCTTGATCTCATAATCTCCAATCATCATGCTACTCATACCCTGAGTTACGTCATATCTTTTCGAAAACATATTTAGCTTAATGTACAGCTGAGGAACGCCTGTGATTGTACACAGAGAATCAGTTGACACATTTCTGTATGTTTTAATAATAGTCATCAAACCAGCACGTTGACAAGAGCTAAGTCTTCGTATTCCATGAGAGTTGAGATCCTTAATCCAAGCTTCTGAACCGTACGCTATCCGTTTTTCAATGACCTGGAGATACCAAATCTTTCTGTGCTTAGCTAGGAGGCCTCTGTCACGGGAACCCGTTTTCCGAATGTCTATTGAGAAATTACGAATGCTTTCACGTACCAGGTCCAAGTGATGTAACCAGTTGAACTGATTATCCAGATGGAAATCAAGGTATGAAATATTCCGTTTTACTGGAATTGAGATATTGTTAATTTTAAAAATAGGATATCTTTTTTCAAGAGTGTACCGGCCCATCATAATGGCAATACATTTATCAATGCTAAGTGACAAATTTAAATTTGTACATATATTTAGAAAAGTATTCAGTGAGCCATTAACTTTATTTTCTAATGAGCTTCGAGTATCTGCACCTTCCAGAATCACGAAATCATCGGCATATGATACTATGCATGTATGTGACTTCTTATATTCCTTGATTAATTTATCAGCTAGGACAGTCCATATGAATGGACCCAAACAGGATCCTTGAGGGCAACCGTAGAACATTATAAACCAACGTATTCCATTTGCAAACTTAAAGCCAATACGCCGATTCGATATGTAGTTTTTAAGTGATGACTTCAAGTATTCTGCAATTGGAAGAGAATCGATAATAACTGCCAACGTTCTCCAGCATGGTGCGTCAAAAGCACCCTGAATGTCCAGCGACACAATCGTACAATATTTATTGGTACTCAGAATTCGATTAACATTATCTTTAACAGCAGATAAGGCCGTAACTGTTGATCTTTTCTCTCTAAAACCATGCTGATTATTTTCAATATATTCAGATGCCTCCAAAACTGTGGTAACTCTATTCTTGATAATCCTCTCTAACACTTTGCCCAAAATTGACAACAATGTAATTGGACGATATCCTCTTAGTGAAGTGGCCGGCTTGTTTCGCTTTCTGAAGTAGATAACTATTCCGTCCTTCCAACAACGGGGAAAATGACCCAAACTCAGACATCTGTTAAAAACCGCTAAGATAACTTCTGGATAATTACAACAAATATTTTTTACGGTAAGAGCATCTAATTCGTCCCAACCAGGGGCCTTGGCATTGGCCTGCTGCGACAGTGCATACTTTAATTCTCTAAAACTAATATTATAGAAGTCATTATCGTTCTCATACGACTTGTCCGATATATATTCAAAGATATCGTCTGGTAAATTATTAATATCATAATGTTCTTGCATAAGTCGTTCAGCAACATCATCGTACGAGGCAAAAGGAAGAGAATCTTCCAGAGACGTAAAAATGAGATCAGTAGTTTTCAACTGCTTACCGTTTATGAACGTATACAAATTGTCAAACGAATCATTTGTTTGTGCACAAAACTGGTACCGCGCCTTTTTCTTTGCCTCTCGAACTTGACGCTTATATTTATTTCGGAATTCCAAATAGGTATTTCTATATGCTTCATTTTCTAAATTACGTCTATATCTTTTATAAAGCGCAGACACATGATTTCTGGCAGTTTTAATTTCCGTAGTAAACCAGTTAAAAGTAGGCTTGTGCGTGATCGTACCCCTTTTAAAACACATAGTCATGATATCATGAATAGAAACAGAAAAGCCCTGTGCCCAGTCATCAAGCACCGGAGGAGTATTGATCAGTAATAACTGACGTAACCATTCCCGTTTATGCCCAGCAAAGATCTCGTTAAATTTCTTAAAGTTTTTGCCCTTGGTTTTAAATCTGGCTTTGTCTCTAATAACAGGAGAATAGTCCAAGTCATAGGTAATGAAACGATGGTCACTGAAGGAATAACGATTGATTTCCACATTCCAATTAAAAAGATGGTTACAAAGTTCATAACCCGCCAAGGTAAGATCAGGACGGCCAGATAGAGACCCCTGAACAAATGTAGGATGAGCCTCGGTATCGTTTACAATACACAAATTATTCACTTGTAGATGATCCATTAAAATCTCAGTTCTCCCAGAACCTCTGGTATATCCCATTGTACGCCTTGGCACATTAAGATCGCCGCCAATCAAAATATTGTCAAACTCCGAGAAGAGTCATGACCACTCTTGTAACTCAGCGTCCAAATTTCCCGATGGAGGGGAGTAATGAGATCCAATATAAATAATGCCACTACTGACATTTAAAGAAACAAAAACACAACTTTTATCAACAAGACACTTTAAAAAGGTGTATTCAGGGTTAGTAAAAATAATACCAGCAGAGAGATTATCTGAGAGAAAGCAAGGCCAATTCAACGGAACACCAGACACTCGACCAGCCAAGATATACGGATCCTGAATTAAAACCACATTAATAGCTTTATCAATAGAATAACTGACCATTTCTGTATTTGCATCCGAACAGTGATGTAAATTTATTTGCAGAAACTTCAAACCCCTATCAGTATTAAAAACAACAGACTGTCCGTCATCTGCCAAATCACCGCCCTTAGCTACGATTAGCTAAGGTTTTAAGTCTATATTTTTGATAAACAGGACAATCCGGGCTATCCGACTTATGTGCACAGTCACCATCCTGATTTTCAAAATAGCAATTACTGCATAAAGTAGCATCGGATTTACAGTCTTTTACGTCATGTGCCTCTGCGCACTTTGCACAATGAGTCTCCCCAGTACACTGGCTCGAGTAGTAACCATAAACTTGACACTTGAAACACCTAGTTATGGCGATATGTTCTACCACTCGATAGCGTTCAAAGTCAATACAAATCCTCTTCATTCCTAGAAGAATCTCTTTCCCCTTTCCATCCATGTCCAGAAGCCAGTTATTCTTCTCCTGTCTTGTTTTAGTAGATCTAATAATGTTAAACTCAGGTACTGAACTGTACACTAGATCCCTCAAGGTTTTTCTCGTGTCATCATCCAATGCTCGATCATACATTCGTCTGGATAAATCCTTAGTAACATCGTCAGCCATGGTCACATCCTGCAGAATCTTTCTCACCGCTTCCTCTATCTGACTCTGATCTACCGCAATATCCACGCTCAAGATTAATATTCTCTCACGCCTTTTTCTTGGGATATTCACCTTAGACTTATTCTTAATTTCTGAATCCTTCATTATCACCTCTTTTAGCTTCTCCGTGTCCTCCGGCCTTGACATTCTCAATATCACCCTATTTGTTTTTGTAAGAACAACATCCCTAGGCACTGGAGCCTCCGGATTTTCTTTACATATGTTCTTTATTCTAGACTCCATCTCCACTGGGTCGTCCGTCTTAGCATTCAATGCCACCACGATGGAATAATCCTCTCGCTTAGGAATTATATGTTTCTGCATGTCAGCAGCACCCTCAGCCTGTGCACCAACTGATTTTCTCGAAATTCTCTCAGCCAGTTCCTGCATAGCTGCACCATACTTATCTTGTTCTTCCACTTGGGTTTTCAGCTTGACATTCTCCTCAAAAATACCGACAGACTTCTGTGCAACAAATTCCAATAATTTCCTGACAGCAGCAAACACACTTGCCCCTTGACAGCGAACCCAGACTTTCGGATGAACAGACGATTCATGTCTTTCGGACTCATTGAAATCCAAACGAAGGTCTTGTCTTCGAATTCCGCTTTAGTAGCGAATTTGATGGTAGGTTACATCAAGGAGACGTCAGATATGTAGTAGCTACCATCATTAAAAGTGGAGTGAGCGAGCGTGAAATATGACTCGTCATCCAAGATGAATCCTCGATCAGAGAATTTTTTGAACAAGCGACCACAGTTCGTTTTCGCGGCAATCATTTGCTTTTCTGTTCGTTTTGGTATGACATTTTCTTGTGATATTTGATGTTGAGCTTCTTGGGGATTGCCTTATGTAGGTGGCCGTGTGAAAAACTGAATTTGGCAGCCTAGAAATCGATTAATACTAGGTCGTTTTTGTCAAACAGTCGCTTCAACTGGTGTAACTTTGACTTTGTGAGTTTTTGGGCCTTCCTACCCGACCCAGGTTGTCTTTTGACCGTAATTATCCCTTCTCGTAATGTTGTAGAACATCGTATATAGTTCATTTGGAGATATTTTTGTCAAAAAATTGGTTCACGATGAACTTGTTTCCATGATGGATATTGCCTTCGTAAAACTTGTGCACACGCGTTCGCAGACACTCCTCTTTCGGCTCCATTCTCGGAAACCCCAGATTATTTAAGGGTGTTCTCAAATCGAAAAGGGCAACTTTCTGACATAAGTTTTAATTTATTTTTGTTCGAAAATGCATGAAACTAGCTGGTGTTGTTGTTCAGAAACTATGTCATTGAGCTATTTTTTCCATTTTTTTGCAAACGCAATAGTTCTTTCAGAAAATAATGTCAAAGTGGGCGTTTTGAACCGAATCTCCGTGCGAAGGGAGAAAAAGCACCCAAGAGCGGGCGAAAAACGTGTTTGTCACGTGATCGAATTCGCTTATAACGCAATAGGTAATTGATTGATCAAAAAATGGAAATAACAGTTCAATCCCAAATCGCTTCCATGGCCAGGCTTTCCAATTTTATATCTTTTCGTTAAAAATGAATTTGTAAATATGTCAAAACGTTTTTTGCTTGTTGAGCAGATCAGTTAAGAACAGCCTTAATGAACTGTCGGCTAACGGACGTTCCCTTATATACAATAACGTAACACTTCTCGCGCAGATTTCGCCTGATTCGCATTCCTTTGCTATTTTTCACAACAGCAAAGTTTGTGCAGATTTTTAGGAAACAGTCCTTACTATCTGAAAAAGCATGTTAACCGTAAGCTTCTACGAGTAAACGATGACTTTTACCAGTGCTTTTCTTTAAATTATGAAAGTATAACAAAACTTCTCGCAAATGACGGTTCTTTGGCACAAAACTATCCATTTTAAATCGAATAAAAAAATATGTTTTTTACACTTTAAAAGCATGTATTACCAGATTCATATAACACATAAAAGATAAATTACTACTATCTATTCATGCCATCTATTAGAAAAACGAAACTTACTTTTGCATATACCGAATATACAATTTACTTCTGTTTGTATAGAAAAATAGGTAAATGGGATTTCTTTAGATTAAATAAATCGTATAAATATTGCAAAAATTACCTGTTTATATCAAACAGATAATAGATTGCCATTTTTTTTTTTTTTTTTTTTTTTTTTTAATCCCGCTAAGACTATTTTCTATATCTCGCCAAGGACCCTATACTGGAATTGCCCTGGACACTATAAACCCACCGTACGAAAATAGTTGCAATTAAACTATGTAGATAAAGTTTATGTAATTTATTTTCACCTATTCGTTTATTAATTCTGTGGTTCATATTTTAAGAGCAAAGATGCCAACATCCAATTATAACCATTTCCTTGATCAAGGCTGTAAGTCATTCTGTAACACCAGAAAATTATCAAAAGAAAAAAAACATACTGCGGTTTTGAGGGGGCAAACTTGATACTTTGTTATGAACAGTCCCTTCTTTTATCACACAGAAACAGCTGTTGTAGTAGCACACACACGCTCGCAAAAAAAAAAAAAAAAAGTAAAACAATTTACAAGGCGAAATGCTTGTCAATTTGTACAAGTATTCAACCAAATCGAAGTTTGGTTCTTCAAAACATGCTTGTGGTTTTTGTGGTTTCCTGTCTGGACAAAACTTTCTGTTTAAATTAACAGACTTGCGTAACTTAATAACGCTATGTAAAATTTAGCCTTGGAATTCACCAAAGGTATTAGATCCTACATATACATAGTACCTAATTTCAAACGGCAAAAATAGGTAAGTTTAAGTTCTCAATGAATTTTAGCCATTTTACATTTTCATCTAAGCATCGACTAAAACAAGTTTTTAAGGGTGTATTCCGATCCAAACTGCTTATTTTCTGATTCATTTTAAAATTCATTTTTGCTCTCAAACGCATCAAACTTGGAAATTCTCTTATTTAGAAACTATATAATGTGCGGTGCTTCTTAATTTTTTGATAAATGCAGAAAATACTGTAAAAAACGCTGTCAAAGTTGGCGTTTTGAACCGAATTTTCCGAAGCGGGCGATCTGGGAATGAAAAAAATGGTCATACTGAGAAAATAATTGTTTAAAAATCAAATTCTAATTAATTGAGCTGAAAATGAAATCACACGGCATGTTAAACATGTCTTCAGAAATCACCCCAGCAAGTTTCATGTTTTTACTTTTAAAAATGAGTCTGAAAATGTCTCAGAAAATTTCGAGCTGTTGAGGGTGGAAAAATATTTTTTCGAATACACCCTTAAGACGGAAACCGAAACCGAATCTTTCTATTTTCGACCAAAAACGAAAACGGAAGCGAAAATGTTATTTTTTTTAAGTAATTAATACATACAAAAAGATATGAAATTATTAATTAATTATACGTGTGACCCAAGTTGTCTTTCTGTGCCTCCGACCAAAACTTTTTATTTTCATATAAAATAAAATTTAATTAATTCATCTATGACACAGAAAGATTTTCTAATTATACGAATTTCATCTAATTAAAAAATATTTTAGGTATAGGTACCTCGATTTATCTTTTATAATGATTTTTTGCAAATGACCATCTGTTATACTAGAACTTTTTCAAAGAGTATTCGAAACACTTCTAAAATTTCAAAGTAAAAATTTCCTATTACTATTAAGTCTGCAGCTTTTAATGTGCACGTGAAAAGCGCCTTCAAGTTTAGTCATATATGCATTACTTGGTTTGTAATTTGAATTCACGTCTTGAGTCAGTCATGACTGATAAACAGTGAAGATCATAGCAATAAACAAAGAGTATCTCATTTGAGTCGATACAGCTCAAATCAATGAGGTATGTTGAAAATTTCCGAAGGAAGAAACGAGATTTTTGGAATACACATGGTTTCGGTCCGGCCAAATTTTCGGCGAAACTCAGTTTTGGGACCGAAAACTAAAACGGAACCGAATTTTTGGTCGATCTCTATTAGCCTAATGTCAGCCTAAAAGACGAAAACTTCATATTATGAGGCTGTATTGAAATTTGACCAGACAATAATGAACACATTACTCGCCTCCATAAAAGGTCGCTTGAAATGTATAGCCTGAAAAAATCTGAAAATTTCACGATTTTTTTTCAAAAATCTCAACTAACTTTGTTACACATTGTACAGTATTGCTCATCAAGCTGAACATATTCTTTCATTGATATATAATCAAATAAAAAATGTAAATGCACATCCTGCACTGTAATCCGTAAAAGGAACTTCCAGAGAAGTTTCAGGAACTGGGGGAAAAAATACACTCCTTTCATTTTAACTGGAGTTAAAACTGAGCAATCACTCATTCAAATTTCGATCATCCATCACAATTGGTAATTAGAAAACGCTGCAAAAGTTAATACTCAGCCCGAATTAATCACGCGTAATTAATGAGTCCCTGCTTCAAACCTTGCGTATGATGTTGTGAAAAGCAAAAGAAAAGGGAAAGGTTCGAAGCATCCGCTCAACGCAATTTTTAAAATATTGAAAAATGCAGAAATTGCTTCATTTCTGGAAGCCATTAACTGAATTAAGAGATGGATTAGCTTCAAATTTCGATTTTAAAAATTCAATTTCACTTTCTCTAAATAATTGTTGCTCATCTGTAAAGATGTTGTTGCTTCTGCAACCTTCAAAAATTAATATTAAATGAAAAGAACATGTGTCAAGATAGAAAAAAACATGCGCCATGCATAAATTTTGTATATACGTCCTAATAATATAAAAACAAATATGCAGGTTTTATTATTTTTTCTTTAACTTAAGGCTGTTCGCAAATCCAAAGGGGCAAATTTACTCGTATGACACAAATTTTAATTCATTTCTGTTCGGAAACTCATGAAATGGGCAGGTGTTGCTATTCAGAAACTGTAATCGAAAGACATTTTCCATTTTTTCGTAAACGTAAACGATCTTTCAAAAAATACGGCCAAAGTTGGCGTTTTGAACCGAATTTCCGGACAAAAAGAGAAAAAAAACAGCCAAAGAGAGGAGAAAAACCAACCCAAAATCGCTTATAACTCGATAAATGAATTATTTATATAAAATAAAACTTCATTTCGATTCTAAATCACTTCCATAGACACTAGTCAGCCCTGCCAATTTTGTGCCTTTACGTTTTAAAATGATTTAGTAAATGCGTCAGAAAGTTCCGAGCTTGTTGAGCAGTGCATTTGGGAACCGCCTTAAGGCTGTTCTCAAATCCAAAAGGGCAACTTTATGACATAAGTTTTAAATCATTTTTGTTCAGAAATACATGAAATTAGTACGCGTTGTTGTTCAGAAAATATGTAATCGAGCTTTTTTCCCAGTTTTTATGCAAACGCAATAGATCTTTCAGAAAATAGTGTCAAAGTGGGCGTTTTGAACCGAATTTCCCGGCAAAAGAAGAATAAGCACTCAAGAAAGGGTGAGAAATGTGTTTGTAACGTGATCAAAATCGCTTATAACTCAATAGGTAATTTATTGATCGAAAAATGGAAAACACAGTTCGATTCCAAATCGCTTCCATGGTCAAGCTTTCTAATTTTATATCTTTCCTGTAAAAAATGAATTTTTAAATGTGTCAAAACGTTTTGCGCTTGTTGAGCAGAGCAGTTCGCGAAACTTTCTGGCGCATTCGCGAATGTATTTTTAAACGTAATAATATCATATCTACAAGAATGTCTAGTGAATGCATTAGCGCACCCACGGGGGGAAGCTAAGGGGGCTGAAGCCCCTACCAGACCACGAGACTAGAATTTAGAACTAGTTTCCTAAAATTCTGAAATTTTTTTAATATGTCCTTAGAAAAATGGAAATTTTGAAAAATACTAATCTTTTCCCAATTTTTTTCTTATTTATAAATTTTCTTAAGAAATTTGAAATATTAGCATGTTTAATATTTGCTAATTAAAACAATATTCCTTTTATTTATGAAACAGCTTTAAGCCTTCAGAATTAGCCCCATCAAAAAATTTCAGAGCCCCACCTCCCACAGGTATCACTAACTGCCCCCACCCTGGATTCGCTCTGTATCAAATCAACTGAAAAATTGTCCGGGCTCGACGCTTCTTATCCATTTCTAATCAAATGTAAAATAATCGGACCGAGTTCGTCCTGCGTTCCGAGCTAGATAAGAAAAATGCAGATCTCTAAAATATGCTAGCCCCCTCCAAAGCTTAATCCTGGATGCGCCACTGATTGAATGGGCACGATTATAGCGTTTTCCATAATCGCATGGTCACCTTTCCTAGGCATCCACATTACGAAAATATGTTCAAAACGTCAACATTGAGAGAAAGAATATCTGAAAGATTATTTGCTTATATCTAGAAACAGAGATGGTTGCTCTATTTTGTAATTTCTGAATAAGAACAACTGCAAATTTGACGCGTTTGCTCTTTCTGCAACTTAGTGAAAAATTCATCAATCTTCAGAATTACACTAACAAAATCATGCCTTTGCCTACCTGCTCAAAATAATAACAATAAGGCAAAAGTATAGGATAGAATAATTTCTTTTGCATTTATCTGGAAATAATTATTTTTTCCACTTATTTTATATTAATGGAATTTTAAACGAGCCAAACACATTAAATATTCTTAAATAATTATATAAAAAAATTCTTTTAATAATATTTATGCGGGATTGTATTTCATCAGCAGTAATTATCCGATTTTTTTTTTTTTGTAAGTATTTTGCCGATCCGTTATTCCCGCTATTAGGTTCTCTAAAAAACTTTCCCGGTGTCATATTTTATCTATCTACTCTCTTTAGGTTTTTGATTTTTTTTTTAATTTCAGAAAATGTTTGGAATTTTGTGAAACTCCTGTCACATTAATTTAATTAAAAACTAATAATTTAATTATTTAATGAATTCTCGTCATCATCATGTGCTTAAAAAAAAGAAAAAAAAAACTTTTGAATTTCCAATTCTTTATTCGACCTATGCCTCGTCAAAAAGTGTAGAAGTCAAACTAAAAGAAATAATAATAATAAAATAAATTACTTTCGTTAAATATCTACTGAGGATGGTAATAAGCCTTTCCTGCCAAATAATAATAGTAATGATAAACATAGGGATAACGATAATCAAAACATAATGATAATCATGATAATGAAACCATAATAATGATAATCATTCAAGAAAGCATTTAGTGCCCTATAAAATAATAATAATAATAAGCTGTATTATATATTTTATATACATCCTAGCTGTTATCCGCGTTATGTCCACTTTATCTGTATTGTCTAAGAAATCACAAAAAAAAATCGATTTTTTTTCCAGCTGTTCTTAAATTCATAGGGGCAACTTTATGGCACACGTTTTAATTCACTTTTGTTCGGAAACGCTAAATTGGCATGTGTTGTTATTCAGGAACTGTGTGATCGAAAGACGTTTTTCATTTTTTGGTAATCGCAAAAGATCTCTCAGAAAATTACTGTCAAAGTTTTGTACCGAATTTCTCGACAAAAGGAGAAATATCAGTCCGCGAAAGCAGAAAATGGTGATCCAAAATCGTTTATAATTTAAATAATTTATTAGTTTAAAAAAAATGGAAAACGTGTTTCAATTCCAAATCGCTTCCATAGTCAGCCCTGCTAATTTTGTGCCTTTACCCTTAAGAATGTTCACAAATCCAAAAGGGCAACTTATTTTTGTTCGAAAATGCATGAAACTAGCACGGGTTGTTGTTCAGAAACTATGCAATCGAGCTATTTTTTCAGTTTCTTTTTTTTTTTGAAAACGCAATAGATCTTGCAGAAAATAGTGTCAAAGTGGGCGTTTTGAACCGAATTTCCGCACGAAAGAAGAATAGCCGCTCAAGAAAGGGCGAAAAACGTGTTTGTCACGTGATCAAAATCGCTTATAACTCAATAGGTAATTTATTGATCAAAAAATTGGAAAACATCGTTTGATTTCCAATCGCTTCCATGGTCAGGCTTTCCAATTTTATATATTTCCGTTAAAAAGTGAATTTGTAAATGTGCCAAAACATTTTGCACTTGTTGAGCAGAGCAGTTGAGAACAGCCTTAAGGGCTTTTTCAAATAAACAATTTCATTCCCGTTTTTCTTAAAAATAATGGAAATATACATCAAAGAAATGTTACTAGTACCATAAAAATTAATGAATTAAGTGATAATTTATATTTCATATCCTTAGGTGGTGACAATTTGTGTAAATCCGGTTTATCCCAGTTTTTTGCTTATCCGAGGTGAGCTTTGGCCATAATTAACTCGGATGATCAGGACTCTGCTGTATCAGAGTTTTGACCATAAAGGCAGGATTTTCTAGGAAGCATTTATAAAAAATCTCTATAAAATATAGTTTTACGAAATTCTGTATTGTATATTTTACCTGATGTAGACATTATTCCCATTATACCCACTTTTATCTGCATTACCAAAGCTGAAATCACTATGTATAAATCGCATTCGCATATTTCTTCGACAGAGTATGTTCATCTCAACAAGAAACTAGTCGGATGTGGGAATCCCAAATATTTCTTCTATCTCATACATATTAATACTTCCTGAAAAATGAAGCATATCAGTGCCACCGGTTAGGTGTTTTACACCAAAGTCTAATCAGCAACAGCTTATGTCAAGTTCTTTCTAACTGAATCTGAAGTTTGGTGAAAATCCATGCATTAGTTTCTCAAATAGAACTATTGCGGAAAGCGCAAAAAAATCTGCATAGCAGCGCCACCTGTTGGGAGATTTATTCCAAAAACTAATCAGGACCAATTTATATCAGGAACTAACTAAATCTGAAGTTTGATGAAAATTCATGCATTATTTCTTGTGATACAGTTATTGCGAAAATCGTAATAAATGCAGCCTAGCAGCGCCAGCTGTTGGGCGATTTACACGTAAAACTAAACAGCATTAATTTTTATCACGGACTAACTAAATCCGAAGTTTAATGAAAAGTCTTGCATTAGTTCTTGAAATAGAGCTATTGCGATAATCACGAATAATGCCGCATAGAAGCGCCACCTGTTTTGCGATTTACACCAAAAAGTAATCAGCACCAAATTATATCAAGGAACTAAAGGAATCTCAAGTTTTATAAAAATCCGTGCATCAGTTCTTGAGATATAGCTATTGTGGAAATCGTGAAAAATGCAGCATAGAAGTGTCACCTGTAGGGCGATTTACACCAAAAAGTAATCAGCGCCAGTTTATATCAGGGACTAACTGAATCTAAAATTTTATTAAACTCCGTTCATTAGTTCTTGAGATAGAGCATCCACAAAGTTTGTGCCACATACAGACAGAGTCACAGATTCACAGACAGAGATTTTATAAAAGCATCTTTCTCGGCTTCTCTGACCCTTAAAACGTGTAAATCCGTCAACAACCGGAATTCGAAAATTTTTACGAATCCAATACTCGCTTCTTGTAAAGATAGAAGAAAATAAAAAGAGCGAATTCACCTGAAGTGCCCTGTATGATATGAACATACTACAAACATATCATAAAACTTTTATGAAATCACTCCTTGAAATAAGAAAATTACCCATCTTTCAATTCGGATAATGAGAAATTCAATAACGATACTTATCTCGATATGCCATCTATGTTATGAAATATGACTATGAAAACATCTTATCCCAATACCAAACGTATTCTACATCTGAAATGATTCCCTACACCTGACCGCCCTCGAATTATCAATAAATTTTGTCACCACCCTCTTTTCTCCGTTTACTTTCTCAGCTTTAAATTTTCTCCAAAAAACATATCATAAAACTTTTATGAAATCACTCCTTGAAATAAGAAAATTACCTATCTGAATTCGGATAATGATAAATTCAATAACAATACTTATCTCGATATGTCATCTATGTTATACTCGTATAATGCGACTATGAAAACGTCTTATCCCAATACCAAACTTATGCTACATCTGAAATGATTCCTACACCTGACCGTCCTCGAATTATCAATTAATTTTTCAACCACCCTCTTTTCTCCGTTTGCTTTATCAGCTTTAAATTTTCTCCGAATAGGTTTATTGAATTAATCCCCTCAGACATCGTAGTACCATCTTTTATCCCCGATGACCCCCCCCCCCCCTCCCTTCCGTTCCCTTCAACCTTGAAGAGTCTTTTGCTCTCTTTTCGTTTCAAAACCTAATTGGGATCGCGTCTCATCTAATTGTAATCGGGCCTTTTTCGGCCTCGCTCAGTAGAGCGAAGAGCAAATATTTGTTGGCTACTATCGAAGTTTTGACCATAATGGCGGCGCACCTCACCTCATATATTATCATTAAATTATAATAAATTTAAGAGTCTGTGGGCTCAAATGCACGTGCACCGCGGCCGGATAGAGAGGCTTCATTGATAGTGAGAGATTAAGAAAGTGTGTGTACCGAGTTTTGTTTACACGGGATCAATTTTGATACTCTATTTGCTTTAGGAGTGCCTTGGACGGCTTTTGATTTAAAGGGTCGATTTCGGTGACAGTGAAGTGGCGCGGAATATAAGTAGTCTGAGAGATCTTGAAAGATTGAAGTCGTAGTAAATAAAGTGCTATCACATTATGACTAGTATCGAAATCTTTATAATCCATTTATTAATATATCTTAATATTTAATGCCAAATATAAATTTATGTGCGTATATCAGTATACAGGGCGATTCAAAATAACGTGGGCAAAATGAAAGTGCAAAACAGGCATACAAAAAGAATAAAAAATCACATAGGAACATGGGGTCACAAACGCCATCCAGGGCAGCTAAAGGGGGTTGCAAATTATATGGTAATACAAGAAGAATAAACAAAAACCATTTTGCATCCTTTTATTTATACTGTATTTCCATATTGTACACATTTACTACTACAGGATATGCTCAAAGTTATTGACACACACATTATATCGATGCTGCATGGACTGGCGCGCCTTCTCAAACAAATCAGGTGTATCTCGAACACATCCTGCTGCGCAACAATTCTTCCTACTAAGTTTTTCTGCGATGAAACATGTGTTTCGTAAATAAGTCCTTTTAAAAATCCCTATAATAAAAAATCTACTGAAGACAAATCTGGTGATCGCGGTAGCTATGCTATTTGTCCATCTCAACCCACATCCAACACCTAGAAAATTTGGCCTGCAGATGCATTCTGACTGAATGTGATGTGTTCTAACTAGTCATGTTACTCCCAAGCCACCCACGGCTCAAATGAAGACGTCTCAATTTGCTCAGCTCCTGTTTTCATTGAAACGCCCTCTAGTGGCACTGGATGGCGTTTGCGACCCCAAGTTCCTATGTGATTTTTGATAATTTTTGTATGCCTGATTTGTTCTTTCATGTTGGCCACATCATTTTGAATCACCCTGTATATGAAAGGTAATAAAATAATACAGTAGAACCTCGATTATCCGAAGTAATTGTGACCGACCCTCTTTCGGAAAATCGAAATTTTCGGATAATCGAGAATGCTTCAATTTTAAGATTAAGGAGAAATGTATGCACTATTTCTTATTATGGTAAAAAGTGCTTAATAAAAATAAAGCAATAGCAAAATAGAAACAAGAATAAATTACCTGAATTTTAATTTTAAAATTAAGTATCTTTTACATATTTGTCCAATGTTTTGTTTGTCACATTTTCGATTGCCTTTGCTTTGAAGCTCTATCAAGAATTTTTTTATTTTTAATATTATAAGTTTACCAGTATCACAGTATTTCTGCTGCTCCAGCCATGCCGAACCTCTTTCAAAACATTCAAAAGCTTCAGAATTGCTAATTTGTTTGATCCACTACGCAGAACGAGAACGAACACGAGAACTCGAGTTGAGTTTCAATCTAATCAAGATACGGGAACTCAAGTTAAATTGAAAGGAATTATAAGAAAGGGGATAAAAAATATTTATATGCACTCGTGGTTCGGAAAGGACCGTTACACACAAGGAATATGATAGTTAAAAAAAAAAAAAAAAAAAAAAAAGCTTTCAAAATGGATTTTGCACATAAGAAATGTAATAATTTAAAAAAAAAATTAATTGGATTTCGGTTAATCGAGAGTTTTGGTTAAAAGAGTTTCGGATAAAAGAGGTAATACAGTCTACTGTACTTAAAACCGTTTTTCTTTTTTTTTTTTCGGTCCCTAGTGATTCCTCTTTCTCAAATTTTACTGTTTAAAAATCAGGGCCTGATTATCCAAAAGGCACGGGAAACACAAGCTTCCCTTCTAATATTTGAGAAGGCCTGAAAATGACTGTAAAATGGGGGCGTAAAAATCAGGGCCTGATTATCCAAAAGGCACGGGAAACACAAGCTTCCCTTCTAATATTTGAGAGGGCCTGAAAATGACTGTAAAATGGGGGCGTAAAAATCAGGGCCTGATTATCCAAAAGGCACGGGAAACACAAGCTTCCCTTCTAATATTTGAGAGGGCCTGAAAATGACTGTAAAATGGGGGCGTAAAAATCAGGGCCTGATTATCCAAAAGGCACGGGAAACACAAGCTTCCCTTCTAATATTTGAGAGGGCCTGAAAATGACTGTAAAATGGGGGCGTAAAAATCAGGGCCTGATTATCCAAAAGGCACGGGAAACACAAGCTTCCCTTCTAATATTTGAGAGGGCCTGAAAATGACTGTAAAATGGGGGCGTAAAAATCAGGGCCTGATTATCCAAAAGGCACGGGAAACACAAGCTTCCCTTCTAATATTTGAGAGGGCCTGAAAATGACTGTAAAATGGGGTACAGTAATTCACATTTTTATTGTTTTGGATTGCATTTTTAATTTTATTTGAGAGGTAAGTTTACCCAATGCAAAAGAAAATGCATGCTCTTTCAGAAAATCTGAATATAGTCAATAGACTGCTAATCAATCATAATGACTTTCTGCTATGCTGATTAATAACCTCCAAGGTATAACTGAACATACAACTATTTATGCTACAAAGATACCCAATCTATAGCATAATATACGGGTCATTCCACGTAAAATGAGCAAAATTAAAAAAAAAGTCGTAGCCACATAGTAACCGATTCTAATAAAATTTGATACACAGGTTCAATTCATATTAAAATAGAGCACTGCAAAATATCTTCACAAAAAATAAATTATTTTAGTAGTTTTCGACATTTAAAAAACTTGCGATAAAGAATGACATGTATGCAATCGTCCAAAGTTGCAAGTTTGAAGTTCTGTATCTTGAAAACTATTTAACAGAAATTATTTTTTTTTATAATATTGTAATCTCTGAAAAATTATCTTACTATTTATTGAGCAATAATAATCTGGTTTATCTATGATTAATCTTTAATTGGTTGTAAAACTTGAAAATTTGTGAATTTTGAGAAAATTAGAAATGTTATAAAAATCAAAGGAATTCAAAAACATCTATGAAATTGATGCCTGGTGTAGTATTACATATGAAGATCAAATTCCCCAAGTTTGAAAGTTGCCATTTATTTCCTTCATCTTCAAAAAAACTTAGAAACTTTCAAAAAAATTACAAAATCATAATTTTTCCTCTGATGTATGAGCAAAAATATAAATAAAGGAATTGGTCCGACATTAACAATATTGCACAGACATAAAGATCAATAAGTCCATGATATGCTCAAAAAAATTCAAGATTGCCTTTTTATTATTAACATTGCAAAAATGGGTTCAAAAAGGTAATATTTGTTACATTCCATGAGCTTTTCCACTTTGAATTCGAGCTCGTTTCTTAAAATATTGTACGATTTCAAGGTGAAAAAAATGAGTGCTGCCATTTATTTTTTGAAGCTTGATTTAGATTAATATGTAATTTTTTTTGTCTAAATGAATAATTTTTTTCTACTTTAATTAAAAATATTCTTGAGGTAAAAATAAACTGAAAGCAAGAATACAAGTTTCTATATTTAAAATATACATATTTATCTATAATATCAAATATTTCAAACGTTTTAAAAAGCTTCCCTTCACTTTCAAAGAAGTGATAGAGATATTGCATTTTATCCTCAACATTTTTTACTATTTATTTTTTTTTCTCATTAAGGAATAAAGAGGCAAAAATGAAAGTTTCGATATTTAAAATATATACTTTTAGCTATAACGTCAAGTAGTTTTAAACATGTTAGAGTCCTTCATATTTAAATAAACAAATGAAATATTGCTTTTTTCCCTCAAAATTTTCCAAAAATATTTTTTTTTCAAATTACGGAATAAAAATACAATTAACTAACTTACGCCAATCTGCTACTTATTATTCATTCCTAATTATAAATAATTTTTAATATAGTATTTCCATTCCTAAGGCTGATAATCAAAATTGAAATTTTTAGCATGTAGACAAAATCTCGATTTTGCATCCTCTTTTAATGTAAATTTTAATACTTAAATAAACAATCCTGAAATCTGTTTTTTTTTTTTTTTTTTTTTTTTTTTTTTTTACATTTACCCTTAAATAGGTATGATCTACTTATATAATGATTTTCATTAAAATCTGTGACATGTCAACCACAGCTTATTTGCTCATTTTGTATGGAATGACCCATACAGGAAAGATTAAAAAAAAAAAAAACTGTTTAATGAAATATCTGTGGATCTAAGCCACTCCCAGGATCAAGATTTTTAGCATTGATACTCTTCCGCGTATGTAGAATTTAGAGAAACTCTTCTCGAGTAAAACGGGGGTCCCAAAATGATATGAAGAGCTCTGATGCTAAAGGTATGGTATGTGACAAAAAAAAAAGAGTTAATCATATGATTGAAGATTATGAGTGGTCCTCTACCATCTCTTAAATTACTATTTGAAAAACATAATACTCACAGGGATTTAAATTGATAAAGGAGGCAATTTACAATAAACGCAAATAGATATTTGGAATTTTACATCGCATTTTCTCAAAATGATGATTGTGTCACTTACCACCTTTATCATCTGACCTCTTCATGTTGTTTTCCCTCTATTTTCAGAGGTTAATCTGGCACTGTGTAAGATTATTAGGTTCCTTAGTAAAGTAAAACAAAAACCTGCTAAGAAGAAATCTGAAATGATTATAGAAATATTTCGTTTTAAGCAGGTTTCTGTCTTAGCAGATATAATTTTATGATATTTCTTCCATACATCCCTGAATGTTCTACGTTTAAGTCAGGATTCCATTGTAGACAGATTTCGTTTTCAAGGGATTTACTGTATTTATATATCCCGATCCATACTATTTTTCGCGAATACAGGCGTATGACCTTGAGGGTGTTTCTCTGGTAACTGGTTCTGAATTCACCAGTTGGATATTTTTTTCACACTAGATTTGAGGTTGTTTCTGAGCTTTTACAGTCGAGAATGTAAAGAGTGGGTAAAACGAATTATCTGGGATTTCCGTGGAAACTAGTGGCGGTGACTATGAAGGTCATCCACCAGTTGAAAAAAAATAACTATAATAACCTCTGTCCCATTTTTTTCTTTTTTTTTTTAATCGCCCTGTCTTGCTTTTTCTGAAAGTAGAACTAGAAACATTACCCATAGCCCACAATCCAAAAAAATTAAAATAATTAAAATAAAGATATTTTAAAAATCTTTCAGAACATGAATGATGGCTGATTTCTTCAATTAATTTTATAGAATTTTTTGTATTTGTAAATTCAGAATTGCAAATTTATTAAAATAAATGTCAATTTATCTATTTTTATCATTTAATCTAACCTAATTTATGTCTTGATAATTCAGAAATTAAAAACTACCTCAATGGGTAATCATTTTGAAAGTTTTAATATTTTAACTGAAATTGTGCGCATTTTTTTATGTAATATGAAAGCTTAAACTGGATTATTGTGAGTTTAATTGCATTATAACAGCAAATATTTGTAATATTTGCTCGTTAAAACGCAGTTATAACGAGAAAATATTGTCATCTCTTCGTCTCGTTATATAACCGAGTTTGACTATATTACATTTTAATAATCATGATAATAATTATTGTTTTTCAATTTCGGTGCATTAGCTTGTAATATGTATAAAATCTTACATAGGGTAGGGGAGTACACTGTGAGACAGCAGCCACTTTGACATATAGTTGTAACTTTTTCTTCAAGCTGGCACACACACATAACGACCTCATCTTATGCAACACGTGGATGTAGTTTCGGCATTTCAGTTACTCGTCCGACAAAATACTAAATAATTCCTTAATTTATAGTGGTTAAAGTTACATAAACGTGTATTTTAGAGTTCATTTCCTTCAATATGACATATATTTACTTAACCAAACCTAGCTATATCTAATAATAGACTATTTCGGCAAAACGACATAAACTTTTTAAAGCGATGAAATTGATGTAACAGGTGTGGCATCCATTTTATTACAACATAACGAAAGTACACAGTGAGACACACAATTGTGGTACATAGTGAGACGTGTCTTATTGAGTATCTACTATGTGGTTCTGGTGTTAAAAAAGTTATTTATTAATAAAAGAAGGTTTTTCTCTCTCTCCCTTTCTCTGTATATGTGTGGGCGTGCGATGGCTAGGGAAATTTACTAAACGTAAGAGGCTGAAAATTTGCATGAAGGTAGCCCAAGGTCTGCCATTGTCCACCCGAGGCTCATATTTTTAATATTTTGAAAATCTAGAAACATTAATTAGAAATCATAAACTGCAGAAAATTATTGATAAAGTGTAAAAATGTATGATTTATGAAAATATATACATTGTCTCACTTTGCACTACTTGTGATACACAGTGAGACAATTTTTGATACTCCGTTATGCTACTTCTGTGTTTTTTAAATAACTTTTTTAAAACCATTTATGCATTAATGTGTAGCGCATTTGTGTAGCAAAAATTTTTTCAAAAGAATAAAGATCGTCGCCATTTGTTAAGAAGTAATAATTTTCGTCTCACTGTGTATACCCTCCCCTGTGCATAATGTAAGACGAATACGGTGAAATCAAAATCCTACATAGCGAGAATCATTAAAATTGTGATTTTTACTTTTATGTATGCAATACCAGGTGTTAAACCCCCCTTTCTGTTGAAAATTTGGCGAAAAAAAGACATTGCCAAAAAATTATCATAACCCTTTTTTTATTTACTACGTTTCATTTTTAATGTAGATGTAATGTAATTCTTGAAGCGAGTGGTCGGCGCTATATCCGGCTATTTCTGAACCAGGCTTATGGTTTGGTAATTATAAATTTGCTAATTTTAATTTAAAACCGAGTTTTATTTATCAGCGTTCATGAGTTACATTTTATTGTAAAAGGTAGATCAGAGAATTTAATTGAATTAAAGTGAAAACGATCTGATTCGAAGAACATTTGTTTATTATTGTTTCCCAGAATCTTCACCAAATGTGGCGGTTAATAATTCTTAATTTTTTCAAGAGATGGCCCTGGAAAAAAAGGGTTGGTCCACGGCCCACAGTCTAACTTCTTATGTCATTTTGTAGCTATCACAATACGTTTCAAAATGCCATTGATGTTTAAGCGTTTTCGAATTAGCGCCATATTTTTTTCATGTGGTCAGGGTCGGACTGGGCTAGGGAAAAAGGCGCAGACCTTGAATTTTCAAAAGGCGCAAAAATTTTAATGAACCAACGTCAATTTCCCTTGCTTGTGTTGCATCTGGTTTGACAAGGTTCAACACATTCGCATAGTCCCAAGTATGAAAATGGGTTAATATTAAATCTCTAAGTCTAGATAAAGACTTCGAATATTCCCCGTGCATGTTTCAAGGTCCATCAAATCTACGCAATGCTACGCAATTTCCTAAAACGAATCATGTAATATCTAAAAGTTCCATCAAGTTGAACATAGATTAGCTTATAGTAAGACGACTGATATTAAGTGCGAAATTAAAAGGCTGAATTGATATTTTACTATAAAAAGCTTTCTACAGAAAAAGTACATTAAAAAAGTAGCTTTTCTCTTCACACTCAGAAATGATTACTCAGATTTCACGAATTTTTCTTTGTTTTTGACGAAACCATTTCCTGGGAAATGCTCCGTGCGAATATTTCGTCAAATTGATGAAATTACTTTCTTCACTTACTTGACGGTATAAATTTCGTCAAAAGAGGGCTGGTGGTGCCATCTATTGAACAGTTTGGAAGCTCCTGTATTTATTGACAGGGTGAAGAAAAGATTCACTTCTCGTTTTCCTCGGGGTGATTCGAACCCGCGGCCTTTGGCGTGGGAGACCATTGGTCTTTTGACCTCGCTATTGGGGACTTGTACAGACGTGCTTTTAGATTTATATAATGAATTCTGCTGCGTGTTTATATTTTTATAAGGTAGATTGTAATTTTATCGGTGCTGTTATAATTTCTGAAAGTTTTAAGTAAAGCTAATTTATTATTATGGTTTTCTCATGGTCAGTGAATAATTATAATATGGCTTGATTAAATAATTTATTAGTGAAATTTCCTTTGCTCAATGAATGATTATAATAAGGTCTGGTTAATTTGTTGCTCACAAATAACGAATTGTGAAGTGCGTGAGATTTTATCACTTTGAGTAGGTGGATAAGTTTTTAACATTTTACTGTTTATAAAGGGAAGAGGGATCAATAATATTTATTTTTAATTTGGTTGAAAACAGGATATACTTCTTAAATAAATTTAAAAAATATATATATCCTGGAAGTTTGAAATTTTATTGACCAAATTTTCTTTTTGAATGGTTTTGAAGAACACAGGAAATTTATTCTTTTCGAATTAAAACATAACGAACAACAACATACAAATAAATAAATAAATAAATAAATAAGCATTCCTAAAAATTTTAACACCTAAAAAAATAATTAATGAAACAATAACTAGCTATATTACAGTATTTTCTTAAAAGCACTAAAAAGTGCTGTTTTAAAATAAATTATTAAAGGACTAACATAAACAAGCAAATATCTGCAGGATTTGCGGAGGTACAACAACTGTTTCCTTAAAATGCATTGAGTCTGATCGTTATTGAGGCCAAACTTTCGTGAAATATTTGAGAGTTTACGTTTCGTTAAAAGTTCCGTGATGTTGATAGGAAATGATCGTCAAAAACGTTGAAATACAGCTCAAGGATTGCTGAATCGTCAAAAGTGAGAGTTTTATTTCTGAGAGTGTTAAAATCACTAAAATAATTGAATAAATTGACTCTTCTCAGCACACTCTTCCCATAATTTTCAAAATTCTTATCATAATTAGAGATAAAGAGAAGCATTTTAGTTTCCGTGATTGAGAGAAATATACCCAGAGATTGTATTCATGCAAGTTGCAGGACCCCCTGGCCAGCATTTTTTTATTCAAAATATCTATCATAATTTCTGAATAACAACAACGTTTATTAAAATAGCAATTAAAGCCTTTGTGCAGGAATATTAAAAAGCAGTAAACCAACGTTTAAAATGCACAAATAATGCGTGAAAAGCAGCAAACGTCTCAGCCTTGCTTTTTCTAGCACGCTGTTCCTTTTCCCCTATCTTGCACTGAAGAAGAATCTCGCTGTAGATTCGAAACAGCTGTTTGCTGCTTTTCACGCATTATTTGTGCATTTTAAACGTTGGTTTACTGTTTTTTAATAATCAACGTTTATTTAATGATATATTTTTCCGTGATTAAATTAAACATTTTTTTAATTAAAATATAAACTAGAATTTCCTAAGTTATTTAACCACGGAAAGTCTGTCATTAAATAAAGCGCAGAATACTAACCACAAATTATGGTGTCGATTCGGCGAATGAAAAAACGCCGTCCGCGTGATTCCACATCTTGCAGGATTGTAATCCAGTAGTTTCACCAAGTTTGTAGTCCTCGAAAAGAAACATAAGTTTTCACAATCAAAAACAAAATTCCCACAAAATGTTTTTTGCCTTCTGATATACATATTTCTTTCTTTTCTCAATTTTTTACAAAAAGCGCGGTTTCAATTGTAAGTGCATTGAAGGACGGCTTTAAAGGAGGTGGGGGCAAAGTACTAAAAGCTAAAGGACTGAAAATATGCAAAATATTTGATCAAAATCTAAAAGATATCGTTGAAAGAAGCTATGAAAAATCTCGCACAGGACGTCGTGGCTACTCAAGGGTGTCTGTTTTCTCTCTCAATTGCATGCAAAAATGTCCACTTTGGTTTCCGATCCTGGAATTATTTCGATGCATCTTTAATTTCTTTGTGATAACAAAAAATACCTTTCTTGTGCTATCTGTCTATTAACAGATTATCCGCAACGAATTCTCGAAATTTAGTGTACTAGTAAGAATGTATGTGTACAACGAGGAGAAAAATATTGAAGCGACTTGGGCACTTAAGGGCGTGAAGTTTTCACTGGAAGAGGGCGCACCGGCCCTCGGGCCGATGGGCCGGCGGGCCAGTCCGAGCCTGCATGTGGTAAACATGTTAAGTTTCCAGCCAAATAAAGAGCATGTACCCACGTTATTTTTGTTGTTCAATCAAAAGAAAAACGCGGGTGAAACCCGCCGTATACTTATGGAAACTTAGAGTGGCAATGTTCTAAAGCAAGATCAAAGTTTGACCCAGACCAGTCATCAACATCGACCGCAAAACCCAATCGCTTTGGAAAAAAGACAATGCTGTGCATTTGGTGCGATCAGAAGGTTGCGCCTACCACGAGCTTCTGAAATCAGCTGACACAGTTGATACCGTTCCAAACCCTCAACGAATAATCAATTTCAAACATACAGTGATCCAAAAGCGACCAGAATGTGCTACAAGACACGGAAAAGTGATTTTGCTGCACGACACACCCGTCTTCGCACACAGCGAAAACGGCTATAGACACCATTTTTATTACTCGACTGGGAAATCTTGCTCACCCGCCGTACTCACCAAACTTGGCTCCTTCCGACTACCACTTGTTTTCATCGATTCTCACGCACTCGCCATGAAACACTTCAACAATTACGGAGATTTCAAAAAATGGCTTGATGACTGGATCACCTCAAAAGATTCTGCGAGGGCATCTAGAACTTGTCAGGGAGATGGAAAAAATGTGTAGCCAGCGATGTCAGATACTTTGAATAAACTATTTCTCATCTTTTTTCAAAATTATAAGCGCTTTTTAACCCTTTCAAGGGCGGTGGCTAGAGGGTCTAGCCACCTAATTTTAATTCCAAAACTGACAAATGGCACCAAGAATATTTTAATAAAAGTTTGCTTTTGTAATGAAAGTGCAAAATAGTGGGTTTTTATTTTCTAAGAAATTCGTTTGAATTTTCTGGTGTCAGTCAATTCTTTCATCATTTTACGAAAAGAATTCTACTGCCCCTAAAAGGGTTTAAATGAAAAATTAAGAGTTATTAACCGCAATACCTAGTATGTCCCTTTCTGTATTTTACATTATAGAAGTGATATGAAAGGTAAGTTCTTCAAACACGATGATATTTATTATCTATGTCCACAAATCTGATTTTCTGGACGAGTTCCGAGAAGTAGATAAGTACAAGGTATAGTGCCAAAAGTTATAGATCAAAGGGAATTTTTTTATGCACTTTGTACAGTCTAATTTAAAATGTGCCCTCTCTGAGTAAAATGGAAGGAACTTGTTGCACCTCCCCAGACATTCACATATTAAGGGTGTATTCCGATCCAAACTGCTTATTTTCTGATTCATTTTAAAATTCATTTTTCTCTCAAACGCATCAAACTTGGAAATTCTCTTATTTAGAAACTATATAATGTGCGGTGCTTCTTAATTTTTTGATAAATGCAGAAAATACTGTAAAAAAAGCTGTCAAAGTTGGCGTTTTGAACCAAATTTTCCGAAGCGGACGATCTGGGAATGAAAAAAATGGTCATACTGAGAAAATAATTGTTTAAAAATCAAATTCTAATTAATTGAGCTGAAAATGAAATCACACGGCATGTTAAACATGTCTTCAGAAATCACCCCAGCAAGTTTCATGTTTTTACTTTTAAAAATGAGTCTGAAAATGTCTCAGAAAATTTTGAGCTGTTGAGGGTGGAAAAATATTTTTTCGAATACACCCTTAAGTTTTTCTCGAAAATTTAACCAGTATTTATTCTATTACATCTCAACTTACGCCCTCCGTTAAAACAATCAAGTATGCTTTTTGCAGATGGATCCCAGATCTGATGGTAGTTACGTCTTTATTTCAGCAAAACCGAAGTCTAAAATAAAATGCCATTATTATTATTATTGTTGTTATTGTTGCATTATTATTATTATTATTATTACTATTATTATTATTATTATTTCTAGGGAGCTCGGCCCCCTACGAGCTACGCTCGCCAACCCCCGTCCAGACACCGCAGACTCTAAATGCACGCTAATTTGATCGGCTTTAAAAAGATTTCGAAAGATTGAATTATAATTTAAAAAACAGTGGCGATCTCCCTATAAACGAATTTCTATTCATTTCTCTTTGATTGGGGAATTTTAACGCCAAATCCGCTGCGGTACTACTTATCCTGTCGACCAATTTCGCCAAATTATATAAATCGCCAAACCACTCGCCAAATTATATAAATTGATATAATTTTTATTTTAAATAACGAAAGAACAAATAAATTCGTACAACATTAATAAAAACACAAATAAAACGTCGAAATAAAAATAACTTGATGACGTATACACGTGTAACAACATTTCAAAATAAGCTAATATAAAAGGAATTAAGTAAAGAGAGTCTTTGTCTCCTGGTATTTTTTAACAAAGCGAAAAGAAAGTTCTTTTAAATGAGACATTTTAAATTAATTCTCAAAATATCAAATAAACGTCTAGCGCAATTTCTAAATTTAAACTTTTTTGCAATATTATTTTGTGTTCATTTTATGTAATAACTATAATGTGACGTAAATATGACGTAATTTCTCCTAAGACTTCTAACGCATGTTAATGAATTTATTATTTTACAATATCCTTTCTCTTTTAAAATTCACGTGTATACTTTTTATGACGTAATTTTTAATAAGTTCCTGCTTTTTACACGTAATTATTTAATTCTAATTTGAAAGTTTTTTTCCTGTTTATAATAGTCACGTGTAAATAAATTTTTAATTTGAAGCAAACATTATTGCTTGCACTTTTTATGCAGTTGGCAACAGTTTAAATTAGTACAATTTTCTGAAATCTGTAAAAAATATCTCTCGAAATGCTGAAAATCTGAATTTAAAATAGATATAAAACCTCGAAAAATGAGTCAAATTAAAAAAAATAAATCAATTCTGCACACCGGGAAATTATAACGTATAAAATGAACTAAAAATTATTAAATTACGATGTATAGTTTTTGCTACTATAAAACTTTTTTAGTGAACGATTTCGTCCAACTTTAGCATTAAATATCTCTTAAAATAATTCTTCGATTTGAAAACTGTCTGCATCAGCGTGTTTATCAAACATTTCTGTATAATACTATCGATTTTCATATTTTTGTATGCATTATTTTTCTTAATATTAACGAAGAAAGACCTCCGGTCACAAAAAATTCAAAACCGGCGGCGGCGGTGACAGCGGTAGTTACTTTTTTTTAGAATAGAGAGATTATTATTTAAACGGAAGTACCTTATTTAGGAAAATACCCTATGAAATCTTCTATAATATTTTTTTCTTAATTATTTCTGAGCGACTCTCCTTTCTTCCAGTTCTGCTTCTGCTTTTGAAATTTTTGAACAATCTTTAATCTGTAGAAGGATTGTTTTTCCGATACGTGTTGCTTTATGCTGTATTTTTATTTGAAATAAATTTTGTAGTTTATCCACAGACTAAAAAAAGTTCTCTTTACGCTATACCAGCATTGACATTCCAAACTAAGTTAAGCAATATGCTATCATTTTTTTTTTTTTTTTTTTTTTTTTTTTTTTTTTTTTTTTTTTTAAATCTATGTGTTAGTTTCGAGAATCCTTTGTTTGTACGCTATGAAGTTAAAAAAAAATGTTCTTATGCTGTAAAGGAAAAGTCGTTTCTTTGGAAAATTTTCTTAGCTTGTAATGTGGAGCAGCGTGAAGTTAAAATGCTACAGTCGAACAGTCATTATGTACGTAATTTGTTTCTGTTACTTTACATTTAAGAAATAATATTTAAACCACTTTAAATTCAGATAGCATCTATAACGCCTTCGATCATGAAAGCGTTTATACTATCTGAATCCACAAATCTGACTTTCTGGACAAATGAATTAGAATTATAGTTCAAAAAAGCTTAATTTTCCTCTATGTACTCTAACTCTACACAATCTAATTTAAAATATTCCCCCATTCATTAAAAACCGAAGGTGTTCGTTCCATTAACGAGGCGTTGCACCTGTCCAGACTTTCACGTTTTTCACATTTCTCGAAAACTTAACCAATATTTCTTCTGTTAAATCCTAACTTACGCCCTCCATTAAATCGGTGAAGGATGCCTTTTGCAAATGAATCCCGGCCCTGATGGTAGTTACGTCCTTATTTCACTAGCCCAAAACAAAAGAGCGAAAAATAGATTGGTTTTCTGGTTTGGCTTATTAAGGTAAAGATCCTGCGAAATCTCCTCTGATGAATGTTTTTTTCCTGAGAAGCAAACAAATAGCGCGGCCATTAGTATGCGTCTGAAGCTTGCCGCAAGTGAGTTTGCTCACGGAAACGAGGGATGACTTTTGAAATTTGATTGATTTTAATTTCCCACGCATTTCTGGCTGGCAGGAAATTGCTTGACTGGGTTGACAGATAAATTTTAAGCGTCGAAGAAAAAGTATCCCTTTCGGCTATGTTTATGCAAATTCATTCTTATTCAATTAGAAAGGGAGTTTCGATTTCCCAAAAGGATTGGAGTTTTCACAGTTGAGACAAAGCGTATAGAGGGAATGCAATATTTTATTCTGCTTTTTAAAAAAGAAGAGAAATTTGATCTCTCTGTTTATAATAATAACACGCTATTGCCAACTAGAATAGGCTTTTCAACACGATGAATACTGGCTTCCTCGATTAGGGCGGTTAATTAATACCGCGATATTATATCTCTAATCGAAACGTACAATGAATGAGAAAAAAATCTCTGCCAGCTTGGCCTACAGACGGCTACAGACGGCTACAGACGGCCTACAGACTTCGAAGATAAGTACTAATTTCATCAACAAAAACTAAATCAAGATTAGAGATAAACCCAGTTTAACAATTTTATCTGGCCACTTTTGACGAATTTTTGATTTCATTTTTCTGTAAGATTTGGTTTACTCAAAATCATGTTGAAGCAGTATTAAAAAAATATTTTTTTTTTCCCCCACACTCAACAACTCGAAATTTTCTGACATATTTACAGACTCATTTTTGAAAGAAAAAACATGAAAATTGCACGTGATTTTTTTAGAGAGATTTATAAGCGACCCGTGTTTTTATTTATATTTGTTGTTGTTGTTGTTGTTGTTGTTCAGTTAATTAGAACTTGATTTACAAACAATTATTTTCTATATTTGGGGTCTCAGTACGACCATTTTTTATTTATTTTTTGTTTGTTTTTGTTTCGAGCGCTATCGCTTCGGGAAATTCGGTTCAAAATGCCCCTTTGACAGCATTTTTGAAATGTATTCTGCCTTTATCAAGAAATCCACCAATACGGCACATTATATACAGTAGAACCTCTTTCATTCGAAATTCTTCTAACCGAAACTCTCAATTAAACGAAATCCATTTCAAAAGCTTTTTTTTTTTTTACTATCACATTACTTGTGTGCAAAATCTATTTTTTTAAACTACCATTTTGTTGTGTGCAAGCGGTCCTTTCCGAACTACGAGTTACGAGTACATATAAGTATTTTCGATCCCCTTCCTTAGAGTTCCTTTGAATTTAACTTGAGCTCCAGTAAGCTGCGGCGTGGAACAAAGAAAATGAACAAATTAGCAATTCAGGAAGCTTTTGAATGTTTTGCAAAAGGTTTGGCATGACTGGAGGAGCAGAAAGACACTGATACTGGTGAACTAATACTATTAAAAAGCTCCGAGATAGAGCTTCAAAGCAAAGGCAATCGAAACTGCGACAAACAAAACATTTTTTCAAACCCTTGTGATATATGTAAAAGGTACTTAATTTCAAAATTAAAATTCTGGTTATTTATTCTTGTTTCTATTTTGCTATTGCTTTATTTTTATTAAGCACTTGTTACCATAATATGAAATATTGCATATATTTCTCCTTAATCTTAAAATTGAAGCATTCTCGATTATCCAAAAATCTCGATTTTCCGAAAGATGATCAGTCCCAATTACTTCGGATAATCGAGGTTCTATTGTAGTTTCTGAATAAGAGAAGATGCCAATTGGATACGTTTGAGGGCAAAAATGAATTTAAAAATGAGTCGGAAAATAAGCAGTTTCGATTTGAGTACACCCTTGCGGCTCAACAAGCGCAAAACGTTTTGACATATTTACAAATTCATTTTTTAACGGAAAGATATAAAATTGGAAAGCGTGGCCATGGAAGCGATTTGGAATTGAACTGTTTTTTCCATTTTTTTTAATCAATCAATTACCTATTGAGTTATAAGCGAATTCGATCACGTGACAAACACGTTTTTCGCCCGCTTGAGTGCTCTATCTCCCTTCCCGCGGAAATTCGGTTCAAGAAGCCCACTTTGACTTTATTTTCTGAAAGATCTATTGCATTTTCAAAAACATGGAAAAAACATCTCAATTACATAGTTTCTGAAAACCAACACCAGCTAGTTTCATAAGGGTGTTCTCAAATCCAAAAGGGCAACTTTCTGACATAAGTTTTAATTTATTTTTGTTCGAAAATACATGAAACTAGCTGGTGTTGTTGTTCAGAAACTATGTAATTCATATGTTTTTTTCCTTTTTTTTCGCAAACGCAATAGATCTTTCAGAAAATAGTGTCAAAGTGTTTTTGAACTGAATTTCCGCGCGAAGAGAGAAAGAGCACTCAAGAGCGGGCGAAAAACGGGTTTGTCACGCGATTGAATTCGCTGATAACTCAATAGATAATTGATTGATCAAGAAATGGAAAAAACAGTTCAATTCCAAATTGCTTTCATGGCCAGGCTTTCCAATTTTATACCTTTCCGTTAGAAAATGAATTTGTAAATACATCAAAACGTTTTGCGCTTGTTGAGCAGAGCAGTTAGGAACAGCCTTTGCTGTTAGAGTTGGTCCCATCAAAAATTTTCCAATATGAAAGTTGTAGATAATATTAAGAAGAATAAATTTAAGCGGATTGGATATCTTGTGGATTGACGAAGTTGGGAATTTTTTTTTCTTCATCCCCCTCCCTTTTTTCAGGCAAGAGTTGGTGTTATTAAAAACTTGTCAATATAAATGTTGTAGATAGTTATTAAGAAGATTTATAATAAGTTTAAGTGAATTTCATATCTTGAGAATTGACGAAATTGTGAATTTTTTCTCCCTAAAAACCTTATTTTTTTTGTCCCTTGAGTCCATTTTTAATTTTATCAAATATCTGTGATGTATAATTTTTTGGCCCTTTTCCTAAAAGTAATAATAACTTTAAACTGATTTGATATGCCTTATAACTAAGAATTTATGTGGGTTTTTTCGCTTTTCACAAAACCCTCCCCATTTCCTCCCCGTTGGTCCGATTTTGCTCATTAACGAATTTCACCGAGATTTTCTGCCGCTTGATTTTTATGTGTCAATTTGGAAGAGATTTGTGCACAATGATGGAAGTTATCGTGTCCAGAATAAAGTGATACATAGATGGATAGATAAAGTTTTGAACTGGGGGTGGTTTTGTGTTCTAGGGCTCATGATCGGCGTAGATCTGCAAAACTTTTTCAGAAATTCGAACATACGGGAGAATGTAATAGGTAGTATATCTGACGAAGCTGACTAAAACTGCATAAATCCGCAGCCAACTTTCTAAAAAACCCAATATACATAAATAGATAATGTAATAATGTAACACTATACTACTTTTAATGTATTACTGTTACACTGAAAAAAAAAATGGGTTCTCAACATTGATATGATCGAATATCAAACATATTTACCGAATTAGAATGGTTTTATCAGTGTTCGCTTACTGTCTACAAATCTACATATATTTATATGTAATGGACTCATATTGTAGTAAATAAGTTATTTTTAACGGTAGTTATAAATTTTTTTGTATTATTTTTATTATTTACAAATCGATTTTATATAAAAAACAATTTGTTTTTATTCTTCAGAGAGCTTTTCGCTTTTTCTCTAAAACATCCTTTTACTTACCCATCATACGTAAGTGTAAGTCTTGTAATCGTTTTGAAAATCGAAAAAAAAAAATTATCACGGATTTACACGTTTCAGACACTGAAGATTTCGAAAAACATATTTTAGAAAAAAAAATTTGTCGTCCGTCTGTCTGTGTGTGTGTGTGTGTAAACGCCCTATCTCCCGAACAAATTGAGATAGAGACTTGAAATTTGGTGTATACTTAGTCTGTAATAATGCAGAAAAACCTATTGAATATCAGTAACCTCGATTATCCGAAACTATTTTTTTCGGACTCTCGAAATTTTCGTTCTGATAAAAGGTATATAAAAATTTTCGAAATTGTTTATTTTAAGGAGCGGATATAAAAAAAAATAAATAAACATAAATTTTGGATAAAGAAGGAAGTCAATCGGCTAATTAACTGCCGAAATATTTGTATTAACACTCTTCGATTTTTCATGACCCTGTATTTCATTCAAATTTCAATTCAAAGATGTATTTTAATTGGAAACAAGACGCTTAATCCGACGCAGTAAACTGTTAGTTAATATGATTAAAATTTTTGGAATTACAAGGATATTTATTTTACGCAATTCGGTACTACTCGATTATCCCATCGACCAAAAAACTATTAGTCCAGGCAATAGAGACCGTATAGGGGCCCCACCTAGCAAAATTCATGGTAGTTCTGGATTTCGACTCACTTTGTGTTTTTTGGGTCGCTGAATCCGAATTTTTAACTTCCCACCAAAATTTCCCCCGGTAACACCCCCAAATTTTGGTAAAATGCGTCCCAAATATGGTTTTTATTATTGTTTTAGGGAAAAAGTATCTAGAAATTCAGAAAGTAGACAAAATTTGCAACAAATTAGATACATGACATTATGACTTAGGATGAAGGGGTAGGGAGATCTGCCTCGGAACATGCGCGCGGTGCTGCGTGAACTAAGTTGCGCAATTCCACTTAACCACTCACACGTTTACATTCGCCCTCTCATCTCTCCTCCGAACTTTCTCTATAAGGTTTACTTTAAGTTTTTTGGGTCGCTGAATCTGAATTTTTAACTTCCCCCAAAAAATTTTTCCCCCGAAACCCCCCCCCCCCTCCCAAATAGTTGTTTTTAACTTACATTTCTTATTGTTTTAGGGGAAAAGCATTATGAAATTCAGAAACTAGACAAAATTTGCAACAAATAGGATGTATGTTGTATGACATTATGACGTAGGATGAACGCGGAGGTGGTGGGCTGCCTCTGAACATGCACTGCGGCGCTACGTGCACTAAGTTATGAAGTCCAGGTAATAGGGTATTTTACCTGGAAAAATTAATACTAGTTCTGAATTTCGACTCACTTTATGTTTTTTGGATCGCTGAATCCGAATTTGTAACTTCCCACCAAAATTTCACCCAGCAACCCCCCAAAAAATTGATTTTTTGAAAAAAATTGTTTTTTGAGAAAAGCGCGCGGGAAATGTTCCGAGGCAGCCCCCTCTCCCCGTTTATCCTACGTCATAATGTCAGATATCCTATTTGTTGCAAATTTTGTCTAGTTTCTGAATTTCGTAATGCTTTTTCCCTAAAACAATAAGAAATTTAAGTTAATAGCAACTATTTTTGGGGGTTTTCGGGGTGGGGGGGGAATTTTGGGGGTAACTTAAAAATTCGGATTCAGCTACCCAAAAAACTTAAAGTAAACTTTATAAAGAAAGTTCGGAGGGGAGATGGGAGGGCGAATGTAAACGTGTGAGTGGTTAAGTGGAATTGCGCAACTTAGTCCACGCAGCACCGCGCGCATGTTCCGAGGCAGATCCCCCCTTCCCCTTCGTCCTAAGTCATAATGTCATATATCTAACTTGTTGCAAATTTTGTCTACTTTCTGAATTTTTAGAGACTTTCCCCCTAAAACAATAAAAAAAATGATTTTTTTAATAAAAACCTTTTTTTTTGGGGGGGGGGGGGATTTTTGCAAGGCGAATGTTTCTCTGTGGAAAAATTTCGAAATATTAATAAATATATTATTGTTTCATATTTTAGATAATGTCAGTCCAAACAGGTGTAAATGACTTTTTCAACTGTTATTGAATGTGTAATTCTGTAGATAAAGTAATTTTGCTTCAAATTCCAGGTTATACGTTTGAAGCGGAATTTTTCACTGCACCTAAGGGACCGGTTTACAACTTTGTGTGTGTGTGGCGGGGGGGGGGGGGGGGGCTCCTTGCACCAATCCTTACAAGGGGATTGGGTAAAAAATATTAAAAAAGGTGCTCACTAAGATAACCACTACTGACTTTAATAATTTAAAATCTTATACTATAATACGAGCGAAAATTGTGTGTGTATGTATGTGTGTGTGAGAGAGAGTATGTAAATTTTATCTTAAAAACGACTCTAACGATTTTGACTAAATTTTGTATTTTACCATTTTCGGGCAGGAGAAGACGATTGGGCTAGGTCACATGTTCAAGAAAATTCAATGAGTGGGTCATTTTGGGTCATAATGGGTCAGGGTCAAGCTAATTATATCTAAAAAACTACTCAATCTATTTTAACTAAATTTTATATCCAACCGTTAGGGCACGAGAAAACTATTGGACTAGGTCACATGTTCGAGAAATTTCGATTAGTGGGTCAAATTTGGGTTACTTTGGGCCAAGCCAATTTTATCTGGAAAATAACTATAATGATTTTGACGAAATTTCCTATTCTATCTTTTTGGATTACGAGAAGACCATTAGGCTGCCATATGTTAGAGAAAATTCGATTAGTGTGTCATTTTTGGGTCACTGTGGGTCAAGCTAATTTTATCTGGAAAATAACTCTAATGATTTTGACGAAATTTCCTATTCTATCTTTTCGGGTCCAAGAATACCATTGGACTAGGTCACATGTTCGATTAGTGGGTCACAATGGGTCACAATGGGTCAGGGTCAAGCTAACCGATCTAAAAACGGCTCAAATAATTTTGACAAAATTTTGTATTATACCGTTTTCGGTCTTGAGAAGACCACTCGGTGTGTCACTCGTTCGAGAAAATTAGATTAGTGGGTCATTTTGGAGTCACTGCGGGTCAAGCTAATTTTATCTATAAAATGGCTTACATGATTTTGACTAATTTTTGTATCCTACCGGTTTTTGTTTAGCAGACCATCGAGCTTGAGTCACACATGTTCGAGTAGATTTCATTAGTGCGACATTTGGCCGAAAACTCGACTTTCAAGATTACGAATGCGAAAACACATACTCGGCGCCAAATGCAAGAATGTCACCAAATTTGGCTATATTTGTCGTAAAAATAGGCATTCAGAATGTGAAAGAATTTTTTTTTATATATTCTTAATAGGATAGGACTCGAGATACATGGTTAAACCAATCAGAATTGAGCTAAAAATGTAATTTGGAAGGACGAATGTCGAGTTGAACGTACAGCTAATTTTGACCGAGCTATGCTCGGTCATCCCCGCTTGTATCCATTAACACTACAACGCCGAGCAGTTGTCAATTCGAGACCGACCAGTGGACTAATTGTCGATTCGCACCAAAAATTTCTTCATAAAATAGGTTTAATATAAATGACACTGAAATAAGCTAAATACTTAAGTTAAATAATTTTAAATAATTTTTCTGGTCTTACATATTTTTATAAATGTTACGCAAACTTTCCCGGCATTCTAATGTTAAAAGATGAATAATCATGAAATTACTTTTAAATAATTATTTCACAATTATGAAATTTAAAAATGTAGGCGTTTTATAATAAATGTGCCGTGTCCTAAGAAGGCGGTAGCGATAGTCGAGGGTTTCTACTTCGAAGGCATAACGACTAATATTCTCGTAGAATATGACAACATGATTTTTATTTTTATAACAAAATAAAAGATATTCTTGAGTAAATAAAAGAAGCTATGTACACAACAATGTAATTTTGTTGAACAAAAAGTTTATGCATTAATCGAAATAGTGTTCATGAGAAGGTGGCAGCTCGTCGATTAAGTCCACATGGCAATGCACTATTCTACCGGCAGACCCTTGTCTTATTTTAGAGATTAAGATCTCTACACCGCGACGACACCCGGTGCCCTGTCGCCGCGGATCCCAGGTATAAGTCCCCGGTCCTAAGAATTGTAAACCTCGGCCCTTTCCGGCCTTCAACTTTTCTCCGGAGAGAACTTTCTCCTCTCAAAAGTCGCTCTTCTAACTCTAGCCAAATCTAATCTCCTCTTCATCCTCCTCTCGTATATATATCTCAATTATCTCCCTCTAAAAACAATAGTGAGTTTCTCAGCCACTAACTGTCCGTTCTTTTCAAAAACCTCCCAGGGACCTTTTCCGCTATCCCCTGAATGGACACCTGAAGAACCTCCTCTTTTTTTGCACACGGACTCTCTAATCATCTGTTCTCGTGAAAAGGTCTGTGAGTTATTTTCCCACGCTAAGGATCACAAGAGTTCCGACTGTTCCTTTGCATTAGCAAACTGTCACCGATTGTCAAATATCCAAGATCGATGGTGACTGATTAGTTTACTTCATCTTACCGTTCGGCTCAGCGGACTTTACCATATTTTTACTCTGTTTTAGAAATACATTAGTTCTTTCTATATGGCGAGTTTGATATAGCCCAAATCTTTACATAAATTTTGTGGTGCTAATTATCTTTTCTATGCAGTTTATATATCTGGAATGTTAAAGCACGAACAACTAATAATAAATTTTCTGCAATACCAAACTACAATTATTTAAAATGTTAAGGGGCTCTGCTTCCTACAAGCTATGCTCACCAACCCCCAAATAATCTGACGAGAACAGGAACAGGACTAAATAAGACTTAAAAATACAATATATTATTTAAATAATAAAGATCAAAGAAAATATTCACTATAATAAAGTAATTAAATGCGGATGTTTCACAAAATATACGATGTTATAAAAATACAATACGAACACAATAGAAGGTAGGATGAAATGTAAAATTCCGTCAGATGTTAAAACTACATTCAGATTTTGGACAATAACTGAAAAATCTTCAGCAGCATTTGGGGGCCTCAAAAAATCAGGGGCCCTGGACCCGTGTCCCAAACGTCCTGCTGTGAATCAAGCGCTGTAGCAGAACCACACTGTAAAAAAATGCGACATTTTTACAGTACAAAGTACTGTTCATCTCGCGTACAAACTCGATCACAGTGAATGTGCTGTATCTTTCTTTGGTTTCCTGACTATATTAGCATGGAAAATACAGTAGTTGCGTAAAATTAACAGCACAATGTTTTGGTTGGACGCCAGCAGTTTGTGCTGTAAAAAAATGCGTCCAAACTGCCAGCACATTGTGCTGTTAATTTTACGCAACTACTGTATTTTCCATGTTAATATAGTCAGGAAACCAAAGAAAGATACAGCACATTCACTGTGATCGAGTTTGTTCTGGCAAATTTGCAGTGGTTTTTTTACAGTGCAATAATTAATGTTGGGCAACATTAACTTACAACAGCCATTGAAAGATAAACTGTCTAATTTAGACAATCATTTATATATACCTTCATTAAAATTAATCTTTTCTGGTCTGGTCGTTGTTCAATTTAAATTGCGCAATAGGTTACAGAAAGAAAAAACTGACAAGCTTACATTTTTCGGTTATGTTCAAAAAATGTGAATAAAAAAATTTTTTTTGTTGTGTAAAACATAAATTTTTCTTAATATTTTGCCCTATAGTTTTTTTTTTTTATTTTTATGAATGTACAAAAGCAAATTGCTTCAGTTTTTGGAACTTACGTCCTCGAACAGACAAGTTTTGTTACAAATTAAATGTATTTTATGTGAGTGAAATACGGTGGTATTCAACCCATTTATGCCTGAATTTTCGTTTTCTCAAATTTGCTAGTAAAATCACTTTAAAATGTTGCAAAATGAACTGGAAAAATACTAAAAAAAATTACGCTAAAACATTATTGTATTTATTTGATAAAATGCAAACGTACTAAATAAGGCAATACGCATAATATTTATAAGAATACAGTATGCATAATTATATGTTTTGTCTAAATTTATATAAAATAAGCTTTTAAATTGTATGTTATATACTATAATTAGTATTTTTATGAACTACTAAAAATTATATTTATTTCTTTTCAGAGACTAATAACATTAGGAGTATTATTATTAATAAACTAAGAATAATCGTATTTTAGGTTTTAAAACTTTATAATCATCTTGAAAAAGACTTTACATAAATAACTGTCCCTTAAATGGCTAATAAAAGTATGTACTCATTCGTGCCAAGCGCCCTGTATTTTGTACGTTACAAACATGCATAAAAAATAGGCTTGAATAGGCAATTTCAGAATTAAAAAAAAATACGTATTTCAAAAAAAGTCTACAAGTTAAGATTATGACTTATTTATTTGGATCGTTGATAGAAAGAAATCAAATAAACTTACTTTTTTCATTTCGCCATCTTGAAAAATGAAAAATCTATAAACACCGAAAAAAGCCTTCATTTTAGCAAATAAATATCCATCTTAGTCTATCATCTCTCGGTAACAGATAAAGACATGTATGGATAATTATTTCATACAATTTTCATGTTATTAAAAAGAAAATTATACAAATGTATTAATATTTGAAGCGTCCCAAAAATGGGACGCCAGGCATAAATGGGTTAACTGTTTATATCAATTTTAACCTAATTATATTTTGTAATTAAATAAATGGAAGTATTTCTGAAAATTTGCTCTAATGGTACCAAGTGTAACAATGGACGTTCCCATACATCAAAATATCGGATATTTACGAACTCTGGTCTGTATCATTGCTCTTTACTGCTGCAGAAAACTTATATTTCCTTCGTAAAATATTTGACACGCGATTTTTTTTTCTTCTCTGTTCGCCGAACCGCATAAATAACGAGTCTATATTTGTAAGTTCTTCTAATTATAAGATAAAATCAAGATTAAATTTCACCAGTCCGAAAAACAATGGCAATCGAGACAAATTTGTAATTTCCAGCCGAATGCAACATGCACCCGCTTGAACGCATCAGCCATTTACAAGAGATTCGTATCAGCCTGCAAAGTGTACCGTAATGTACCACTAACAATAAAATGACCGAAAGGCGCTCGTGCGCCAAGCCGACATTTCCTGTCGTCTCTGACTTGAATGCAAATGAGCTTCGCCTGTTGCTCGGTCCGACTTCATTAGGAGCAACAGGTTTTCTTTCGAAAGCTTTGGACGTAATTAAGAATTTCGCGTGAGGCGATCTCTCTTCTTTATAGACTGTTAATTTTAAAAGGATACATGTGAATAACGTTTAATAGGCGTTTCTCAAGTCCACTGCTGCAACAAGCTCGAAACTTTCTGACCCATTTAATGACTTGTGTTTAAAAGTAAAGGCACAAAATTTTCCAGGGGTGACTAATAGAAGTCATTAGGAATTAAAAGACGTTTTCCATTTTTTTTTTTTTTTATAAATAAATTATTTATAGAGCATTAAGTTATTTATAAATTATTATATATTATAATAAATTATTTATAAATTATTTATAAGCGATCTTGGTCACGTGAAAACCGGTTTTCCTTCCTTCGCTGAATGGTATTTTCCTTATAAAACGCCAACTTTGACAATATTTTCTGAAAGGTCTTTTGCGTTAAGGATGTTCTCAAATCGAAAAGGGCAAGTTTCTGACATAAGTTTTAATTTATTTTTGTTCGAAAATGCATGAAACTAGCTGGGTTGTTGCTCAGAAACTATGTAATTGAGCTGTTTTTTCAATTTTTTTGCAAACGCAATAGATATTGATATTTCGGAAAATAACGTGAAAGTGGGCGTTTCGAACCGAATTTCCGCGCGAAGGGAGAAAGAGCACTCAAGAGCGGGCGAAAAATGGGTTTGTCACGTAATATCGCATATAAATCAACAGGTAATTGATTAATCAAAAAATGGAAAAAATAGTTCAATTCCAAATCGCTTCGATGGCCAGGCTTTCCAGTTTTACATCTTTCCGTTAAAAAATGAATTTGTAAATATGTCAAAACGTTTCTAGCTTGTTGAGCAGAGCAGTTAAGAACAGCCTTAACCAAAAAATGAAAAAAGTCTTCCGATCACATAGTTTCTGAATAATAACACCTGCCTTAAAACTTGTGTCATAAAGTTGTCCCTTTGGATTTGAGAACTGTTCTTAAATCCAAAAGCTCAAATTTATGACATAAGTTTTAATTTATTTTTGTTCGGAAATGCATGAAAGTGGCAGGTATTGTTGTTCAGAAACTATGTAATCGAGCTGTGTTTTCCGTTTTTTTTTTTGCAAACGCAATAGATCTTTTAGAAAATAGTGTCAAAGTGGGCGTTTTGGACAGAATTTCCGAGCGAAAGAAGAGTAACCACTCAAGAAAGGGTGAAAACCGTCTTTGTCACGTGATCAAAACCGCTTATAACTCAATAGGTAATTTATTAATACAAAAATGGAAAACACAATTCGATTCTAAATCGCTCCCATGACCAGGCTTTCCAATTTTATACCTTTCCGTTAAAAAATGAATTTGTAAATGTGTCAAAACGTTTTGCGCTTGTTGAGCAGAACAGTTGAGCCTTAACAGAAAAATTTGAACATTATATACGCAGAAAAATTAACATTTTTTCCCCCTTTTAAAATTGAGTTCTATTGTATTTAGTAAGAACTATCTCTAAATAATAGAATACTATCAACAAAAATCTTGTACAATCTTAAACGCACAAAAATAAAATTTGAAGTTTCACATAGGCAGAGCAATGGTAAAGAGAGGCAAGTTAATTACACTTACAAAAAGTGAGAAATAACAAGGGATATGACAGAGGAGTGACGACAGGAGAATGACAAAAAGTAAGGATAGCTGCTGTACTATCATAACTATGTACACAAAAATGAATTGCATTTAAATATAACTTTAAAAACTCAATACTTGAACTTCCATTAGAAAATCAAGACAAATAAAAGTGTCAGGGTAATGACATCAATAAAAATACTTATCAAGAGATAGCTTGACATCTCTAAGCATTACTTGTCCATGCTTGCTTCTGAAAAAAGAAAAAAATCAAGATAGCTTTCTCTGATGATACCACTGTTCACAGATGAAATTCTACAGTAATATGACTGTTGCCAGATGTTAGAATCATTCCTTTCAGTTTATGGCAGGGGAATGACAAAAAACCAAAGAACATTTTTTATTATTTTTTCAGAAAAATACAAACCATAATAATTCTTTATTGTTTAATTTTTTTACTATATTATATGATAGTTTTTAATAATTTAAACGATCGAAAATATATTTCGACGCTCAACTTTTAAGGTGGTTCTCAACTGCACTGCTCAACAATTTTCTGGCACATTTACTAACTCCTTTTTAAACTTAAGGGAGTTCTCAAATCCAAAAGGGCAACTTTCTGACATAAGTTTTAATTTATTTTTGTTCGAAAATGCATGAAACTAGCTAGTGTTGTTGTTCAGAAACTATGTAATCAAGCTGTTTTTTCCATTTTTTTTTTTTTTTTTTTTTTTTTTTATCTTTCAGAAAATAGCGTCAAAGTGTCCGCGCGAAGGAAGAAAGAGCACTGAAGATCGGGCGAAAAACGTCTTTGTCACGTGATCGAATTCCCTTTTAACTCAATAGGTAATTGATCGATCAAAAAATGGAAAAAACAGTTCAATTCCAAATCGCTTCCATGGCCAGGCTTTCCAATTTTATATCTTTCCGTTAAAAAATGAATTTGTAAATATGTCAAAACGTTTCGCGCTTGTTGAACAGAGCAGTTAAGAACAGCCTTAAAGGGTGTATTCGAAAAAATATTTTTCCACCCTCAACAGCTCGAAATTTTCTGAGACATTTTCAGACTCATTTTTAAAAGTAAAAATATGAAACTTGCTGGGGTGATTTCTGAAGACATGTTTAACATGCCGTGTGATTTCATTTTCAGCTCAATTGATTAGAATTTGATTTTTAAACAATCATTTTCTCAGTATGACCATTTTTTTTCATTCCCAGATCGCCCGCTTCGGAAAATTCGGTTCAAAATGCCAACTTTGACAGCGTTTTTTACAGTATTTTTTGCATTTATCAAAAAATTAAGAAGCACCGCACATTATATAGTTTCTAAATAAGAGAATTTCCAAGTTTGATGCGTTTGAGAGCAAAAATGAATTTTAAAATGAATCAGAAAATAAGCAGTTTGGATCGGAATACACCCTTAAAGAGACAAAATTGGCAGGGATGCCTATTGAAGCGATTTCGAATCGAAAGGAAGTTTTTTTTTCTTTTTTTTTTTTTTATAAATTATTTATAGTGTTATAAGCGATTTTGGGTTATGTGACAACCGGTTTTTCTCCTCTCTTTGGCTGTGTTATTCTCCTTTCGTCCGAAAAATTCGGTTCAAAACACCCACTTTGGCGGTATTTTCTGAAAGATTTTTTACGTTTACCAGAAAAATGGAAAACGTTTTTCGATAACATAGTTTCTGACTAACAACACCTGCCAATTGCATGCATTTCCGAACAAATAGGAATTTAAACTTGCGTCATAAATTTGCCCCTTTAGATTTGAGAACAGCCTAAAGAACCTCTTTTGTGCTGAGGAATAACATTTTGTTATGTCGTAACTCAGAATGATATTTAAAAGTGTAAAATTACCATATTAATCATTTTTGAATTATTTAATTGTTTCATTTTAACTTATTTCAACGATGTTTTTACTTAAATTTCGTTTTGATGTCAATCGCGGTTGGTTTGTTTACAAAGTAACGATCTTTGTGTTGGGTAAATTAAAGTCAGTTAAAAGTAAATAATTAAGTGTTATAAAGTATTATTGTTAAAGTATTGGCACAAAATTTTATAAAACCTTGGGGATGAATTCACACTGTCCACCAAAATTGATTTTTCAGCTTAATAGAAAATAACCTGTGTTGTATTTATGTACCGTAGCGATCGATTGATCGGAAAGATGGTTGACTTATTGATGCTTGTCAGGTGGAAATTGCGCGCTTTCCTCTTGTCAATTGTTAATTTTGATAATTATTATTTTCAATTGGTTGTATTGTGTGTAATAATTGCAGAATGGTTATTTTAAAATGTGCAAGTAATAATAACAGCTACTGAAATACAAATAATAATTTTTGGAGTGTAAACAATAATTGGAACTACTGGTGTTTTAATAAATTTTTGGAAGCTACTGGAGAATTAAATAAGATAATTTTCTTTATTAACATGTTTTTTTTACCTTTCTATTTTTGTGTAACTTCTTTCCATTTTCCATTTTTCATCTTTTTTCTATTTTATTGACGTTGGCAACAATGACTACTCAATCGTTTCCCCGCCAAAAAGCATAGCGTCGTCACGGACAAAAAGTTCGTTACAGGATGTGTGACATCACAGCCCGCGTATGAATATCTCTGAATTTTTAAAATTTTAATAAATAATTGTCTTTCAAGGAGACAGGTCTTCATGTTTCAAGTTTAAATGTAATAATTGCTCTAGAATCCATGTGCCTTACAATAATGGGATAGGCATTTTTTCATACTACAGTGTTTTCATACGCACTATGTTTTTAATGCGGAGTGTCAACAGAAGATTTGAGTAAAAGGTGAAGTCACAGGGAGTTGGCGGTAAATTTGGGATTCTCTGGAAGGACGTGAAGTGGAGAGAATCGTTTTGTGAAGTCGTCGGAGTAGAAACCAATATGCCATGGGGGCCCCCTTTTCTTTGATCGAGATGAGTAAATTCCATCTTCCTTTCCTAATTTTCTTTTAAGGCTGTTCTTAACTGCTCTGCTCAACAAGCACAAAATGTTTTTACAAATTTATTTTTTAACGGAAAGGTATAAAATTGGAAAACCTGGCCATGGAAGCGATTTGGAATTATTATTTCTTATTGAAATGTTCTACGTTTACTATGCAAATTCATTATAAGTAAAAATTTAGAAGAAAATAAATAGTTAGAGAGATAAAATGTCAAGGGTACGGTAAGGAAAATTAAACACGCAAGTTTAACTTTGTTCCTCAGTTAAATAAAATATTATTAAAAATCATCGCTGCTGACAATTTTTTTTTCTTTCTTCTTGAATCATTAAGGCATTCTTCTATAAATTTAAAATGTTATTTTATTAAGTTTAATTTTACCAGATTTTTATTCCTGAAAGTTAAGGCTGTTCTTAACTGCTATTCATTTTTTAACGGAGAGATATAAAATTGGAAAGCCTGGCCATGGAAGCGATTTGGAATCGAACTGTTTTTTTTTCCATTTTCTGATCAATCAATTACCTATTGAGTTATCAGCGAATTCAATCACGTGACAAACCCGTTTTTCGCCCGCTCTTGAGTGCTCTTTCTCCCTTCGCGCGGAAATTCGGTTCAAAACGCCTACTTTGGCACAATTTTCTGAAAAATCTATTGCGTTTGCGAAAAAAAGGAAAAAACAGCTCGATTACATAGTTTCTGAACAATAACACAAGCTAGTTTCCTGCATTTTCGAACAAAAACAAATTAAAACTTATGTCAGAAAGTTGCCCTTTTGGATTTGAGAACACCCTTAATTATTAATTTTCAAGCATGCTAAGTAACTTCACTTTTTTTTTTTTTTTTTTTTTTGTATTTTCTAAATACAGGGCCTTAAGCCTTGTATATGCATTTTTCGATCACTCCAGTAGCTCCTTACATAATAATTATTTTAGGGATGTTAAACTTAATAATTATAATTGAATTAAGCAATAACATATTGTAATATGTAACAATTTTTAAGATAATAATGGTTTTTAGTAATTGAAGAACGAATATAATTTTTAAATTGAATGTTATGGAATGGACATTGTATTAAGTCTGTACAGAATCTGAAAATTTCAATGTGAAATCTTGTTAGTAATTGAACTTATTTTGTAAAAGAATAAGAGATGAATTAAACTTAAATTTTGTCATCCCTAATGTTGCTTGTTATTACTGCAGTGTACATCTTTAAATTGTAAGTTCTATTTTTCAGGTAATGCAAGTGAATTTGCTCACATTAGGGTGGGGTCTTTTTAAGAATAACTTGGCAGAAATAATTTTATTCTTGATGTTAGTTAAGATTGTTTTTGGACCTTAAGGATAGGTTTAAGTATTGTTATTAATTTTTGTATAGTGTTTAGGTAATTCAATGAGTTTTTAGTTTTCATTGTTTTCTTGAATGTAATTGTTTCTGCTGAGTTCTTGGATTAAATTGAAGTAAAATTGTCCCTTGAAGAAGTCAGTGTTGAATGCTTCACAACACCATTCAACTTAATTTTTGTTAATTATTAAATTTAATTGTTTTGATATTTAATAAAGGTAGTATAGTTAGGAAAGTAATAGTTATGATTTAAATGGGATTAGTGTTTAATGGAATAAGTGTCATACAAGCGATTGTGTTTTAATGGGATAAGTTAATTGTTTAAGTTATGGTTTCAGGAAGTTAATGAATTATGCTTCATGTCAGTAAAAGAGTAATAATTTAATTTTTTATTTTTGTGTTGTTTTTTATCACAACATTCCTCCTTCTTACAATTTTGTTTTCTCAATTTGAATTGTGGGATTGATTTTGTTGTGGTAAGACACAACAATTTATCACATCAAAACATTCATTTAATTGATATATATTTCTAAATAATATATTTTATCTCGATATAGAAACATAAAGACATGTGAATAACGTATTATTCTAGCATTCTGTTTCATTTTTATACATTTTATTCATTATTTTCTTTAAGCGGGCACAACATTATTTTTAGCTATTTAGGAAAAATGATCCATAATCATTTGTTACATAGTTAGAGATCATGTCGAGCATTTCATTTATATGATACAATGCAAATAACATTATTTTTATTCAATTTGCTGTAGGTTCCCTAATTTGCGTCGTGATAAATTTTCACTGAAAAATATGCCAAACACGTACTTTATATCAACGAAATTCAAGAAAATTCATCAAGTATTTCTCTAAATATATTCGACAAAATGTTTACAATCGCAAGTGTCGGCTTGTTTTTTATCCCTTGCTCAACAAAATCGAAGGATTCTGACATATTTTCTGACTCATTTTTTAACATAAAGGCACAAAATTGGCAGACCTGACTATTGTAGCGATTTGGAATCGAATTGCGTTTACCGTTTTTTGATAGATAAATTATTTATCGAGTCATAAGCTATTTTTGTCAAGTAACGACGGGTTTTTTCTTCTTTCTTGCAAAGAAGCGTCGAGAATTTGCGTCAAAACGCCCACTTTGACAGTATTTTCTGTACAACGACCTTTTGGATTTACCAAAAAATGAAAAACGTCTTTCGATTACATAGTTTCTGAATAACAACACCAGCCAATTTCATGCGTTTCTGGAGAAAAAAGAATTAAGAAATGCATCAGAAAGCAGGCGCTTTGGATTTGAGAACAACCTTAAGGCTGTTGTTCTCAATTCTAAAAGGGCGACTTTATGACATAAGATTTAATTTATTTTTGTCCAAAAATGCATGGAACTAGCAGGTTTTGTTCAGAAACTATGTAATCAAGCTATTTTTTCCGGTTTTTTTTTTTTTTTTTTTTTTTTTTTGCAAACGCAATAGATTTTTCAGAAAATAGTATCAAAGTGGACGTTTTCAATCGAATTTCCGCGCGAAAGAAGAATAACCACTCAAGAAAGGGTGAAAAACGTCTTTGTCACGTGGTCAAAATTGCTTATAACTCAATAGGTAATTTATTTATTAAAAAAAAATGGAAAACACAGTTCGATTCCAATTCGCTTTCATAAGTCCTTCCAATTTTATATCTTTCCGTTAAAAAATGAATTTGTAAATGTGTCAAAACGTGTTGCGCTTGTTGAGAACAGGCTTAAGGCTGTTCTTAACTGCTCTGCTCAACAAGCGAAAAACTTTTGACATATTTACAAATTCATTTTTTAACGGAAAGATATAAAATTGGAAAGCCTGGCCATGGAAGCGATTTGGAATTGAACTGTTTTTTCCATTTTTTGATCAATCAATTACCTATTGAGTTATAAGCGAATTCGATCACGTGACAAACACGTTTTTCGCCCGCTCTGGAGTGCTCTTTGTCCCTTCGCGCGGAAATTCGGTTCAAAAAGCCCACTTTGACATTATTTTCTGAAAGATCTATTGCGTTTGCAAAAAAATGGAAAAACAGCTCGATTACATAGTTTCTGAACAACAACACCAGCTAGTTTCATGCATTTTCGAACAAAAATAAATTAAAACTTATGTCAGAAAGTTGCCCTTTTCGATTTGAGAACACCCTTAAGAAAATTGTGGGTTTGGGAACGATTCGCATGAACTTTAGTTCCTGTTTTATTGTAAATTCCATGCATTTAAAATGATTTTATTTATTTATTTATTTATTTTTCGTGACAACGGAAAGAATCTCGTAATTTTGAAAATAAAAGTCTCACTGATCATATCACTTATTTTGTTTGAAGCCCTTCATCATGTAGTATAACGATTCAGTTTCCGGCTCTCAACAAATGTTAATAACTGAGAGACAGCTAAAAGACATTTGTCAATCTCTCTTTTTTTTTTTTTTTTTTTTTTTTTTTTTTTTTTTTTCCAGCACATATGCTGATCTGCAGCACTTAAATTTATTTCATCCGTCATTCATATTCCTGCAATAAATACCGTGAGACACCCATTATAAAGTATATGCATGGATTAATTTAATGCAATATGCATTGTTTTCAATCAATGCAGTCGCTTTTATTAATGGCGGCCTTTCATGAATATGGTAATTTAGAAAATCTTATAACTGGTTCCCATTTTCGCATTATTGTTTAGAATTTTATAAATGTCATTTGAATGATTTATAATCCGATGTTCTCCCGGTGAAGTACTGGGAGAAATATATAGTTTATGTCACCGTTTGATGGAAAAAATTAAAATGTTAAGAAAATGAGAGTCGGAAATACAGAATATACTATATCCTATCTTAAAACAAAATACAAGTGAATAATTGACTGGCAGCTCTGGTTGTTTGTTTGTTTTTTGTTGTTGTTGTTGTTGTTTTAAATATGTAAGAAATGCAGATAAAAGTTCTCAGAAATTGAATAACGAACATTCAATATATAAAAAACCAGATACAGTAGTTGCCATGAAAAATATGGCATATTCTACATATATTCATATTATATTAATTTTAACAGAATTATTCTAATAGACGCTTTCAGTGAGACGTCAATCACGACGCTTTGGATGAAAACTGACTCCAAACAAGCGGTTGCTCATTTCTTTTTAAATATAAATCGCAAAAAATGTTACCACTACATATCAAGTATTAAAACACGTATGTGAGATATAGATAGAACATACAGCTATAATATACAAACAAAATAGAAAATACAACATAGCAACCGTTTATTTGGAATCAGTTTCTAACCAAAACGTCATGACTGACGTCTCGACTGAAATCGTCTATTGGTAAATAAACCATACAAGTTGTAATTTTCCAACTCAGTGAAAAATGTGTCCAGACTATGATTTGAAACAGGGACCTTTTACCGTAAGCTGACAATGCTCTGCTAAGAGCTATCTTGGACAAATCTGACCGACCTTTCCCTATCAGAGAGCCTTATTAGATTATGCTATCTGGTCTGATATCTGAATCAGTTCAGCAGAATAAATTGCAGGGTATGGCACTCCAAGTAACGTTGGATACGTAATTACACTACATTAATTTTAAGGCTGTTTTTAACTGCTCTGCTCAACAAGCGTAAAATGTTTTGACACATTTACAGATTCATTTTTTAACGGAAAGATATAAAATTGGAAAGCCTGGCCATGGAAGCGATTTGGAATGGAACTATTTTTTCCATTTTTGGATCAATCAATTACCTATTGAGTTATAAGCGAATTCGATCACGTGACAAACACGTTTTTCGCCCGCTCTTGAGTGCTCTTTCTCCCTTCGCGCGGAAATTCGGTTCAAAACGTATACTTTAACACTATTTTCTGAAACATCTATTGTATTTGGAAAAAAAATGGAAAAAACAGCTTAATTACATAGTTTCTGAACAATAACACCAGCTAGTTTCATGCATTTTCGAACAAAAATAAATTAAAACTTATGTCATAAAATTGCACTTTCGGATTTGAGAACAGCCTTAATCTATTAAAAATATCGTTATAATATATCAGAAAGTTACCCTTGAACCTAAGCAATTTCAATATAATGCTCTTAATGTGTTTCAAACTATGATGCTTTATCCTGATGAACGTGAAGAAAGTGACTTAGAAGTGTTTTTTTCCGACTTACGAGTAGAATTACAAAAGCGATTAACAAGTGAAATTCATGAAAAAGCTGCTATTAAATGGTATTTTGTGGTAAAAATATTATTTGAACGTATAACTAATTACGAGGAGCTGGAAGAAATTCAGTCCTACTTTCGATATGTTTCACAGAACTTGTTGAAGATAGTATACAACAACATTTAGAAGAAGGTTTTTCAAAGATTAATAAATCCTTTGAAGAATTTCTGCAAAGAGGTTCTGGGTGGAAACTTAGAAATATTCATCAATTAGAATTGAAGATTGGCAAATTTCATCCTCTTGCTGCAAGTTCATTCATCTCTCTACCGAAGAAATTAACTAATAAAAAAGCCGTGCTCAATATAAACAATGAAGACAATAAATGTTTGGTGTGGTGTCTTTTGGCATTTAAACTCAACTTAGATTTTTCAAAACATCCAGAACGGCTTTCTCATTATCAACCTTATGAGAATGATATTAACTTAGGTAATATTGAATGTCCTGTTTTTCTTCTGAAGGTACCTATTATTGAACAACTCAACAATTTCCGTATTAACGTATTCGGATATCAAGAGGATGAAGTTTGCCCCCTCTATATATCTCCTAAAGAAGATTATGATGTGATTAACTTATTATTGATTAGCGATGGGGAAAAGCAACACTATTGCTTAATTAGAAGTTTTTCAAGACTTTTGGGTTATCTCACTAATCATAAAGCTGTCGCTTATTATTGTTACCGATGTCTTCATCGGTTTTCAAGAGAAGACTTATTGAAAGATCATAGTAAATATTGTCGTCAACACACAGCGCAACATATAAAGATGCCTAATCCAAACGACAACATACTCAAGTTTACAGGCATTCATCTACAACACCCCGTCACCTATACAGGGATATGCAGACTTTGAGAGTCTTCTTATACCCATTGCATCAGCCTAACGCCTGTTCTAAATTATCTTTTATTGAAAAAACAACTTATCATTTTCCATGTGGATACGCTTATGTTATTATTGGACCTGTTGGAAGATGTGTGAAGGAAGCTCAAGTATATCGAGGTAAAGACTGTGTTGAAAACTTTTTAAATCGGATGATTCGAGAAAAGGACATATTAGGACAAAAGTTATTAAATATAAAACCTATGAAGCTTTCTCCCGCTGAAGAAAAGGCATTTCAAGAAGCAAAGTTTTGTTCAATTTGTAAACAACCATTAGATGAAAAACGTACACGTGACCACGATCACCTGTCGGGTGCTTATAGAGGTGCGGCTCATGTGGCATGTAATTTGAATTTTAAGCAATGTAAAACAATTCCTGTTATATTCCATAACCTGAAAAACTATGAAGGACATCACCTAATGCGTAAATTAGGAAAATTCAAAGACTATGCAATCGAAGTCATCGCAACCACTTTGGAGAAATATATCTCCTTTAAATTAAGAAAGCCTTTATGTTCTATCCAGATGGTCTTTTTAGATTCATTCCAATTTTTACCCACCTCATTAGAAATACTTGTTACAAACCTTGAACCCGAGCAATTCACCATACTTGAAGAAAATTTCCCAAAAAATTGTAATTTGCATATGCTTACAAGAAAAGGGCCTATGACTATGACTATTTAACCCCTATAACTATTTAACATCATTTCAAAAATTCGATGAAACGAAACTACCCCCGCCTGCAGTATTTTTTAACAGCCTCACAAATGAAGATATTCAAGATGAAGACTATCAGCATGCTTTGAACGTATGGAAAACCTTTAATATACAATCCCTGGGAGAATATCATGACCTTTACGTGAAGACCGAAGTTTTACTCCTTGCCAATGTGTTCCAAAATTTTAGAAAACTTTCTCAGCTGTATTACAATATTGATCCTTGCCACGTCTACACCGCACCTTCACTCGCATGACAAGCTTGTTTGAAGATGTGTGAAACACCTTTAGAGTTGCTCACTGATATTAATATGCTGCTTATGATCGAAAATGGGATACGTGGTGGAATTAGTATGATTAGTCATAGACATGCCAGAGCGAACATCCCCAATATGCCCGATTTTAGGGAAAATGAAGCACCCAGCTACTTCATGTACTGGGATTCTAATAACTTGTATGGGTGGTCTATGTCCCAATTTTTACCTTTGGGAGGATTTGAATGGTGTACGACAAGTCATATTACAGAAGTGTGGATTCTTTCTCTATCTGATGATTTTGAAATTGAATATATTTTTGAGGTGGATCTTAACTATCCACAGGAACTACATCCACTTCACAATGAATATCCGCTAGCTCCGGAACGATTGACCGTAAACGAAGATATGCTTTCTCCATATGTTAAGTCCCTTCTCAATAATCGAAAATTTAAAGGAACCCCTAAACTCATCCCAAATTTAAACGACAAGCAAAACTATATAGTACATTATCGTAATCTTAAATTTTATTTACAACATGGATTGAAAATGACAGCCGTGCATAAAGTTCTTAAATTTAAACAGGCTCCCTGGTTGCAGAAGTATATTAATTTTAATACCGAAAAACGAAAAGAGGCGACCTCAACTTTCGAGAAGGACATTTTTAAGTTACTCAATAACTCCGTTTTTGGTAAAACTATGGAGAACCTTCGGAAAAGAAGAAATATTCTGCTTTGCAACACTGAAAAAAGGGCAAAGAAATTAATAGCCTCCACTGCATTTAGAGCATTTAAAACATATGATGGAGATCTGACTGCGGTGAAAAGGCTGAAAAACAGTTTAACTATGAACCGCCCTGTCTACGTTGGATTTGTCATTTTGGAGCTTTCGAAGCTTCATATGTACAAATTCCATAATGGTTTTGTAAAATAAACATATAAAGATGGTGCAAAGCTGTTATTCACCGATACGGACTCATTGTGTTATCATATACAAACTAAGGATGTTTTCACAGATCTGCAACAACATCGTGATTTGTTTGACTTATCTGCGTATCCGAAGGATCACCCGCTTTATTCGGAAACCAACAAGAAGACGATTGGTAAGTTCAAGGACGAATTGAACGGGGAATTAGCCTTTGAGTTCGTTGGTCTGAAATCTAAAATGCACTCACTGAAATCATTGAAAGAAAAAAAGAAGCGAGCAAAGGGTGTTTCTACTCGAGTTGTTCAACAAAAAATCAGGCATGAAGATTATTTAGAGTGCCTGCGTGCTGTAAAAACAAGCATGGAGAAGCAGACAAGGATCGCCCAAGATGCTCATCATTTGTATATCTTGACTCAGAATAAAATTAGTCTTAGTTCTTTTGATGATAAAATATACCTTTTAGAAGATGGCATCACTAGCTTTGCATATGGACATTGTAAAATTAGTCGAGATTATAATGAACAAGAAAATGCTGATTTGTGTTAATGAAGAAGACTTATCATATTGTTTTGTAAATTTAACTTTCTTGTAAATTGATTTTGTTTTAATAAAAAAATTGTTCCTTATTTCTGTATACTTATTTAAAAACTATTATTGACAAACAAACAAACACATGCACACACACACACATATACACATACATACACACACATACATACATACATGCACACTTACACATACATACATGCATACACATACATACATATATGCACACACACATATATACATGTGCACGTACACATACACACATATACATACAGAAAGAGAGAGAGATATATACCTATATCCGATTGTTTAACTTGATAATCATACATACAAATATACATATATATAGAGAGAGACATACATATATCCGATTGTTTAACTTAAAAATAATGCGAACTTGAATATTTCTATTAAATACAATTAGATTAGATCTTTTCAATGTGAATTATATAAAGTTTTTATATAGTTTATTTTTTAATTTGAAGAAATTCAGACAGTGAAACTTGCCGAACCAGCATAGATGAAGACATGGTTGCGAATAGCAAACATGTTATCGGTTTATATTATAACTAAAGGAAGTGACGTGATGATATAAACATCCTGTTTGTTATCTCTAACTAATATTTCGCATTTACCAGCGAGCTATGACAAACACCCTTTTTAAGTCGATGCTATTCATAAGTAGATATTATTCTATTACTTGAATATAAATGAATTTGTATTAAAGTAGCCAATTGCTTTAAGGGGTGGGAAAACAAGTTAATTTTATAATTAAACTTATAGGAAACTTAAACTTTGTTTTATTTTTATTTATTTATTTTTTTTAATTTTGAATATTATTAATAATTTACAATTAATTTTAAACTAGTAAACCTATTTGTTCTTTTGTGTATCGTGGTATATATTTACTATGTATATATCTTGTTAGCATGTTAGTATGATAAGCATGTTAAGCATACTCAGAAAACTTTTTTAACACTTTTTTTTAATTTGTAAATATTCTTAAACTTGTATTAAATTTAAAGTCTTTATTTTTTTAATTATGTGTAAATTTTTATTTTCAAACTCTTTTTGAATTGTTATTCTCGTAAAATATCTTTAATAACTTGCAATTGAGTTGGAAAATATTGAATCTTTTATGTAATGTAGTGTATATACTATGTGAAATGTATTATGTTTAGATATATAGATGTATCACGATAGCATGCCAGTATGATAAGCATGTTCAGCATGCTCAGAAGACTTTTTTAACACTTTTTTTTTTTTTTAATTTTAAAAGTTATAAACAATTTAAAACTTTTTTTTATACAAAACTTTTTTTAAAACAATTGAAAAAGTTTTTTTTAAACAATTGTAAAACATTTTTTTTAAAACAATTGTAAAACTTTTTTTTTTTTGGCAAAACTTTTTTTTTCTTTTTTTAAGAAAACATTTGTAAAACTTTTTTTTTCTTTTTTTTAAGAAAACATTTGTAAAACTTTTTTTTTCTTATTAGAAAACATTTGTAAAACTTTTTTTTCTTTAATTATAAGTGTTTAAACGTATTAAAACATATAATTATTGTATTTAATCATACACATCTATGTAATTAGACTGACATATATGCAAACTGATACACACACACATACATCCGTATAAACTGATACATATGTGTATATTTTACACATTTATACAAATACATATACACGAAACCGTTTTGATAACGTTATTCTAGACATAACAACGAACTATAAATCTTATTCTAATAGAAAGAGGTTTCATCGCGAATATTTGAGTATAACTTTCACACCATTCAAGCTGATAAATACTCTATTTAATCACATCCATTAATAATCGTTCATTTAAAGACAATTCTATATAGTTATACACACATACATACGTATAAACTGATACACTACGCATCTATACAAATACATATAAAGTAAACCGTTTACATAATGTAATATCAGACATAACAACAAAATGAAATATAAAACTTTTGCGATGTAAAGATGTTTAAGTTGGAATCTTTATATTGAATTATTTTTTCTTTCATGTGAGATTGTGAAACTTCACCATTTCACCATGTGAGGTTAGCCTGTCGTCGTTGAACCCCCCCCCCCCCCCCCCCATCTACTACTAACGTTTCTTGAAGTTCCATTATCTGCGATTTATTCTGTGTAGCTGATTCAGATATCACACGACACCAGGTGTCATAATCAACAAGGTTCTGTGAGAGGGAAAGGTTCGCGCCATATTTGTCAAGAATGCCTCAGTTAGCACAGCATTGGCAGCTTACGCCAAGAGGTCCCTGGTTCGAATAATGGCCTGGACACTTTTCACTCATCTGGAAAATTACAACTCTTATAGGTTTATGTTTATTTTCAGATACAGCCATGAACTATGATGTCTAAGATAACAGAAGAAGATAAGTGGAAATCATCAGAATATTGGAAAAGAACAACCTGCATCATGATGATTCGGGCCGGTCAGAGGCGTCACGATGGGGAGTTATGGGGGGGGGGGAGCCTTTCCCCCCAATATATGTGAACTTGGGAAATTTCAGCTTAGAGTTGAGGAATTATAGATTTTTGAAACTCTTTTTCTTTTAAAATATATATATATATATTGTTTTGCTGACTACCTTTCTGAGTTCTGTAATAGTAAAATAGTTAAACTGTCAAAAAAAAAATACAAAGAGCAGCCAGACTCAATTTCTCATTATGTTTCTCTGTGCTACGAAAATATCATCATACATCTACCAGACCTGAATTTCTTTACTGTTGTCCATCAACAGTGTCTCTAATACGTTTCCTCCAAAACTTTGTTCCTTTCTCAAAAATCTAAAAATATGAGGCTATTTTCATATGATGACTCGTACACAATTGAAGACAAAAACTTTCATTAAATGAACCAATAATTATATTTTATATGTTTTTAGTTTCAGCATTTTTCTTTGGAAAGTTTTTTTTTTTTTTTTTTTTTTTTTTGTATAAGTATCATTATTATTAAACACACATTGAACATTAGTTGGAAAATAGAGCAATTTGTTTCGCATTGGGAAATTTTTGAATTGTAAGTTGGAAAAATTTTGAACTCCCCCACCCCCACCCCCGAAAATTTTTTTGTAGCTGCGCCCCTGGGTAACCCAATTCCGTAATCTAGACTGCTACTCAATGCTTCTTAATATATAAAACAATTAAGAAATGTAATAACAAGGTGCAACAGCGACTACGAAGCGGAAATCTATGTAACAACGCTAATTATGATGGTGTTTTGATGCGTTTCCTTTGAGGGGGGGTCGCCCTGATCCCAACGTTTATCCCCATAAGTCCTTTGATTGCAAACCTATGAATTATTACATGTGTGTGGTGTGACGTAATTGAGCAAGTAACTAAACGCACTGCCAGTAAGTATCACAAAGATCAAATAGATCAACAGAATGAGGACAGCTTTTGCCAGATTCCGGAGCCATTTCGAGATCGTTATGGCTACTGAGTGTGGCTTCTTTGATCAAACTATCTTTGCATTGTTGTAATCTTTATGTAATGTAACCATTTTTCCATTAAAATTTCTTTTTAACACAGATATTTCATGTTATCATCTTCTATCAGAGTCATTCCATTTCAAGTGGTCCAGACTGGTTGCTTGACCATTTTTAAAAAATCTGAAATTTTTTGTGCAACAACCCTAACATGATGGAAGTTCAAAATTACTATTATTTTAATTTTATTATTTTTTTGTTTGTGCATGGCGGCCATCTTTGTTTCACCGCGTGCAGCAATTTTCTCACATTGAAGGGTTTACGGAATTGTAAATATCTCATCTTTTATTTCTCCAATTCAAGTAGGGTTTAAAGCAATTTGTTCAGAATAAGATGGACTAAAAGTTTAGTAATATAGTAGTTTCCTAAAATAAATCCTTATTGGTGAAATTTTAGCATAAATTTATGATCTTTTTTTCAAAAATCTGTGCGTTTACAGGAGGAAGTTTTTCTAGCAAGGAAAACTTTCAACATGACATTAAAAAAAAAAAAAAAAAAAAAAAAAACTAGGCTAAAAGTACTTGTATTCACGTGCCAAGTTCCAGATCTAGGACTTAATTCCTCTTCGTTAAAAAAATTCCCAAAAATTTTCAAAATTTCAAAAATTACACTTTTAAGGCTTGCATGTCTCTGGTGGGGCACAAGATTAAAATCTGAAATTCTGGTTTCTGTTAGTATTTTATGATAGTGTTAAGTACAAAAAATTTCAAGATGGAGATCTGACTACAAGCTGAGATATGGCAAGGACAATATGTCAAAACAATACTGTCAAACTACTGTTTTATTGTAGCCACAGATAAGTATTTATCTTTTAATTTTTAATTTTATTATCTTTAAATAATAGTAACAGAAAATAAAGCCTTATTGAAAGCTTAGTAATTAATTTTTAAAAAATTATGCCTAAGGCATACAATTTGTATGGTTTCAGTAATTTTGTTTTAAGTAATTTTAGTAACTAAAAGAAAGCTCTATAATTTTACATAAAAAAAGAATATTTTCTAAAAGACATATGGGACAAAAACAGAAAAAGGAACAAGGAAAGAGAAAATCCGTTAATGTTGACATACTTCTTGAGACATATCACACGGGTCAAAACACATTCCTGCTGTTGGTTTAAAAACCACAATTTGATTGTTGCTTGCCGGCCCCTGAAACTTGCTCCTACTATAAGCCTGTTCCTGTAAATAACATTTATACGATGTTACTGTGCATCAGCCTCAAGTAATTTTCAGAAAGTAAAGATATCTAAAGCCCTTTCAAAGTTTATACTGCAAAAAAGTGACATTGTTGCACGTGTGTAGGACAAGAAGTGGTGTGGTATCTTGGGATTATTAAAGAAGTGAGCCTTGAACATAGTGATTTCAAAGTTCATTTCTATAAGAGAGTAGAGCAAAGAATTTCATTCAAGTTACCAAGAGATGACAAGATTAGGTTCTTTCAAACAAAATTTTGAGAAAGATCACCCTTATGGAACTGACAACAGTAAATGGTCGAACTCATAACATCTCTCCTAAATTGTGTGAAGATATTTCTCAGATCTTTGTTGAAACTATATAGTACCTAAGTAAATTAAATATTTGTTATTACACTGTTTTCAACAAACCATATTTTGTGTGTATGTAAATATTGTAATAAAAGAGATAAATCTAATTCATCCTAAGGTACTCGTAATAGCATTTGTTGACATCTTGTCCTCGCCACATCTCAGCTTACAGTCAAATCTCCATCTTTAAATTTTTTGTGCATAATACTACCATAAAATACTATCAGAGGCCAGAATTTCAGATTTTTATCTAGTATCCCACCAGAGATATTAAATCCTTAAAAGTGCGATTATTGAAATTTTTGAAAAATTTGGGATTATTTTTAGTGAAGAGAAAACAAGTCACAGATCTGGAACTCAACGTGTGAGTACAAGTACTTCCTGCCTATTCATAAAAAAAAAAAAAATTGTGTCACGTTGACAGCATAAATTTCTAAAAAAAACTTCCTCTTGTAAACTGACAGATTTTGGAAAAAATCTTAAACTTTATGCTAAAATTTCACCAGTAAGGATTTATTTTACACTATTTTATTACTAAACTTTTAGCCCATTTTATTCTGAAAAAAATAAAAGATGAGTTATTTACAATTCCGTAAACCCTAGCATGTGAAAAAATGTTGCACACGATAAAACAAAGATGGTCGCCATGCCATTACCCCCCCCCTCCCCCCCCCCCAAAAAAAATAAATAAATAAAAATAAATAAATAATAAAATTAAAATAATAGTAATTTTAAACTCTCATCACTTTAGGGTTGTTGGACAAAAAATTTCAATTTTTTTTAAATGGTCAAGCAACCAGTCTAGACCACTTGAAATGGATTGACCCATCAGCAACTGTTAAGTTTATAAAGAACACCCTGAATAATTTATCTGATTAAGACTGTTCTCAAATCCAAAAGAGCAACTTTATGACAAGTTTTAATTTATTACATTGAGTAAAAAGTTTTCCGCCAAGGGGACCTTCGAGTGCCTTCGCGCCAACAGCTGTCATTTGTGCGGTTGTTAGTTTTTCAACCAACCAATCTTTGCATTCGAAAGCAGATCATAGGAACTACATGACAGTGTAATTTGTTAGTTAAAAATTTAGTATCTTGTGCTTCAAAAAAGTTTTTAAAATGGAGCTATCACGTCAGCAATTCAGAACGATTATGTACTATGGCTTCCGTAACAAACTCAGTGCGACTGAATGCCACAGAAAAATGTGTGAAAGATTAGGCCCACTTTCTGGCCGCCCTATTGAAGCTGATTGTGAGAAGTTAAAGCAAATCGTTGATCAAGAAGAAAATGTTTCAACACGAACTATTGCGTTAGAGCTTAACGTTCCCCCCCCCCCCCCCCCAAAAAAAAAAAAAAAAATAGTTAACGCTCTGAAACGCATAAATCTAACGTTTAAGGGTGTATTCGAAAAAATATTTTTCCACCCTCAACAGCTCAAAATTTTCTGAGACATTTTCAGACTCATTTTTAAAAGTAAAAACATGAAACTTGCTGGGGTGATTTCTGAAGACATGTTTGACATGCCGTGTGATTTCATTTTCAGCTAAATTAATTAGAATTTGATTTTTAAACAATTATTTTCTCAGTATGACCATTTTTTTCATTCCCAGATCGCCCGCTTCGGAAAATTCTGTTAAAAACGCCAACTTTGACAGCGTTTTTTACAGTATTTTCTGCATTTATCAAAAAATTAAGAAGCACCGCACATTATATAGTTTCTAAATAAGAGAATTTCCAAGTTTGATGCGTTTGAGAGCAAAAATGAATTTTAAAATGAATCAGAAAATAAGCAGTTTGAATCGGAATACACCCTTAAGTTCAACCGCTGGGTGCCTCACGAATTAACTGCTGAAGACAAGCGCAAGAGAAAAAACTGTTGTTTGGCTCTGCTCAGAGATCAAAGGAAAGAGAACATTCCGACAGAATTGTGACCTGTGATGAAAAATGGGTATACTACAACAATACGAGCCGTAAAGGAGGGTGGTATGCACCTGGGGAATCACCAGGATTGGTTGCAAGACGGGCCCTAACTAACAAGAAGGTGCTTCTCTGCATCTGGTGGGATTGTCGAAGAATTCTGTACAAAGAGTAAATGAAAAGCGGACAGACTATAAACAGTGCAAAATAGAGTAACATGCTAATCAAAGTTCGCGAGGCCATTGGCGAAAAACGAAGAAACGAGTTCAGAAGGAAGGTGGTTCTCTTTCATCAAGATAACGCCCGGCCACACGTTAGTACGATGACCGGCTGGATGCTCTTCAAGCCAGAGTAGGATTTAATGCAACATCCACCATACAGCCCCGACATGGCCCCTTCAGATTTCTATCTGTTTTCTCAAATGCAGCTGCATCTTGATGGCGCAATATTCGATTCAAATGAGGAGGTCATAAATGAGGTCGATCTCTTTCTGCACTCGCGCATGCCCCAATTTTTCGCAGAAGGATTGCCAAAACGTTGGCAGACGATTGTAGATTTAAACGGAGATTACTATTCTCATTAGTTTTGATGATTTCGCATGTACTTATCATTTTACAAGAAAAAAAATTTTGGCGGAAAACTTTTTACTCAACGTAATATTTTTGTGCATGAAACTAGCAAGTGTTGCTGTTCAAAATTTATATAATCGAACTGTTTTTTTCGTCTTTTTTGCAAACGCAATAGATCTTTCAGAAAATAGCGTCAAAGTGGACGTTTTGAACCGAATTTCAGCGTCAAAGACGGATAACCACTCAAGGAAGGATGAAAACCGTGTTTGTCACGTGATCGAAATCGCTTATAATTCAACAGATAATTTATTTATCAAAAAATGGAAAACACAGTTCGATTCCAAATCGCTTCCATAGTCAGGCCTTCCAATTTTATATCTTTCCGTTACAAAATGAATTTGTAAATGTGTCAAAACGTTTTGCGCATGTTGAGTAGAGCAGTTGAGAACAGCCTTAACATAAATTGGTATTGATTAGGTTTGGGTGTATATCGAACAATAGATGGCGCTGCTTGCTGTGTTTTCAGGATTTCTGGCGATGCATCGGCATCTATGGATGGAAGTTCATAAAACTTCACATTCATTTGAACCTTGACATAAGTCGGCACTGATTGGGTTTCGGTGTATCTAGCAAAACAGGTGGTACTACTGCGCTATATTTTTCACTATTTACATGATAGCTATATATCTCGGCGTCTGTGGGCTGGAATTTCATCGAACTTTGTATTCCGTCCATACTCAACCTGAGGCCCGCCGATCTTTTATGTGCGGCCCGAAACACGCAGTCATTAATCCGTCCAACCATCTCCTTATGCTTATAGTTTGAGTTATAATGGCGTGTATTATTTTTAATCTTCAAAACTAATCAAACAATATTATAATTAATTAAATTTTCACTACATATTTTGTATTTCAAAATGAAGAAAAAAAGTTTCTATATTGAGTCGAAGTCTGATTTATTTAAAAAAAAAATCTTCTGATATATTTGGTCATTTAGCTTGGAAATTCTCCATTAAAAATTGCAACTCCATGAAGGACTCGCCAGAATTGGATGAAACTTATTCCCGAAACGACCTACATCGGTAAAATAAATGATTAAATTTATATAGCAAAAAATCAATATTACATGTCTAGAATTAGCACTTCAGAAAATCTAGCAACAAGTGTGTTTCTGTACGATGCTGTATCGAATCTAACAGATTTTGAATCCGTACCTGAAGAAGAGCATCCCAGATTGCTTCTATATGAGCTAGAGGTCTGCACGGGCCCGGGCTTGGCCCGAGGCCGGCGGAATGGAGGAGAATTTTCAAACGGGCCGTGGCGGGCCGGGCCGGCAGAATTAGGACAATTTTTTCAACGGGCCGGGCCGACAGACAAAATAAACGGGCTGGGCCGGCAAAAAAATTGAACGGGCCTGCAGGGCAAGGCCGATAAAATAATTAATCGGGCCTATAAGAATTTGAGAGTAGCAGATAAAATACGAGGCCATTTCCAATGAATATGACTTTTTCGAGAAGCATAAATGTGCGTTACGAGCCAATTCGAGTTTAACAACATCAATACAGAAATGTAACATGTCCATCGTAGAGATCGGCATCGTACATTTACATGATGCCTGATCCCGGGTTTAATTTTTTCGGCAGACTTGTGCCGGGACGGAACTGGTCTTAATCGTTCTCAGGATGTGTAGGACAGGCATTATCTTTTGTAAAAGTATTAATAGCGATAATGAACTTCTTTTAACAGTATCTTTGGAAATGTACCTTAAGATGGTTCTCATATTTACTGCTCAACAATGCGAAACTCTCAGACACATTTTCTGATTCATTTTTAACTATAAAGGCATAAAATTGACAGGCCTGAGTATTGAAGGCATTTGGGATCGAATAGCGTTTCCATTTTTCATAAATTACGTACAGAGATAACAGAGACTCTTGTCACGTGACTGTGCGTTTTTCTCCTTTCCTGTGCTATCGCTTCCGGAAATTCAATTCAAAACGCTAACTTTGGCAGTACTTTCTGAAAGATATATTACTTTTATCTAAGAAAAAAACGGCATTTACATGGTTTCTGAATAAGAATACCTGCCAATCTCATGCGTTTCCGAAAAGAAATGAATTCATAAATGTATCAAAATGTAGCTCATTTGGATTTGAGATAAGCCTTAAAAATGACAGAAATATTTTCACAAATCTACCTTTTATTATAAGCTTCAAAAGTTATCATGTTTTTAACCCTTTATTCTAAACTACAATAATCTTTTAATGAACCCTTACTTAAATTTTGAAACGTCTCTAGAGACGATGACTAAAACACTGTAAGTAATCGTTAATGTTTACTATTGTGTGTTTTGTATTTTGCGAACACATGGTAATTTAAAATATGCTGTAAAATGTTCCCATAAATATGCATGTAGTATTCATTAAAAGAATCTTAATTGTATGTCGAGAAAATACTGAATTTTTTGTAGAAATTTAGTCGGGCCGGGCCTGTTTTCACTGATTTTTGTACGGGCCGGGTCGGGCCGAGAACGGTAAAAATGTAAACGGACCGGGCCGAACTTTCAATTTTTACACCGGCCGGGCCAAAATAGCTTTCCTTCGGGCCGGGCCCGGGCCTGGAAATTCCGGCCCGTGCAGACCTCTAATATGAGCCCCAAGTTTATCTGTATCAGCTACAGGAGGCCGGCACACAGCGAGATGCCAGCGAACGAAATTCCGGACGTCATGTTTAAAAGGCGCCATATCCGGTAAATAGGCCGCCGAAGGAAGAAACTGTAGACGTTTGAACAAAGAAGGTTTGACCATTCTGAACAATATGTGGACGAGCATTGTCATTTTGAAATACAGCACCAAGAAGACTTTGAAGGCAGAGTACGACTTTGGGCTTCAGAAAGTCTCTGATGTACCGGTTGCTGTTGATATTACTCACAATTTATAACTGCTGAAATCGTCCTTAATACCCAATGGTGGATCATACCATCACGCTTGGCTTTCATCCGTTATCACGTTGGACGACACACTCCGGAAGGTGGCGTTCAACAGTTCAGCGTCCAACGCGGATGTGGCCAATCTCTCTACCCAAAATTAAGCGGAATTCATTGGGAAAGACGAGTTGTTACCGATTGGCATGCCAATATCCACGTCGACAAGTCCATTGTATCCGCAGGTGCCGATGGTTTTAGTGAGAGGAATCCTGTACAAAGGAACTCTTGCACGCAGTCCACGCTTCAACAGACGAATTGTTAGAACAGAGAATTACACCCCTGTAGCAGAGCTCCAACGTTTTGTCAACTGTCCATTTCAAGCTATACGGTCCGTAACTGCCATGCGGATGCAGAGTCTATCATCCTGTGGGATGACGTAACATTTCGTCATCTACTGCCGGATTTCCGATTCGTTCGGTTATCTTGTGTGCATTCTTCCACACTAGCATCACAGTCGTGACATTGCGCCCCATACGATTTGCTATTACACGGTAAGAACAACCCCTTTTTGTAGGCCATTATTCACCCCGTTTGAACTCATTAGCTTGCTCATATGGTTGCTCTCTGTCGTCGTCGAGACGTTGTGACATCTTCTGAAACGCCTACGTCGGCAGACAACCATACACTAGTTTTAACATCCCGCTCTCTATTTATACGTCTAAATTAAGAGGGCGCTGCTCAGGTGAAGTGACTTTGAAATTCTAATCATTTGAATAGAACACCTAAATTTACATTTGCTGTCAGTTTCGGCTATTTAGTAAGATTCCTCCATGGTGTTGCAATTTTTACAAACAGGAGTTTATTACCACGTTTTATACGCAGTATATATAACTGGTTATATTATTTTGTTGTACTGCTTACTGCTTTGTTATACTAATTTTGCTATCTCACTATATTAATTATCTATTTTTTCTCCTTTACATTATTATATGTGTTGAGGCCCAACTAACATAGCAAATGTATATTTGTGACCCGCGAGAAAAGAAGATTGAGTATAGCTGAGTTACACCTTTACATAAATTGGTACTGAAACTGATTAGCTGCATCTTTGTCAGTGGGTAGCAGTGTTGTGTTGTGTTTTCCGGATTTTCATGATAGCTATACCTCGGCACCTATGGGATGGAATTTCACCAAGTTTATTATGTAAGACATTTATCAAAAAGTGTGTTGTTGTTGTTGTTGTTTTCAGTTTTAGCTTTTGTCATTCAACAAGGGGCGCTGCTATGCTGTGCTTGTACAATTTCGATAATAGTTATATCTCCGCATTGGGATGCAATTTCACCAAATTGAATACGTAAGATTTTTATAAAAAGATATGTTGATTCAATTTTCACTTTGTTCATTCAACAGAGGGCGCTATTTTTACGATGAACATTATAGCGGTATCTTATTATTGCACCAAATTTCCTATTTGAAGTTATTAATTTAAAATATATATGTTAATCCATTTTTTAACTTGAATACTCATTAATCCATTTTTTAACTTGAATACTCAATAGGGAGTGCTGTTGAGCTGTGTCTTTTTTAATTCGTCTCAACAGCGAGTTCAAAATGTACTATACTTCGTTAAATCTCGCTTGTTGTTGTGTAACAGTGTTTTTTAAATTAACATGTTAAAATAATATGGAAGGCAGTTTTGCGATAATCATAACAACTATTTATTCATTTATTTATTTATTTACTTGTTGTTATAGATGACATCAGAAGGTCGTGTGTTATTTATGCAGCAATATAGTTTAAACTTCACCTCAAATACCTTTTGAAGTTTATTGCTAAGCGGAGACAAGCAATCCGACAAAGTGCTGTATAATTTCCGGCTGAGCAATGATTGTGCGATTGAATATTTTCATGCGAAAAAATGTTACGCTTACTGTAAACAATCGTCGGTTGGTGATTTTAAAAGAGACTATATAGTGGAAGATGTGAAAACCACATCACATTCTGGGGCAACATACACCGTTGTCAAACCGAAAAAAAGCCTGTATTTGTAGCACCTATTTGCCAACAACCACAGCGACGATTCTCAGTGGTTAATTTACGGTCACATGACCCAACCCATTCAACAAATCAAAATCCAGACAGAAGCTCTCTTTTAACACAAACCGCTTGAGCAATGCATGAATAACAATTGCTATTGGTCCGTTTTACGGTGACGTGTTGAATTCGGCGAATCAGCTTTTTGTTCAAGATTGTATTTACACACAGGCAAAAACGTTTTGTTTACAGTTCGTTAGCATGATACGTAGCATCTTATATAGCATCTTATCATAATTTTAAATGAATTTAAGCCGTGCTGTTCAATGATATAGGCAAGATGAAAGGAGAAGGGCCCCCATCTGACACTAACATGCCATTTAAATTTAAACGGCGTCAATTTCCATTTCCAGTCAGCTTAGTTTTCTTAATGACGATCAACAAATCACACTGTCAAACTTTTGATAAAATATGTTTAGTATCACCACCTAAATGCAATTTTATTTACGTTTTCAACAAAGTATTCCGTTATTGTTTCATACGTTAAAAATATTTGTGAATTTCATATGTTATAATGATTTATGAATACCACTTAGTTATCCTGTCGACCCATTGCGCCAAATTATATAAATCGCCAAACCATTCGCCAAATTATACAAATTGACATAATTTTTATTTTAAATAGCGAAAGAACAAATAAATCAGTATAACATTAATAAAAATACAAATAAAACGTCGAAATAAAAATCACTTGATCACGTAAACACGTGTAACTTGCTTAAAGTCAAGTGAATGTGACATTTACGATCAACCATTATTGCCATTTAATCTTATAGTTTGGCGACAGAATTTTGATCGACGGGATAACCAAGTAGTACCCATTTATGATAGCACTCATTCTAGCTAGAGTTGAAGCAAATAGTGGCGAGCGAGCGAAGCAAGATGGACACGGGGTCGCGTAGCGGTCCAACTAAAAATATTTTTTATTGTGTTTTCACTTGAGGTTTTAAATTAATTCTATTTCCAATGTACTTTTTTTAGTTTGTTATTTTGCATTATCAAAAATTTTTAAATTGCATAATGTTATAGTGATTTAAAACCATTAGCGGAGCAGCACCATCTAAATACATTTTTATTTACATTTTCAACAAAGTTTTCCATTATTGTTTTATACATTAACAATATTTGAAAATTTAATATGATATAATGATTTATGATAACACTCATTCTGGCTATAGTTGACACAAATAATGGCGAGCGAGCGAAGCGAGCTGTAAATCGCGTAGCGTTCCCAATGTGATTTGCGTAGCAATTCACGGGGGTAGGCGAGCGCTAGCGAGCAGGGGGCTGTGCCCCCTAATACAGTATATACGATCTCGATAAACGTTCAGTAAGCATTTATGGATGTCAAATGATGCAAGTTTTTTGCATGAAAAAATTTAGTTGTATATGATTATAAATTCATTACTTCATATCAAAAGTTAGACTGTATTTCATTAGAGTATTTTTCCGTGTCACTATTTATTTGCATAGCTTAAAACTACCAGGTATATCTGCAAGGACGGTTAAAACTCCATAAGATATTATATAACACTCGCCTCTAATGTCAACTGCACATGTTGAAATAAAAGGGGGCGGCGAGGTATCGTTATTTTTGACGACAGGCTTCACATGGATTCGAGGAATATGTACCATGCATTATACACATGGCATCTTGATCTAATGACCCTTTTTTCTGTAAAATGTCCTTTGAGAATATATTTAATCCAACAGAAGGGGAAAAAATCCGTTGTTAAGGGTGTATTCCGATCCAAACTGCTTATTTTCTGATTCATTTTAAAATTCATTTTTGCTCTCAAACGCATCAAACTTGGAAATTCTCTTATTTAGAAACTATATAATGTGCGGTGCTTCTTAATTTTTTGATAAATGCAGAAAATACTGTAAAAAACGCTGTCAAAGTTGGCGTTTTGAGCCGAATTTTCCGAAGCGGGCGATCTGGGAATGAAAAAAAATGGTCATACTGAGAAAATAATTGTTTAAAAATCAAATTCTAATTAAATGAGCTGCAAATGAAGTCACACGGCATGTTAAACATGTCTTCAGAAATCACCCCAGCAAGTTCCATGTTTTTACTTTTAAAAATGAGTCTGAAAATGTCTCAGAAAATTTCGAGCTGTTGAGGGTGGAAAAACATTTTTTCGAATACACCCTTAAACACTTTTCATTAAAGGTACTAGCCGATGATGTTAGAGCACGTGATCTCCGCCGACCCAATCGGCCGAGAAAACAGTTCTGTGGAGGAGAAAAAGAAACAAAACTTTCTCAGACAATTGGGTCGGCGTTAGATCACGTGATCCGACGTCATGTTCTTCGTCCTAAGGCGGGAGAAATAAACAAGAACTTTCTTGGCTGGTGTCTCTACCCGGCGATAAAACATAGCACTGGACTTGACGGAATTATCCCCTCGAACAAGTACGACACCAAAATAAATGTTGTATATCACACAATATCATGACTTTTCGGAGATGCAAAAAAACATTTATGATCCAGTGAAATTGTGTAAATTCCAAATTCAGTAGCTGTAAGATTTCATTGAGTCATTGATATGATAATATTCATCGTCTGACCAGAAGATGGTCCAAAGCCAAAGTTGAGTGTCAAATCTTGTGGAAGAAATTGCTAAACAAGTGAAAGCTTACGAATAATACCGTAGGGATATTTCATAGGATCTTATGGACAGCTAAAAATGATCTCACCAATGCTTTCGAAACAACTAGTCTATCATGTTTGAAGCTCTAATATTAGTTCTGTCTTCTTTCGCAAGCTGCAATCTCCTTTATAATCAATATACAAATGGTGGTTTTTCCTAAACAACCAAAGATCCTATTACGTTTTATTTCATTATCACTTTTTAAAGTGCTTTAGAAGTGACGGAGCGTTTTCGAAGCTCTATTAAAACCCCTTTGCGGAAGTCTAAAAATTTCCGCAGAGATACTGATGCGGATTCGTCGCTTTTCTAAAAATGTTTATTTATAAATTTAAAGTAAGTTTGACAGCAGAAAATCGAAATCATTGAAAAGGATTCTTTCGCGAGTTCTTGGACCTTTTATCGTTATATATGACGCTGCTTCAAAGGTTTGCCTGTATGCTTTGAGCGGCTTACAATAACTCTGCATATGATACTCGTTATAAGGGCCGTATCTGGAGCTAAAAAGTTTATTCGTCAAACTCCCATCCCTTTATAAAAGAGTACCCGAAAGTGTAATTTCCTGATGAATAGTTAAGACTGCAGACAGCAATTAATAAGAAATTTTTAACTGCAGACTTCCTGTACTTGCACACTGCATTTAAAGGGAAATATTGATTAGATACAGAAAAACACATGAAGCAATTTTGGAAATGATTTGAAAGTTTTCCCGTCGTCTTAAGCAATTGCTGATAGTACAAAGTAGGAAAACAACAATACTTTTCAAGGTGAGTTTTATAGTTATTTATATTTTCCTTCGTCTTTTAAGCTAAATTGAGTTCATTTTTCAAGCTAAATGTTTTCGCAGAAAAACAATCGTATCCTTCAAGTACCAAGAAAAACTGCAGCACAACATATGCTAAACGGCTTCTAACAATAAAAATTTGCTAATAAACATTTCCTGTTGCTTCCCCTGCCAGACAGACTTGCATGCAAATGAAGGGTTGTGAAAGTGACCAACTTGATTTCTGTCCTCAACAGGTTCTGGAAAAACGGTGAAGGTAGGCATAGGCATATAACTGAGTTCCATGCATGCTATTTTCGTTTATTATTAATTGCCGACTCGCACGTTAGGAGCTTGGCAAGGCGATCGTAAAATGGGCAGGATTACAGGTCTTTCTTTCTTTTATTATAAAAGGGCCACGCTGAGTACGTTGGTAAAACCTATTTTATGATAAGAAAAATAAAAAAGTTAAATTTCCGACAGTTACTCTTTATTTGAGAATGGAAGAATAGAGGAAAATAAAATGCCTAAAGCATAAATTACCTAAATTATCACTTTTGAGTTCTAAATTTTCTTTTTTCTTTTCTTTTTTTTTTTTTTTTTTCAGAATAGGGGAGAAGAATTCGTAAATACAGGGGAAAAAATGCGACTGTTGTTCAATAAAAGGCACTGAAACAAAATTTTAGCACTGGCATCTAGAATATAAATTGTGCCTCTAGAAAAAAATACCTCCATGTCATCCTTATAAATTGTACTTCCCTTTGCTAGAGAGTTCTAGTTATCTCTATTAAAATTCAAGGGCGTATTCCTATATTACCGTGGTCAAACTTATTTAAAAATCTCTGCAAATAAATGCGAATACAAGAAGTGAGTTTTAATAACTATAATTCTAGTTTATGAATTAATTTTAGAAATCAAGTGATGTTTTCTCGCAATTCAAACTATTCATAATATGATGCTATCGCTTCATCACCTAGAAAACTATAGACTAGAAATTCTCGATCATGTCGCTTATTCAGTTTGTCTACCTTATTCGCATAACTCGGAAATCTATATTTCTAATTTAGGGATTTAGAAAATGACTACCTATTCGTTCTAGATGAAGGCGATATATTTTTTTCTTTCAGTGTGGAATTTTGGAGAAGAAATATATCTAGAGTGTGTGCAGATAAATTTCATAGAATAGACTTGCTGTTTGCATCAAAGCCTGAGTTATCTTGAGTCGAATTTTTGAAACACTAATTTATGATGGTCAAATAAGTATACATTAAAATTTGTCTACACCATGAAGAGGTTTTCGCAGCATCGTTAACTACTTCGTTTTCACCGACGGCTATCGAATCAAGCCGATTATTGACTTTTTAGTCACTACTGTTTACGAATAAAAATCACGTTATTATTACTCCAATTAAATCAAGCGAAGGCTACTCTTCGAAAATAACGGTGAGAAAACGCAGAAATTGGCCGCTATGCTATTGCTGTCTGTAATGTAATTCAAGAACGTAATGTAATGTAACGTAATAAACATACTGTAATTGAGTTTGGGAGGAAATGTTGGCGTAGGCACTTTTCTCTCAGTTTGAAATATACCAATTCTTATGCTATCTTTACCAAACATCAATCAGTATCATTGAATTAAGGGTGTTCTCAAATCCAAAAGGGCAACTTTCTGACATAAGTTTTAATTTATTTTTGTTCCAAAATGCATGAAACTAGCTGGTGTTGTTGTACAGAAACTACGTAATTGAGCAGTTTTTTTCCATTTTTTTTTGCAAACGCAAAAGATCTTTCAGAATATAGTGTCAAAGTGGGCGTTTTGAACCGAATTTCCGCGCGAAGGCAGAAAGAACACTCAAGAGCAGGCGAAAAACATGTTTGTCAGGTGATCAAAATTGCTTATAACTCAATAGGTAATTGATTGATCAAAAAATGGAACAAAAACAGTTCAATTTCAAATCGCTACCATGGTCAGGCTGTCCAATTTTATATATTTCCGTTAAAAAATGAATTCGTAAATATGTCAAAACATTTTGCGCTTGTTGAGCAGAAAGGTTGTTCTTAACTGCTCTGCTCAACAAGCGCAAAACGTTTTGACATACTTACAAATTCATTTTTTAACGGAAAGGTATAAAATTGGAAAGCCTGGCCATGGAAGCGATTTGGAATTGAATTGTTTTTTCCATTTTTTGATCAGTCAATTACCCATTGAGTTACAAGCAAAATTAATCACGTGACAAACACGTTTTTCGTCCGCTCTTGAGGACGAAAAACTTTCTCCCTTCGCGCGGAAATTCGGTTTAGAGGTCTGCACGGGCCGACATTTCCAGACTCGGGCTCGGCCCGGTAAAAAAGTTAAAACATCGGCCCGAGCTCGGCCCGGCCCGTAGAAACAAATTATTGGTCCGGCCCGGTATAAAAGTTAAAAGTTCGACCCGAGCCCGACCCGAAAAAAAAGTTAAAATCTCGGGCCGGGCTCGGGCCGAGATTTTAACTTTTTATTTTAAAACTTTTTACTTTTTTTAATTTCTACAAAACATTGATTTTTACTTCGATTTGGTTAAAAGTTTGTCTCGTACGAGGAGTTCAAGCCAAAAATATTTATCTTAACTTTTCTTTTCATATTTATAATCTTCATTTGTATAGAAGTGCCGCAGGGGGCGATATTTATTTTTTTAATGAATCTCTATTTCTTATATGTAAATGTTTCAGTTATCATTAATATTGTTAATCCATATTCCATGTATTGAAGTGTTAAATATCTGAAAAATGCTATACATTAAAATCTAAGACTGAATTGCATAGAAAAGAAAAAAAAAAAAATGCGTTATAGACAAGTTCCCTTCTTAGCAAGTGTAAATGTATTATATATTATTTTCCTATGTAGTAGTATATTAATTTTGCATGGATCAACACGTTTTTCCGTTTAAAACAAGATTCCGTGATAGACAGGTTCTTTTTCACACGTTTTACAGTATATTTTAATTTAATTATATTTTAATAAGTGTAGAAATCTACTACTCTTTAAAAAGAATGAATTTGAATGTTTAATTGTAGAATAATGGCGATTTAAAAATGTATGCATTTTTTGACAAAAAATTTGTGCCAAGCCTAATTTTACTGACATTTGAACGGACCAGGCCACGCCGAGACAATGATCTTCATACGGGATGGGTGAAAACTAGGAATGAAAATTTTGGTGAAGAAATTTTTGAAGCCATGAAGATTAGGAATGAAACCAGTACCCGGGTGTGTGCAGAAAAAATAAGTTAGGCCCGGCTCGGCCCGAGCTTTCAGGAGAAAAGTAAGACCTGGCCCGTAAAAAGGAGTGACTAGACCCGTGCAGATCTCTAATTCGGTTCAAAACGACCACTTTGACTCTATTTTCTGAAAGATCTATTGCGTTTGCAAAAAAATGGAAAAAACAGCTCAATTACATAGTTTCTGAACAACAACACCAGCTAGTTGCATGCATTTTTGAACAAAAATAAATTAAAACTTATGTCAGAAAGTTGCCTTTTTGGATTTGGGAACACCCTTAAGTAAGAATAATAATAAAGTACATCTTATAGTAGTCAGGAAATCTCATATAAATTATATCGAAAAGTTTAATACATTTTTACTGTATAAAATTTTATTGTGAAAATAATCTTAAATATTTAAGGGTAGTTAAAGTGAAGGTGTTTTTGAAAAACAAAAAAATCAAGGTAATTTTCTTATTTTGGGATAGGTAATAATAATTTAAAAGTAACAAATATATTTTACGATATTTTTTTATATTTGTAAATATATATTTAGGGTTTTTACAGTCTCTTATTACGTATGTCACTTATTGCCTCACCTTCCCATATATGGAATACTAATTAGCATGTCTAGACATGCATAAATGAAAATTTTTCTCTGATTGTGGCGCGGGAACCTATGAATATAGCGGATAGTGAATAAATGAACGTTATTTTCTTTTAAGGTAATAAGTGTCTCATATATGAGTCAGAATCTTCTGTCATGGACGTCAGCACGCGGGGACTCGGAAAGGCCATTGCCACTTCACCTCCTGGATAGGAGTTTGAAATTTAATCAACTGAATATTTATTACCTTTGATGATTTTCGAAAAAAATAAGAAAGAAAGAAACAGAAAGAAAAAAGAAAAGAATAAAGAATAAAGAAAGAAAGAGAAAAAGAAAGAAAGAATATTATTTCCAAGCGACATAAAATAATTAAGAGGAACTAAAAATTTTAACGTCAGGGGAGCTGACAAATCCCTCTAAACTAAGCTTTTTTTTTTTTCTTTTTATGTTCATGTGTTTAAAATTTATGGGAAACTGGGAGTTCAGGAGAACATAGACTCCATGACGGAGAAAAGACTCAGCTGTATCAAAATACCCATTTTGAAAACTGTTGGTAGAAACTTATATTTTTTATATTTAACTAGGGGGCTCTGCCCCCTGCAAGCTACCCTCGCCAACCCCCGTTCAGACACCGCAGAATCGAAAAACACGCCAATCTAATGGGTTTTAAAAATATTAGAGAAGATTGAATTATACTGAAAAAAAAAACTGTGCAGATCTCCCTGGAAACGGGTTTCCATTCAATTCCCTTTGCTTGCAAAAATTTAAGGCCGAATCAGTTGCTGTTAAGACATCCAATGGTTGTTTTCGTTTTTGATTAATGAGGATCAGTTAAGCATTTGAAAAGAAGCTAAAATAAAATGAATTAAGTATACAGAGTGTTTATGTCCCAATATTTTAAAACAATCTGTATAACAATAGCCTAAGTCATGTACCTACTATCATCAACAGTTCCGGGCGGACCACTTCGCTTTTTATGCTCTAGGTGCCATTTTGGTACTTTGATGTGAGCCAGGCCAAGGGCGGATCTGGAGAGTCCTCAAAGGGGGGGGGGGGCGATTTTAGAAATTTGGAAACTCCAATCTGATGCGCGGGTCGGGGTTAATTTTTTCACTGCGGGCCGTGTTACTTCTACTTTTTGCTATGGGTCGGGTTTGGGTCCGGTTGACTTCTATTTTTTGCTGCTGGTTGGATTAACTTATACTTTTTTGCTGTGTGTCGCGTTTGGGTCTGGTTGATTTCTATTTTTTGCTACAGGTCGGGTTGACTTTTACTTTTTAGCTGCGCCCAGCGCGTTGGGTTTGGGGCAGATTGATATACATTATATCCGGTTTGGGTCAGTTTCGATTGGGTTTTCACTACTGCGACTTGCGAGAAGGGTTCGGGTTGACCCGTTTTTTTAAAAGAAAGTCTAAGTATTTTTGAAGATAAAAACTATATGTAGTAAAATCTTCATAACAGACATGTCCAAATAATTATTTAGGAATACTTTTTTAATCTCCAGAATTATGTAAAAAATCCTAATTTGGTATAAGACTGCTTGTCTCTTTATATCTAAGGTGAGTTGTAATTCAGTAAAGAATGCTTTGAAACTTATTAAAAAACATACCGGGTGTCCTTAAATGGATTTTAAAATTTAGTACTTTTCGAATGGTGACAGCTATTTAAAAAAATCTTGCAGGAGGGTTATGTAAGATGTCATGAGATTTTTTACTGTGATTCTTCATTTTACTGTATAATAGCAGCGATAGATGGCGCTGTAAACAATGGTCGTTAAGCCTACCTCCTCCGGAAACCGATTTAGCGCCTCTTGCTTCCAGCACCATCTTCGTTGCTATTTTAAACTAAAATCAAGAATCGCAGTTAAAAAAATTATCAGGGATAGAGTAAAAAAGAAAAAAAAATTCTGAAATTCAAAGAAAATTTTCTGAAAGGTTACAGCAGATGGGCTCCCTTCTGGCACTAATTATTTTTGTTGCAGGTCGGGTTAGCTGTTTTGGATTCAGACCGAATTCAGGCTGAGTGTAGATTCCTGCAAGCTGGGTTTGGGTTAACTTGTTTTTTTTTTGTTTTTTTTTTTCAAAAATTAGTTCAGTATATTATTTCAAGTTAAAATTATACCTATAATAATAAACGTATGTAAGTGTGCTGTTTTCTAAAGAGACCACTGCATTTTTCCTATGACTCTTTGATGAAATTCGCTCGTCTTCGACCCTTTGATGAAATTTGCGTTTCTCCTGCAACCCTTTGACGAAATTAGTGTAATTTTGCAGACCTTTGGTAAAATTCGTGTTTTTTTCCGTGACCCTTCTACAAAATTCGCGTTTTTTCAGCGATCCTTTGACTAAATTCGCGTTTTTAAAGCGATTCTTTGACTAAATTCGTTTTTTTTCCACGATTCTATGAAGGAATTCGTGCTTTCTCCACGATCCTTGACGAAATTCGCTGGGTTTTTTTTTTTTTTTTTTTTCCGCGGCTATTTGACAAAATTTGCGTTTTCTCCGCGATCCTTCAACGAAATTTGAGTTCTTTTCCGCTGCCTTTTGAAGAAATTCGAGTTTTATGTGATCATTTGAAGAATTTCGTATGTTTTCCGTGGCTCCCTGACCAAATTCGCGTTTTTTCTGTGATCATTCGGCAAAATTGAAGTTATTTTCTGCGAACGATTGACGAAATAATTTTTTAAAGAGACCATTTATCAAAATTTGCGATTATTTGTATGTCCGAATTTTCGGATAGGTGAATTTTCTAAATTTTTGGAACCGAATGCCTTAACCCTGGAGCTGCGTATTATTATTACTATTATTTATTTATTTATTTATTATCAAAATAGGTTAAAAAATTGTGCATATTTTTTTTTACACATTTCAAATCTGCACACATTTTAGAGTAAAATATGTCCCAAAATCTTTGTGAAACAGGTTTTTTTTTTTTTTGTTTTTTTTTTGTTTTTTCTTAATAGAATTAGATCATAAAAAGAAATTGCTGCTGAAATTGCGGGTTGCGCAAATTTTGCCACGTTACTTTGGCCGTGGAAATCGCGGGTTGCGCAGCGAGAGGGTTAAATTTTCGGAAAATTTGGAACATAATCACCCATGTTCCCGACATCTATAACCCTCCTGCAAGTATTTTTTTAATATATGCCACCATTTTCAATTTATTGAATTTTAAAATCAGTCAGCCCATTTTTGGACACCCGGTAGTAGTAGGAAAAGGACAGTTCTGGCTCAGCCGCAGGCGGTGCGGCGGTGCCGCACCGCCTCCGACACCCCTCTGCTCCCCCTCCGACACCGTCCCCCCTCCGACACCGCACCCCCTGCGACACCGCCTCTGGTACCCCTCCGACACCGCCCCCTAGCGGGAAAAAATAAAGTTCTAGCGGGAAAAATAAAGTTCTACTCTAACATGAGAGTTGAACCTTAGATCGACTAGATTATCATGCTATAAGATGAAGATTAAATTTACATTTGAATTTTGAACAACTTTTACCTTAATCAGTATTATTAATTAAGCAAAACAATGGAAAATATCAATTTTTAATGAAAAAGCTGAATTTTTTCAAGTACAAGATCAGAATATACTTTTAAATGGTGAAAGTTAAACGCGTATATTTGAATTTTGAACAATTTTTACCTTAATCAGTATTATTAATTAAGCAAAACAATGGAAAATATCAATTTTTAATGAAAAAGCTGAATTTTTTCAAGTACAAGATCAGAATATACTTTCAAATGGTGAAAGTTAAGCGCGTATATTTGAATTTTGAACAATCTTTGCCTTAATGAGTATTATTAATTAAGCAAAACAGTGGAAAATATTGCTTTTTAATGAAAAAGATTGATTTACACTATATAAGATATGGTTAAATGGAGAAGATTATCGTACTATTGAATGATGATTATTAAATTTATATTTGTATAATCAACCTCTTAAAGAGTATCATTAATTAAGCAAAACAATGGAAAATAACAATTTTAAAGGAAAAAAGCCGATTTCTGTAGATTATTTTCAACTACAAGATCAGAATATCAACTTAAATTGAGAAAGTTAAACATATATTAGAATTTTGAACAATCTTTACCTTAATGAGTATTGTTGATTAAGCAAAACAATGAAAAATAACAATTTTAAAGGAAAAAAGCCGATTTCTGTAGATTATTTTCAACTACAAGATCAGAATATCAACTTAAATTGAGAAAGTTAAACATATATTTGAATTTTGAACAATCTTTACCTTAATGAGTATTATTAATTATGCAAAATAACAAAAAAATATAAATTTTAATGGAAAAAGCAGATTTATTTATTTTTTTTTTTTTTTCCAACCATAAAATGAGAATATCGTCTTAAAATGGAAATTTAAACATACATTTCAGTTTGAGAACAACCCTCACCTTAATTAATTTTGATTAACTGAACAAATAACAAAAGTTAATATGGAATAAAAAGATGAATTTTATTATATTTTATACTAATTTGTGATTTTAACAGACATTTAAACACTAGTTATGTAAGATTTAAAACCTTAGACAAATACGTCCTAAGACATATATTAATTAATCAAAATAAATTCTTTCAGCTTAATCAATAACTGAAAATTTATCATTTAAAATATAAATATATATATATTTTCATGATTGTACATATAAAAATGAGTTTACAAGCTAATTTCCTTAATTTTTAGAAGATTCAACAGAATATTTTCAACAAGTCTGGTATAAGAAAAAATAATTTCAACCCCTATTCACTATCCTCAACCGCTCACATTCCTTAAGCTTGGGGGAACACAACAATAGAGTTCTGACGTCACAAAAGTATATCGGAAAAATGTTTACATCCAAAAAAAAAAAAAAAATATATCAATTTTTATGCTTCTTCTCAACTGTTAAATGAAAGATATAAACTTATATTTTAGTTTTGAACAATCATTACCTTAATGATTATTAATAATTAAGCAGAACAATGGATTATTATACTAATATTTCTTTTTTATGAAAAAGACACATTTAAGCGAATTCGGTTAACATTTACACTACTTTGAGATTTTATCGTCCTTTTTTAGACGTTAGTTATGTAATATTTAATTCGTTACACGACTATACCCCAAAATATATTCAATCTAATTTCCTTAATTTTAGCAGATTCAACAGAATTTTTTCGATAGGGCTAGTAATAAGATAATAATTCCAGATCACATTCACTGCACGCTACCCCTAGCATTCTTCAAACTTGGGAAGGGACCACAAACCTTCTCTGACGTCATATTCGAACCAATTTTTTAGTTCATGTTTACTGCACCTGGTAAACTACAAAGCATAACAGAAAATGTTTCCGTTCAAGAAAAATATCAGTTTTTAAGTAAAAAGAGACTGAATTCTTTACAACTGTTACATGAAAGATGTAAATATTTATTTTAGTTTTGAACAACCATAACCTTAATGAATTTTTATAAGTGAAAAAATAACAAAGGAAAATATTATATTTTAATGAAAGAAGACAAATTTAAACGAATTTGATTGACTCTTACACTAGTTGGAAACTGTAAATGAGTAAAATTGTTTTATGAGTTCATTTAATCATTGACACATTCGACATTTTGTACATATATCCGAATTTTGAATGAACAGCATCTTAATGAATATTAATAATTAAGTAAAACAATGGAAAATATCAATTTTTAAGGAAAAAGATCAGAATATCAGCATAAAAGAGGAAAAATACGAGGATTTCAACTTAAAAGGGAAATTTAAACATTTATTTCAGTTTTTGAAAAATCATTACCTTAATGAATTTTAATAATTGAACAAATAACTAGTGAAAATATTATTCTTTAATGATAAAAGACAAATTTAAACGAATTTGATTAACTTGTACACTAGTTTGAGATTTTATCCTCCTTATAGATGCTACCTATGTAGAATTTTAACTTTTCAACGATACACACTTTAAGAAATACTCATTACTAAACAAAATAAATTAATTTTAATCTAATCAATAACTGAAAATTACACATTTTAAAAATATTTTCATGAATGTGCATAAAAATACGAGTTTACAAACTAATATCCTTATTTTTATTACATTTAACTAAATTTTTCTACATTCAAGCTTAATTTTTATACACAAAGCATTATTTAATCAAATCCAGTACTTTCAGATTTAACGAAATTCACCGATTTTCACTTTTTAAACTAATCCTATGAGTTAAAAAACAAGAGCACCTCCTATAATTTTATAGCATTGGGAATTAGCAACACATTAAAACTTAAACATAATAATAATAAAAAAAAAGTTATTAAATAATTGCTTAGTGCATAACTTTCCCTCAAAATGAAAAACAAATGAATTCTTGAAACCCCCAATCTTACTAAGTAAAGAAAAATAAATAAATAAATAAATAAAATTAAAATAATTATTCGCCCTTGGACGGATTCGAACCGCCAACCCCATGGTTAACAGCCATATACGCTATCCAATTGCGCTACAAGGGCATCGAAGATTTTTGAATTATTGCAATACTTATCTACATCAAACTCGATTCTTGCTCCTATATATTTTACCATTACATAATTTTAACAAATTTACATCGAATTTGTAAGATTTTAACACTTTGATGACATACACCTCAAGAAATATTCATAATTAAACAAAAAAATAATCTTATCAATAACTGGAAATTTCACATTTAAAACACATATTTTCGTGATTGTACACATAAAAATAACAGTTTACAAACCAATTTCCACAATTTTATCACATTCGAACTTAATTTTTACACACAAAACATTATTTAATCATATTCTATACTTTATGATTCAGTGAAATTCGGACTAGTCTAGGTTATTCTGCTCATATTATTAATCAAATTGTCTTATGTTTCACCTTGCATTTCGGAGATTTTCGAATTATCATCCATCAAGTTGCGTAAAACATAAATACTATCTTTATAGTTTAATGATACATAGTATACATGACTAGCCTGAGTTATTCTATCCATATTATTAACCAAATTATCATATGTTTCATCTTACACATCGAAGATTTCTGAATTTTCATCCATCAAGTTGCTTAAAATATTAATTTACTACGTTTATAGTTCTAATGATGCATAGCATACATGAATGCAATCTTTAATTTTAACATTTCACATTTCAAATAACCTATTTCAAAGCCAAACTATATGAATTTTTACTACAACGCTTATCACAGAACAATTTACGCTTCACACTTGTCTAATAATTATTAGATATGTATTCCTCAGAAATATTACTACCATATGAATAAGTGAAGAAAATGTAATATATATATATATATATATATATATATATATATATATTAAATAACCTCATACACGAAAAGTATCACAGAAGGAAAATACTAATAATAAATTAAAACAATTAACTATTACATAAAATTCCATCTATTACATATAAAACTTCAACTGATGAATGAAAAATATGCAAATTAGCAAAATAAAATTTACAAAAGTAAGAAAAAATACAAGTTATTGAAAATTTAATTTAAAAAAAAGGGGCTTTTGAAAATTTCAAGTTTAACTCCTACCTTAAATGTCATTACCACTATCTCTTCGCAGAATATAATAATCTATGGTTTGCTATAACAGAATTTCTTGATAACATTTATTACACTACTGATTTGTACGCATGCGTGAGTTGTCACATGATCAAAACGTTTGAGAATAATATAAATTTTCGAAAAGCAACGCAGCATTTCTCATTTCAACTGTTAGACTTAAGGGAGAAGATAACTTTAGTGCACAACTCTGATAAATTTCCAGATTTTAATTCAAGTGGGGAATCGATTTCTTTGTTAGTGAATAAAGTAAGTTTTAGTATATCATTGCAATATATAATAATAAAAATAAACAATGAATAAATTATTATTTATATATTAAACCTTTTCTAAGTATATAAATATATTTCTTTTATTGTACAGATGTTGCAGCAAGATGAATCAAAACAGCAGCAATCCTCTTTATCAGAAATGGATGATCTGAATGATTCGCTCTTAGCACATGTAGAGTTAAAGAATAATAAATATGTAAGTACTTAGATATGAAATACTATTATTCATATATGAAACGTAATTAGAGTAAATTTAAAATCAAATATTTTATTGTTTGTAATTTAACATATGTTTTTTATCCATATCATTGAAGAGAATTCTAATTGTTTACATTTATTTCTCTCACAGATGTGTTCTATTTGCTACAAACAATTTTTAAGTAAATGGAATTTAAAAGAACATACACAGATCCATACAGATGAAAAACCCTATACTTGTGAAGATTGCCAAAAGCCGTTTTCAAGAAAATATGAATCAAAAATGCATACTACATCATATAGTCTATCACCAGCTGTATGTAAACTTTGTGAAGATATTCAAGAAATAACCAGACGTTTGAAGAATTTAACAATCAAGGGAGAGATTTAGACTATGTACTCAACCTATTTGCATAAGAGTTACCACAATATCCCAAAATTGAAATTTCGAAGGCACACAGTGTAAAGAAATTTTTGTTACCCATGATTCTCGTAACCACCATGAATTTGGATATTATTCATAATGTATTCCTTAAATTGTTATAATAAATATTCTTTTATCTGCACTTATCGACGTGTTTATTTATATCTCCTAACATTTTAAACGAAAAACGCTTTCCCATCTTAAAAAATTTCATAAGAACACATAAAAATTAACAGATGAATGAAAAAATATGCATGTTCACAAAGTTTTCTAGATATATTTACAAAAATGTTTACAAAATAAAAAATTTGCAAGAGTAAAAGACAAAATTCACAAAATTAAAAAAAAAAAATACAACATAACATTTTTTTCTTCTTACAAATGTGAGTTTTTAGAAAAGTAGGAAAAAAAATACACTTAGATTTTTTTTTTCAAAAGTGAAAAAAAAAATTTTTTGTAAAAATATTTTTTGTAAAAAAAATTTTTGTAAATATATCTAGAAAACTTTGTGAACATGCATATTTTTTCATTCATCTGTTAATTTTTATGTGTTCTTATGAAATTTTTTAAGATGGGAAAGCGTTTTTCGTTTAAAATGTTAGGAGATATTAATAAACACGTCGATAAGTGCAGATAAAAGAATATTTATTATAACAATTTAAGGAATACATTATGAATAATATCCAAATTCATGGTGGTTACGAGAATCATGGGTAACAAAAATTTCTTTACACTGTGTGCCTTCGAAATTTCAATTTTGGGATATTGTGGTAACTCTTATGCAAATAGGTTGAGTACATAGTCTAAATCTCTCCCTTGATTGTTAAATTCTTCAAACGTCTGGTTATTTCTTGAATATCTTCACAAAGTTTACATACAGCTGGTGATAGACTATATGATGTAGTATGCATTTTTGATTCATATTTTCTTGAAAACGGCTTTTGGCAATCTTCACAAGTATAGGGTTTTTCATCTGTATGGATCTGTGTATGTTCTTTTAAATTCCATTTACTTAAAAATTGTTTGTAGCAAATAGAACACATCTGTGAGAGAAATAAATGTAAACAATTAGAATTCTCTTCAATGATATGGATAAAAAACATATGTTAAATTACAAACAATAAAATATTTGATTTTAAATTTACTCTAATTACGTTTCATATATATGAATAATAGTATTTCATATCTAAGTACTTACATATTTATTATTCTTTAACTCTACATGTGCTAAGAGCGAATCATTCAGATCATCCATTTCTGATAAAGAGGATTGCTGCTGTTTTGATTCATCTTGCTGCAACATCTGTACAATAAAAGAAATATATTTATATACTTAGAAAAGGTTTAATATATAAATAATAATTTATTCATTGTTTATTTTTATTATTATATATTGCAATGATATACTAAAACTTACTTTATTCACTAACAAAGAAATCGATTCCCCACTTGAATTAAAATCTGGAAATTTATCAGAGTTGTGCACTAAAGTTATCTTCTCCCTTAAGTCTAACAGTTGAAATGAGAAATGCTGCGTTGCTTTTCGAAAATTTATATTATTCTCAAACGTTTTGATCATGTGACAACTCACGCATGCGTACAAATCAGTAGTGTAATAAATGTTATCAAGAAATTCTGTTATAGCAAACCATAGATTATTATATTCTGCGAAGAGATAGTGGTAATGACATTTAAGGTAGGAGTTAAACTTGCAATTTTCAAAAGCCCCTTTTTTTTAAATTAAATTTTCAATAACTTGTATTTTTTCTTACTTTTGTAAATTTTATTTTGCTAATTTGCATATTTTTCATTCATCAGTTGAAGTTTTATATGTAATAGATGGAATTTTATGTAATAGTTAATTGTTTTAATTTATTATTAGTATTTTCCTTCTGTGATACTTTTCGTGTATGAGGTTATTTAATATATATATATATATATATATATATATATATATATATATATATTACATTTTCTTCACTTATTCATATGGTAGTAATATTTCTGAGGAATACATATCTAATAATTATTAGACAAGTGTGAAGCGTAAATTGTTCTGTGATAAGCGTTGTAGTAAAAATTCATATAGTTTGGCTTTGAAATAGGTTATTTGAAATGTGAAATGTTAAAATTAAAGATTGCATTCATGTATGCTATGCATCATTAGAACTATAAACGTAGTAAATTAATATTTTAAGCAACTTGATGGATGAAAATTCAGAAATCTTCGATGTGTAAGATGAAACATATGATAATTTGGTTAATAATATGGATAGAATAACTCAGGCTAGTCATGTATACTATGTATCATTAAACTATAAAGATAGTATTTATGTTTTACGCAACTTGATGGATGATAATTCGAAAATCTCCGAAATGCAAGGTGAAACATAAGACAATTTGATTAATAATATGAGCAGAATAACCTAGACTAGTCCGAATTTCACTGAATCATAAAGTATAGAATATGATTAAATAATGTTTTGTGTGTAAAAATTAAGTTCGAATGTGATAAAATTGTGGAAATTGGTTTGTAAACTGTTATTTTTATGTGTACAATCACGAAAATATGTGTTTTAAATGTGAAATTTCCAGTTATTGATAAGATTATTTTTTTGTTTAATTATGAATATTTCTTGAGGTGTATGTCATCAAAGTGTTAAAATCTTACAAATTCGATGTAAATTTGTTAAAATTATGTAATGGTAAAATATATAGGAGCAAGAATCGAGTTTGATGTAGATAAGTATTGCAATAATTCAAAAATCTTCGATGCCCTTGTAGCGCAATTGGATAGCGTATATGGCTGTTAACCATGGGGTTGGCGGTTCGAATCCGTCCAAGGGCGAATAATTATTTTAATTTTATTTATTTATTTATTTATTTTTCTTTACTTAGTAAGATTGGGGGTTTCAAGAATTCATTTGTTTTTCATTTTGAGGGAAAGTTATGCACTAAGCAATTATTTAATAACTTTTTTTTTATTATTATTATGTTTAAGTTTTAATGTGTTGCTAATTCCCAATGCTATAAAATTATAGGAGGTGCTCTTGTTTTTTAACTCATAGGATTAGTTTAAAAAGTGAAAATCGGTGAATTTCGTTAAATCTGAAAGTACTGGATTTGATTAAATAATGCTTTGTGTATAAAAATTAAGCTTGAATGTAGAAAAATTTAGTTAAATGTAATAAAAATAAGGATATTAGTTTGTAAACTCGTATTTTTATGCACATTCATGAAAATATTTTTAAAATGTGTAATTTTCAGTTATTGATTAGATTAAAATTAATTTATTTTGTTTAGTAATGAGTATTTCTTAAAGTGTGTATCGTTGAAAAGTTAAAATTCTACATAGGTAGCATCTATAAGGAGGATAAAATCTCAAACTAGTGTACAAGTTAATCAAATTCGTTTAAATTTGTCTTTTATCATTAAAGAATAATATTTTCACTAGTTATTTGTTCAATTATTAAAATTCATTAAGGTAATGATTTTTCAAAAACTGAAATAAATGTTTAAATTTCCCTTTTAAGTTGAAATCCTCGTATCTTTCCTCTTTTATGCTGATATTCTGATCTTTTTCCTTAAAAATTGATATTTTCCATTGTTTTACTTAATTATTAATATTCATTAAGATGCTGTTCATTCAAAATTCGGATATATGTACAAAATGTCGAATGTGTCAATGATTAAATGAACTCATAAAACAATTTTACTCATTTACAGTTTCCAACTAGTGTAAGAGTCAATCAAATTCGTTTAAATTTGTCTTCTTTCATTAAAATATAATATTTTCCTTTGTTATTTTTTCACTTATAAAAATTCATTAAGGTTATGGTTGTTCAAAACTAAAATAAATATTTACATCTTTCATGTAACAGTTGTAAAGAATTCAGTCTCTTTTTACTTAAAAACTGATATTTTTCTTGAACGGAAACATTTTCTGTTATGCTTTGTAGTTTACCAGGTGCAGTAAACATGAACTAAAAAATTGGTTCGAATATGACGTCAGAGAAGGTTTGTGGTCCCTTCCCAAGTTTGAAGAATGCTAGGGGTAGCGTGCAGTGAATGTGATCTGGAATTATTATCTTATTACTAGCCCTATCGAAAAAATTCTGTTGAATCTGCTAAAATTAAGGAAATTAGATTGAATATATTTTGGGGTATAGTCGTGTAACGAATTAAATATTACATAACTAACGTCTAAAAAAGGACGATAAAATCTCAAAGTAGTGTAAATGTTAACCGAATTCGCTTAAATGTGTCTTTTTCATAAAAAAGAAATATTAGTATAATAATCCATTGTTCTGCTTAATTATTAATAATCATTAAGGTAATGATTGTTCAAAACTAAAATATAAGTTTATATCTTTCATTTAACAGTTGAGAAGAAGCATAAAAATTGATATATTTTTTTTTTTTTTTGGATGTAAACATTTTTCCGATATACTTTTGTGACGTCAGAACTCTATTGTTGTGTTCCCCCAAGCTTAAGGAATGTGAGCGGTTGAGGATAGTGAATAGGGGTTGAAATTATTTTTTCTTATACCAGACTTGTTGAAAATATTCTGTTGAATCTTCTAAAAATTAAGGAAGTTAGCTTGTAAACTCATTTTTATATGTACAATCATGAAAATATATATATATTTATATTTTAAATGATAAATTTTCAGTTATTGATTAAGCTGAAAGAATTTATTTTGATTAATTAATATATGTCTTAGGACGTATTTGTCTAAGGTTTTAAATCTTACATAACTAGTGTTTAAATGTCTGTTAAAATCACAAATTAGTATAAAAGTTAATAAAATTCATCTTTTTATTCCATATTAACTTTTGTTATTTGTTCAGTTAATCAAAATTAATTAAGGTGAGGGTTGTTCTCAAACTGAAATGTATGTTTAAATTTCCATTTTAAGACGATATTCTCATTTTATGGTTGGAAAAAAAAAAAAATAAAAAATAAATCTGCTTTTTCCATTAAAATTTATATTTTTTTGTTATTTTGCATAATTAATAATACTCATTAAGGTAAAGATTGTTCAAAATTCAAATATATGTTTAACTTTCTCAATTTAAGTTGATATTCTGATCTTGTAGTTGAAAATAATCTACAGAAATCGGCTTTTTTCCTTTAAAATTGTTATTTTTCATTGTTTTGCTTAATCAACAATACTCATTAAGGTAAAGATTGTTCAAAATTCTAATATATGTTTAACTTTCTCAATTTAAGTTGATATTCTGATCTTGTAGTTGAAAATAATCTACAGAAATCGGCTTTTTTCCTTTAAAATTGTTATTTTCCATTGTTTTGCTTAATTAATGATACTCTTTAAGAGGTTGATTATACAAATATAAATTTAATAATCATCATTCAATAGTACGATAATCTTCTCCATTTAACCATATCTTATATAGTGTAAATCAATCTTTTTCATTAAAAAGCAATATTTTCCACTGTTTTGCTTAATTAATAATACTCATTAAGGCAAAGATTGTTCAAAATTCAAATATACGCGCTTAACTTTCACCATTTGAAAGTATATTCTGATCTTGTACTTGAAAAAATTCAGCTTTTTCATTAAAAATTGATATTTTCCATTGTTTTGCTTAATTAATAATACTGATTAAGGTAAAAATTGTTCAAAATTCAAATATACGCGTTTAACTTTCACCATTTAAAAGTATATTCTGATCTTGTACTTGAAAAAATTCAGCTTTTTCATTAAAAATTGATATTTTCCATTGTTTTGCTTAATTAATAATACTGATTAAGGTAAAAGTTGTTCAAAATTCAAATGTAAATTTAATCTTCATCTTATAGCATGATAATCTAGTCGATCTAAGGTTCAACTCTCATGTTAGAGTAGAACTTTATTTTTCCCGCTAGAACTTTATTTTTTCCCGCTAGGGGGCGGTGTCGGAGGGGTACCAGAGGCGGTGTCGCAGGGGGTGCGGTGTCGGAGGGGGGACGGTGTCGGAGGGGGAGCAGAGGGGTGTCGGAGGCGGTGCCGCAGGCGGTGCGGCACCGCCGCACCGCCTGCGGCTGAGCCAGAACTGTCCTTTTCCTACTACTCCCGGTGTATTCAGTAGTTGGGATGATGGCGGAAATTAAGCATTTAAAAAAAAAAGTTAAGCTGGCTTCGATATATCAGTTAGAGGTTTACCTAGGCTGATGTTATCAGGCCCAAGCCCAGGTCCAACCCACATAAAAAAATAAAACTATTAGCCCGCCCGGTACAAAAGCTAAAAAATCAACTCCAGCCCTGTCTGTATTTTGCAGTTAAAATTATTCATGAAGTACACTTGCTTATGCTCATATTCGAAATTCATGAATACAGAAAAACAACAATATTAATGACTATAACGATGACTATTTAGGCAATTATGTACGTAAACACTACGTAAAATTATGACTTAGACAATTACATTCAAATAAAAATCCAGTAAGATAATCAGTTTAGAATGAAAGAAACGGTTGATAAAAGAAAATCATAATTTTAAAGCTCTACAAAGTAAAAAAGTAAACTTTAAAAAACATCTCTGTATCTTATCAAATCAAATTAAATTTCTAAAGATTTCGCTAAACAAATGTACAAAACAAATATAATTTTTACGAATGACAAATAAGTAAGATTGCAAACCAACTTGGGCTCGGGAGGAAGAATTTAGAGGAGTGCACGGATCGTGGTCGGGCCAATAATACTTATCATATGGGCTGAAACGGACCAAATGTTTAGCTTTTATTCCGAGCCGAGCCCCGACCTGAAAATTTTGACCAGTGCATGTCTCTAGGAAAAATGGAGTCCAGGCCAGACTCAGGCTGGAGGAAAAAGAAGTCTGGCCAGACCTGAACCTGCAGAAAAAATTAAGATCCGGGCACGACCCGACTCTAAAACAGAAAAGACCTGACCCAGACCGAGTCTCGTGGATTTAAACTGGCGCGACTCGGGTCGGGTCGGACCAACTTGGGCTCGGGAGGAAGAATTTAGAGGAGTGCACGGGCCAATAATGCTTATCATACGGGCTGACACGGACCGAATGTTTAGCTTTTATTCCGGGCCGAGCCCCGACCTGGAAATTTATGCCAGTGCAGACCTCTAGGAAAAATGAAATCCAGGCCAGGCTCGATCTGGAGGAAAAAGAAGTCTGGCCCGACCCGAATCTGCATAAAAAATTAAGATCAGGACACGACCCGGTTCTAAAAGAGAAAAGACCTGACACAGCCTGAGTCTCGTGGATTTAAACTTGCGCGACCCGGGTCGGGTCGGACCAACTTGGGCTCGAGAGGAAGAATTTAGAGGAGTGCACGGGTCGTGGTTGGGCCAATAATGCTTATCATACGGGTTGACACGGACCGAATGTTTAGCTTTTATTCCGGGCCGAGCCCCGACCTGTAACTTTTGGCCATTTCAGACCTATAGGAAAAATGAAGTCCAGGCCAGGCTCAATCTGGGGGAAAAAGAAGTCTGGTCCGACCCGAATCTGCAGAAAAAATTAAGATCAGGGCACGACCCGACTCTAAAAGAGAAAAGACCTGACGCAATCTGAGTCTCGTGGATTTAAAGTGGCACGACCCGGGTCGGGTCTCGCCAAGCTCGAGCTCCGCCGCAAGTCATTTCCCGTGAGGATGCATAATGTCGTTTTACAAACCCTTTGTTAGCCCAAGGGGGGTGGCGATCGCCCCTTCCCCCCCCCCCCTTAGATCCGCCATTGAGCCAGGCACAGGTGATAAGTCGCCAAATATTTTTCTATCGCCAACATTTCATCTATATTATAATAGTTCAAGTCATCAACTGCCATAAACAAATACGGTCTGATCCCTTCGCCTTTCATATGAAAGTTTGGCACAGATGTAATATACATATTGGCGCGATTTTTTTCCCGACGCCAATTTGGGGAAAGCATCAACAGCATAAACAGCAACATCCGGCTTACCATATCAAGCAAAATTACGATACTTTGGCGCCAGTTAAGTACCCGTTACGTATGTGACATTAGCGTCAGAAAAAAATCGCGCCAATATGGGGCCGTATATGACATCTGTGCCGAAATTTTTCCATTTTGATTAAAAAATCAAAAAAAAAATTTTTTTCGAATAAAACTACATAAAAGTTGCCATGGTCGCAAAGAATCCTTGGTACTGTTACGCTAGCCGGGTGCAAATCTCGCCAATAGCTTTTTTTCAACTCGCCAATTAGCATTTTTTTTTTTCGAGTGGTAAATTAAAACATTGATTTGAAGTTGAAATTAATTGTCATGGTTTGTTGCATTATTTAATATTTGGCCAGATGTCATATATGCACCGCAGGTTTGGCGGGATTTTTATTTTTTTATTTTTTTACGAAAATTTGACGAAAACCTAGTTTACGAATAGCAGTTACATATGTATTTTTGGTACTGCTTAGTTATCCCGTCGACCAAAAATCTATCGCCAAACTATAAGATTAAATGCCAATAATGGGTGATCGTAAATGTCACATTCACTTGACTTTAAGCAAGTTACACGTGTTTACGTCATCAAGTGACTTTTATTTCGACGTTTTATTTGTATATTTATTAATGTTATACTAATTTATTTGTTCTTTCGTTATTTAAAATAAAAATTTTGTCAGTTTGTATAATTTGGCGAAATTGGTCGACGGAATAACTAAGTAGTACCGTATTTTTTAATTATTTTTTATTATTTACAAAAGGAAATAACAAAAAAAAATTGATAACTATAGAACAAAATAATTTATATAATTTTATAAAATAAATAAAAGTAAATAAACATTTATTATTAAATGAACAACAATAGCTGGGTTACCATGTCAATCAAAATAATGCCATTTCAGCGCCAATTAGGTACCCCGGTGCGTATATGACATCTGTGCCTAATATTTTTCTTTTCTTTTCTTTTTTTTTCTATTTATTTTTCTTTTTTTTTTTTTTTTTAAAGAAGTGAAAGCCATCAATTTTAAATGTTTGTTTTAAATGAAAGTTTTGTATTTTAAATAAAATGAATGAATGTATTATATTTTAAATGAAATTAATGAAATATAAAAAAAAATGTGACAGGAAAAATGTTTGGCAATTTATCACCTGCGTCTACATAAAAATACCGAGTTCTTGATTTCTCTATCAAAATCTTTCGATTTGGCGAAAGATTGTTCAAGTAAATTGAATTATGAATAAAAGTAACATGACACATTTCTTAGCATACATTTAAGGGACTGGTCGCCAAATTAGTTTAAATTAATAACCTTTTCTGAAATATGAAAAAAAATATCTGTTATGATTAAAATTTGAGTTGCCATCATTAGAAAAAAGTATTTAAAATTAGAAAAAAAATAATATTTCGAAAACTAATTCGAATTTAAAAATTCCAATACCAGTTTTGAGATCTGCAGAGCAATACGGATTTTTTGTATTAATTTCATCGCAAAGTATTCTTTATTTAGGAGAAATTGCCGTGAAACATAATCAGTTGTTTAATCAGTCGTTTCATAAATTCGTTACATTTCAGTCGTTTCATATATCCGCTTCATAATTTCGTTTCATTAGGATTATATATATATAGGGTAGATTTATATTTAATTGTTAAATGTTTGCATTGTTTTTTTTATTTTAATAAGTATAAAAATTTATCAGGAACGTAAGGAGGAGGGGACTATTTTTTTTTCTTCTTGAGTTTAGCTTACGCATGGCAGGAATATCTGCTCCAAAATCTTGAGCCTCCCTTGATTTCTTTTATCACCACTTATGCCTCCTGGGATGCAGTTTTCAGCATGCACAACGGCTTAATTCGAAAGATATTAATGATTTTTGACGAAATTCATCTAAGTGCATTTTTCGTGCACGATCATTTCACGCACTGCGCTTGAAAACTGATTTGCTAGAAATATTTTATTATAAATAGTCCTAACGTCAAGATCCCATCCTTCGAGTTGCCACTCCAGGAGATTAATGTCACTAATCTTTCTACTACGCACGGTTGCCATCTGCTCGCTCAAAATTTTGTAATTTCGATTTAATTTCAACGCGTCATGTCGTGGCCCCAGAGGCAATCATTTTGATGGCGAATACTTTAATTTGGACTTTTTATCGGAGCTCATAATCTTAATGACGGATGCTAGGTCGCATTTTTCATTCCGTTATCGTTTTATGGACTTTTGGCCAACTGTGGTATGCGCGATTTCTCAGTGAGGTGCTTACCAAACCAACTAGATCATGCTGGAGGAAATGGATATGCCAGAGGAAAATAAGGATTATGATGAAAGGGTTTCGTGGAAGCTGCTAATTTGATGAAAAGATTTCGAAATTTCTAGATATTCATTGATTAGGAATTTAAGTAATCCGCATGATATTATTATTATGAATTCTTGAATTCATCGTGAAATGGAAGGTATATTTTCGTTTTTCCTATATTCCAATTTTTGGCATCAATTAATTATTTTCTGTTGTTTATTAGATTGCCCATTAGTTATGGCGGATAAAAATTTATGCGTTATGTTTTCATATAAATATGTTTCATAGATCAATTGTCACAATCAATATTTTTATTTCTTTTGATGACATAATGTTAAGATATTACAGCGCTATGACTATAATATGAATGAGTTTTTGCATTTTCTGTCGTGCTGTTTCAAAGATAATAATATACAGGGTGAATTAACCCTATATTTACTGACGGTACTTATGAGTACCATTAAAATAACTTAATATAAAATTCATTTAATACATCGATTAGTACTAATACAGCTCAGAATGAGTTAATAGATGCATTACTTCATCTTGTTCCAAAAGCATTACTGGTTACACAAAACAAAAATATTTTTAAAAGGATGATTTCTTTTGCCTTTGCATCTTTTCAGCTTTCTTGGCGTTTGGGGGGGGGGGGGTGTATTTTTCAATTCGGAAATATTTCTAAATTTATATTGGAAGAACGTTATATTTGTACATTTCCTAATTCTACAAAGTCCTAAGAAAAATAATTAAAAGATTTGAGTGTGTGTGTGGAGAGGGAGGGGGGATAAATATTGCACAAAATCCCTATAAATTCAAATTTAATTAATCGTAATAAATCCTCCAATCCTTCTAAAATTTATTAAATGATTATGTAAATCTTCTAATGTAGTTTAAAAAATTCACGAAAAATGGTTTAGAAGCTAAAATTTACATGAATTCATTATTCAGTGCATAAAGGGTTAAAGAGCTAGTGTGTGAAGGGCTTTACAAGTTGAACTATTTGGAATATTTTTAAAAGCTTCGGTATTTATACTGTTTAGAGCATGCGGAAACAAGTTTTGCAAAAAAAAAAAATATATATATATAGTTTAAAACGTTTCCAACAGATGGTGCTGTTTATCAGTAAATTAAAAGTAAAAAAGAAGAAAAAAGAAAGAATGAATTTCCCACCAACTAAATTTTACAACTTTTTGTAAAACATTTGACGTACAGTAAAATTTTAGCCGTAAAGTTGTCAAAATAATAATAATAATAATTAGGGATGCAAAGAATATTCGTTTGATGTTCGGTATTCGATCTATTCGGCTTAAAAGCAGAATATTTGGTTTGGCCGAATAATACAGTATTCGGCCGAATAGCTCAGCCGAATACTAAAACAAAATCACTTATATTTACAATAAATAACATCAATTGATAGATTTTAAATAACATACCGATTAAGGAAATTTAAACGTTTATTAAATTTATAATACAATTTTATTCCAAATATTAAATATAAATTTAATGATTATTTGAATTTTCTTAGCGTGCAATACGTGAAAAATAATATTTAAAAATTTAAAGTAAATTTAATTATTTGAATTTTATATATATTACAAAAATGATTTAAATATGCCTAAGTATTACACATTCAATAGAATTTGCTTTCCACCTGTTTAGTGGACATTCATTTCTATCTAAGAGTAATTTATCAAAATAACTGCTGCTCATCATTTGTAAGGGCTGAAATTTATTAACTGTTTTGTTTTTGTTAGTAATTGAAATCTGCATGAAGCAATCCCAAAATGTGATCTTTGACTCATTATGAACATCTTTGCTTGTTTCTGCCACATTTGCATTTGTTTCAGGAATCTCATTGTTTGAGACAGCAGTCATAAGTAGAATCAGTCGAGATTTTAACTTGAGATGATTTTCTTCAGCTTCATAAAAAAAAAAAAAAAAAAAAAAAAAAAAAAAGTTTAAACCTGGAGTCTAGCAAAGTTGAAATACAAAAATGTCCATTATCATGAATATGTTTAAAGCGTGCATTCATGTTTTGATCCAGGAAGTCTTAAAATGTCCAAACACCAAAAAATTCATTCCCTTCTCCAGGCTTTGACGAGAAGTTTCCACCATTGAAATAATTTCCGAAATAACTGATGTTGTGGAATTAATTTTTACTGTAACTTGTTCAAAATGTTTCAATAAACTTAAACACTTCTCCAAGAGCAACCATTGACTTGAATTAAAACTAATTTAAATTTCCTTTTTAATTATTTTTAAGGCTGAATATGTTTAATAAAATTGTATGAAGATATCATATATATTATTTTGGTTTAAATCAGAATTTATGAATTAATATTCGGCGGCCGAATAGGCCAAATATTCGGCTGTAACATGGCCGAATATTCGATATTAGGTTATTTGACCAAACCACTATTCGTTGCATCACTAATAATAATGACAATCTATATTATAAAGGACAAACGTATATTTGTGCGCAATGTTGACATCATTTTGCGAATGGCAACACTTGCCGATGAAATTTCGCTTTTGCAATTTTTTTAATTTCTAAAGATCGTACATTTTCAATTTTTACGCCACCGTATAGCAAATAATAATAATAATAATAAAAAAAAATTAAATACAATTTTTTAAAAAACTGTATTATTGACTGATTTATTATAGTTTTTAAAATAAATTTCATTCACGGATTTTTTAAATCTGATTCTATCTTCAGCCGGCTGTATCATGGACGAATTTTGGCATTTGTCTCCGGCTAATTTTCGATAAGAAATTAAGGCTATTCTTAACTGCTCTGCTCAACAAGCGCAAAACGTTTTGACATTATTTACAAATTCATTTTTTTAACGGAAAGATATAAAATTGGAAAGCCTGGCCATGGGAACAAATTTAAAATTTTACAAAGTCGAATTGGGGAAAAATGTCTTTCGAAATATAATTTGTTTGAAAACTGTATCACATTTTACTGATTAGCAGTCTTAAAAAGCTATATAACTAAAATGAAAATAGAAAAAAAAAAGAGAAAGCTGACTTTCTTGAAATAAATGAAGAAATAAATAAAAGTAAGGATTACGGAAGAAAAAAATAAATCTGAAAAAAAAGTGAATCAAATTGCATGATAAAATGATTTTCTGTTCTCCTTTAAATTTTCTGCCTTACTTTCGTACTTTTTTAACCTTTGAATTTCGTATAAACCTACGAGGCGATAGTAAGCGCCGAAAATGTTACACAAAATGTAATGATTATATTTTGTGTTCTTGTGGAGAAAATCGAGCGTTTTCACGCATAATCCTTTTGTAAAGCGAATGTAATGTAATGTTTACCTCCTTCGATGATTTCTATGTACAAGTTAATATTAAACGTTAAAGAAAATGGGAGATCGCTTATATAAGAAATTTTCAGAAAATTTGCTAGAGCAGGCGATTTTTTTAATTTATTTTTTGTTACCTGCCATCCTGTCAGTAGGAAAATGCAAAATAAAATTATTTAACTCTTTCTTTTTATTAATAATCATACTTATTTATGTTTTTTTTTCTTTTGCTTTATTTTTAGGACCTTTTTATTAAATGTCAGTTCTCACCTTTTACAAGTCATGGTGAAGGTAAAACTTCAGGCAAAGGTGAAATGTCGCCAGTAGAAACTAGTATGTTGTGCCATCACAGAACTTTCTTCTATATAAATCATGTCAATTAAATCACTTAAATAGTACAAGAAATTATATCAATTCAGCACCAGTTCACGTCAAAGTATATCAGAATTTGAAGTTTAATAAAAATTCGTGCGTTAGTTACTGAGATAGAGCCATAGTGGAAATTCTGAAAAATGCAGCATAACACTTCACCTAGCGTCACCTAACATAAACAGCACTCATTCATATCAAGGTATACCTGAATCTGAAGTTTGTTGAAAATCCAAGCATTAGTTCTTGAGTTAAAGCTGTTGCGGAAATTGCAAAAAATGCAGCACAGCAGCGCCACCTGTTGGGCGATTTACACCAAAATCTATAAAACGTCAATTCATGTCAAGGAATAACTGAATCTGAAGTTTGATGAAAATCCGTGCATTAGTTCTGGAGATTGAGCTATTGTGGAAATAGTGAAAAATGCGGCATAGCAGCGCCACCTGTTGAACGATTTACACGAAAAGCTAAGCACCAATTTATATCAGGGACTAACTGAATATATATTTTTATTAAATTCCGTGCATTAGTTCTTGAGATAGAGTGGCCACAAAATTTGTGTGTCACATACATACAGACAGACAAACAGATAGACAGAGTCACAGACAGACATTTTGTAAAAACATGTTTTTCGGAATCTCTGCCCCCCCCCCCCTAAAACGTGTAAATCCGTCGAAAACTGAAAGTCGAAATTTTTAACGAATCCAACACTTTCTTCTTGTAAAGATAGAAGAAAGTAAAAAGCACCTGGAAGTTTGGAAAAGTTTTTAAAATATCTGTTTATAACTACAAGTGTTAATTAGATATCAACGCCTTCAGTAGTTCCCCAAGATGCCATGATGAGAAAGATGCGTCTGGACTTGATTCAATCAGGAATCAGGACCCGAATTAGATTGTCTAGAGTCCCAGAGCAAGTATCATTCTGATGGGACCCCTTCTATCTGTCCGTAAATATTGTTCGTAATTTTTGCTGAATTGGTCAGTAACAAACTTCCTACCTATCGTTTGCATAAATTTCGTGTCAGGTACTATTTCACATCTATACGGGGTATCACAGGAAAAATGGTCATAATTTTAAGAAAAAAAAACCAGTACGAAAACTATTAGGAAACCATAGAAAAAAAAACAATGGATTAGTTGACGGGATTATCGGTTTGTAAACTTCCACGTTGTCATAAGATCTCTAAAGAAAAATGCCCCCCCCCCCCCCAAACTGCTTATTTTCTGACTCATTTTTAAATTCATTTTTGCTCTCAAAAGCGCCCAATTGGCAGGTTCTCTTATTCAGAAGCTATATAATGTGCCGTATTGGTCGATTTTTTTTTTAAATATAAAATTAGAATATATTTTTAAAAATGCTGTCAAAGTGGGCAATTTGAACCGAATTTCTCGAAGCAATAGTGCTGGAAACGAAAAAAAATGGTCGTACTGAGAAAATAATTCTTTATAAATCAAGTTCTAATTCATTGAACGAAAAATAAAAACGCAGTTCGGTTTATAAATCTCTTCAAAAATCACGTCAGCAGTTTTCATGTTTCTACTTTCAAAAATGAGTCTGAAAATGTGTCAGAAAATTTCGAGTTGTTGAGCGTGGAAAAATATTTTTTTAAATACCGCCATGATTTTAACTTGCCTCGTTACAAGGGAAACATCAATAATGAATTTCTCTTGAAAACAATAGAGTACTAAGTTTTTATAATGAAATTTTAATCGTCAGTCTTCTAATGATGTAGTTCCAGGATTTTTTTAGGGGGGAGGGGTGTACGAGAAGCAGAGAGGGGAAGGGGAGAACCGCACTCCCTTCCTAAATCTTTGAAAATGTAAAAATTTTAGCCAATTTTAACCATTTGGCAAACTCGAAAATCCCGATACTCCCCTGGGGGCCCCCTCAAATAGGGGGGGGGGGTGCACCGAATTCCCAACATCCCTGGGGAGGGGGTGCTTTTTTAACTGGAGGATTAAATAAACTTTTAACCAACTTGTATGAAATTTTAAAGAAAAAAAAAAGAATGTTTTGAAACCCATATTATATACAAAATAAGTTAAAAATCGTTTTTCATGATTTGCATAATGAAAATGTATCTAGAAATAGAAAGGAGTTTTGTTACATTTTTGTAGATAACAAGATACCAAAATGAAAAATTTCCGCCATTTTTCACATTTAATGAACTTAAGTAATACTTTTTTCCAATGAGGTTGTAATTCACGCGGCCAAACTCTGCACCAATATCGTGTGAGGAATACCGTGATAACTATCTATGGAGGTCTCATTATCCGCCAAATATTTTAGCACATTAGCTATGTTCTCTTGAGAATTGTCTGATCATAAAAGCAGAAAAATGCGACATATTCGCAGAGGAAAAACCATTCGTTAAAAATGGCGTTTGCAAGTCCAGTGTAGCAAAAAACGAGACAGTGATGTGGAGAAAAAAGAAAGAAGAGGCGGGACAGGCATTCTAAATTAAGATTTAAACATATTAACAGTTTTCTGTTATCATATTGAATTTACGAGAAGTAACATTTCTTTTGGCGAAGTTTAATAAACAATGCTTGTTTTTTGGAATAATTAATGTGCCTATACGTTCCGAGCGCTTTTCTGAAAAAATGTACATCATTGAATAAATACACATATTTTTAGGTCAATTGCAATATAGAATGATGAAAAATCATAAAATCCTAGCAATACCTTCATAACTAGGGCTTAAAATGCGCCGGAGCTCAGTTCCCTGTTTTTAGTAAATACCGTATATACTCGCGTATAAGTCGACTCGCGTGTAAGTCGACCCCCTAACTTTCGAATGCAAGTTCTAGAAAAATTCAAAAACCCGCGTATAAGTCGACCCCTTAACTTTTTGCTTCAATTTTGCGCAATATCATACCAAAGATTTCACTTGCTAATGCAAAAAAGTTGTAAGTTAACAAAAACAAAGCATTGAAATTTTTTTAAATGATAAATTATTATTATTTGTATATTTTATATATTATTTTTCTATTCATACACATAAAATGCTATATTTTTGCAGTATTCGAAGTTTTTGTTTTTGCTTTTTTAACTGACTCGCGTAAGTCGACCCCCCAAATTTGCTTACCGAAAATTGTCAGAAATTTCTCGACTTATACGCTAGTATATACGGTATTTAAATATTGCTCTGAATTCACCGGGGCTCATAAATACAGGGCTCCGGAGCCTAGTGCAAAGGCGATTCCGAAAAACCGAAATCTAAATTATTACCCTTTCTTTTCCCTCCCGTCTCCAAGTTCCTTCATTCTTTTCTGTCAAAACATTTATATGTGACGTAGCGTAGGAGATGGAGATGAAACGGTACGTAAGATTTTCTAAAAATTTCTGTTATAAATATTTTTGCTAGTTGTTCATTCATTATGCATATGTGTGCATAGCTGCGAACAATTCCTTTTTTGTGGTAACACTATTTACGACTCATAATCCTTATCTTATTTAATTTCAGAATTCTACGATTAATAACGTTAAAATTAGGCAAAGGTTTCTATTAAGAAGGAGTGATAAACTAAAAGATGAAATAGTTGACAGTTAAGAGTTAAGGGTGGTCTCAAATCGAAAAGGGCAACTTTCTGACATAAGTTTAAATTTATTTTTATTCGAAAATGAACGAAATGAGCTGGTTTTGTTGTTCAGAAACTATGTAATTGAGCTCTTTTTTCCATTTTCTTGCAAACGCAATAGATCTTTCGGAAAATAGAGTCAAAGTAGTCGTTTTGAACCGAATTTCCACGCTAAGGGAGAAAGAGCACTCAAGAGCGGGCGAAAAACGTGTTTGTCACGTGATCGAATTCGCTTATAACTCAATAGGTAATGGATTGATCAAAAAATGGAAAAAAAAAAAAACTCAATTCCAAATCGCTTAGGCCAAAATCGCTAATCTCAGGCTTTCCAATTTTTTATTTTTCCGTTAAAAAATGAATTTGTAACTATGTCAAAACATTTTTCGTTTGTTGAGTAGAGCATTTTTGTTCGAAAATGCATTAAACTAGCTGGTGCTGTTGTCCAGAAACTATGTTATTGAGCTGTTTTTCCATTTTTTTGAGCTGTTTTTCCGCAATAGATCTTTCAGAAAATAATGTCAAAGTGGGTGTTTTGAACCGAATTTCCGCGCGAAAGAAGAAAGAGACTGAAGAGCGTGCAAAAAACGTGTTTGTCACGTGATCAAATTTCCTTATAACTCAATAGGTAATAAATTGATCAAAAAATGGAAAACACAGTTCAATTCCAAATCGCTTCCATGGCCAGGCTTTCCAATTTTATACCTTTCCGTTAAAAAATGAACTTGTAAATGTGTCAAAACGTTTTGCGCTTGTTGAGCAGAGCAGTTAAGAACAGCCTTAAGTATATGCAGGTAGATACTATATTCAAATTTTTCATTTTGTATAAGAAAAGAAAGATGCTTTAAATTTTTCAAATAATGTATGAAATATAAGCATGTGGATTGGAGTGATGGCGAGTGGGGGGGGGGGGGGGGAGGGAATATTTTCTACAGTTTTAGTACTGCAGAATATTAAGGCTCCGGTACTTTTTTTTGTTAGAAATTAAGTCCTTTCCATAACATTTTAAAAAATTGGGGACTTCTGACATTTTTTTGTTCGGAAATGCATGAAATTTGCAGGTGTTCTTGTTTGGAAACTATGCAATGGAAATACTTTTTCCATTTTTTGATAAACGCAAAAAATCGTTCTGAAAATAATGTCAAAATTTTCGTTTTAAACCGAATTTCTGGACGAGAGGAGGGAAAAAACCAGCCAGAGGAAGGGAAAAGTCGTCAATTGACCCAAAATCTCTGATAACTGTATAAGTGATTTCCTTATCAAAGAATGGAAAGCTCATTTCGTTTCCAAGTCGCTACAATAGTCAGTTCGGCTCAAAAAGTTTCGCTTTTGTTGAACAGAAGATTTGAGTATAAGGGGAATAGCAGGGGATTTGACAATATGAGATTCACTTCTCGATAGATTCTCTCAGATAGATTCTCTTTCATATGTTCTTCGATAGAGAGGGATTAGAGGAGTGGTTCCCGACGTGGGGCGTACGCCCCCCTGGGGGGCAATTCCAAATTTGTTACTTACTCATTCGCTATCAGTTTCTTGTGTCTTTTCTTTAAGGGTGTATTCCGATCCAAACTGCTTATTTTCTAATTCATTTTAAAATTCATTTTTGCTCTCAAATGCATCAAACGATCAAACTTGGAAATTCTCTTATTTAGAAACAATATAATGTGCGGTGCTTCTTAATTTTTTGATAAATGCAGAAAATACTGTCAAAAACGCTGTCAAAGTTGGCGTTTTGAACCGAATTTTCCGAAGCGGGCGATCTGGGAATGACAAAAATGGTCATACTGAGAAAATAATTGTTTAAAAATCAAATTCTAATTAATTGAGCTGAAAATGAAATCACACGGCATGTTAAACATGTCTTCAGAAATCACCCCAGCAAGTTTCATGTTTTTACTTTTAAAAATGAGCCTGAAAATGTCTCAGAAAATTTCGAGCTGTTGAGGGTGGAAAAATATTTTTTCGAATGCACCCTTAATGTAATGTTGCAGACGAAAAATAAATGGAATACAAGCAAAATTGAAACAATCAGTTTTTGTTATTGAATTTTGGCTCCTAATGAAAAGTTTAGATTTAACACCAGAATAATTATACAAATATTTTTTATTCATATTTTGACATCGTTTTGTAGTATGAAATCTCATTATAATTTTTCTGAGACTGAATTTTATAATTTTTCGAACACTTCCGATTATTTACCAAACGCGCTTTCCCCTTCTATTCTCTCTTCTATATGTCATACGAAGGTTTTTTACACGGAAAACTACTTGAAAGTATATATAAATTTGACTATCTTGAACATACTTAACCTAAAGAATATATGAAATTTCTGAACAAGGTACTGCCTACTTTATAAAACTTATAAGTCTCAAATAGCATATAAATATCTATGGCATATAAATATCTATGCATCTAAATAGCATATAAATATCTATGTGCAGGCATCTTGCGCAGCAAATAAATTTACATGATGACATATACATTTAAAATTTAAAAATATATACATTTTAAACTGATCATATTGGGCAAGAAAAATCAGAAAAATGTGTTAAGGCTGTTCTTAACTGCTCTGCTCAACAAGCGCAAAACGTTTTGACATATTTACAAATTCATTTTTTAACGGAAAGGTATAAAATTGGAAAGCCTCTCCATGGAAGCAATTTGGAATTGAACTGTTTTTTCCAATTTTTGATCAGTCAATTACCTATTGAGTTATCACCGAATTCGATCACGTGAAAACCCATTTTTCGCCCGCTCTTGAGTGCTCTTTCTCCCTTCGCGCGGAAATTCGGTTCAAAACGCCTACTTTGACACAATTTTCTGAAAGATCTATTGCGTTTGCGAAAAAAAGGAAAAAACAGCTCGATTACATAGTTTCTGATCAACAACAACAGCTAGTTTCATGTATTTTCAAACAAAAATAAATTAAAACTTATGTCAGAAAGTTGCCCTTTTGGATTTGAGAACACCCTTAAGATGGAGAGTGGTGGCTACTTAAATTTAATAAAGATGAGAAACTTGAAATGCTTCTTGTGTATTGTGTTATTCACAGAAAGAAAATTTAGTGTCCAAGGCTTTTCTGCCAACTCTTAATAAGTTAGAAAAATTATTTATAAACTGTGTGAATGTTATCAATTTTAACGTTAAATGTAAGTCTCTCTCCAGGATATTTTCTGAAGATAAAAATGAAGACCATGTAACACTTTTCTTTAACTTTGCGGTAAGTTGGAAAGTACAAGAAAATTCTTTTAGGCACAAAGGCGAAGGTGTATAATCTCACTGCATATATAAAATTCTGTTAAAAACACATTTGTGACAGAAGACTGATCTCCTTGATAAGTAAAAAATGTGAAATGAATAGTTATTGTTACAGCTTTATTACGTTCCCACCGTGTGATAAGAGTTCACATTTTTTAAATAATAAGATACATACTTTACAGATTAAGGTTGGGGAGAGGGGGGGGACATAGTGACTTTACAGAGGATTTGGTGGGGCATGGCCAGTAAAAGGTTGGGAACCACTGGATTAGAGTTTGCAGATGTCACTAACTAAACCACGTACCTTTGTCTACTCTACATGAAGAGTATTTCAAGCAAATATTTAATGTCCGTTTTCCTAATCTAACCCTGTTCCATAGGAAAAGTGAAAGTGGAACGTGGGATTCTGGTCTCACGTGAAACTGAACGCACGAAGAAAAATGACCTATCGGATATCGCTTACAAGACATTATTTCCGGTAGTTCTGGACTCTATCGGATCTTCGAGTGCGAGTATTCATGCAGAGCAAAGAGAAATAAATATACACGCGACGGTCACTATCTCATTTCCTCCCTGGAAAACGGAGATAAAGGCACTGATAAGCCGAGCGGATGCGTCCATCGTTTGAGAAGTAAAATAAGATGCTGCGCTGTGTGCTGATCAAAACACGATACTGAATAAATATCTCACGGAGTTTTGAAGGATGGATAGGTAAATAAATATTTATTATCTCGTACTGAAATCAAATAATGGGATTGTAAATTCCTAGGGGAAAGTGAGATAAATAAGTGTGATCAGGTGTCCATATAAAATATGGAACATTTTAATAGCCTCATATTGAATTCCATTTCCGTTTAGGAAGTGATGTACTACAGTTAATGAGATTGGACACCAGTAAAGGCAGCGTTTATTTGCTTTTTTTTTTTCAAGCATGTCCTATAAAAGCTATAAATATCTCAACTGGCCCTTCTTTTCCAAACGTTCTGTGGTCATCAACAAAAGAAACGGGAGACTCATCAAAAGAAAGAGATGGACGTGTCAACGACGTTCATCGGTTACCTCTGACCTCTAGACATCTGATGAAAGTCATAAAACATGATATGGACCGTCTATCTACAAGAAAATTTGGCTCGGGCGGGCGGGGAATAGGGGTTCAGAGCAGAACCATTGTCCCTCCTTAACTTTTGAAATTCGATGAAGTGCATTTTCTTTTCCTCACATGATTTTGGATTGAAAAAAATAATCAGGAATATTCAGCATCAGAACTATTGGTAACTCAAAGCAGAAGAGACACTGACTCAAAGCTAAACTCAAATCACGTATCCAGGAACAAACCAGCTCGTAACAAACAAGGGTCTGCGCAGAATACAGTGTATTCCCGAGTTTCTGACACTGTCAAATATTGATTGATTAAAATCCTGAAACGGAATCGAAAAGAATCGAAATAAATTCCACTTTATACAGGATCCTTATGCCATATCATCTTTAGATTCTTCTATGCTTTGTCATACGCCAGACAGGATGATTTTAACAACACCATGCTAAACGTAGATGTGAGAAAAATCGACAAACAAAATCTTCCTTTGGCGCCCCTTCGTTCTGGCGCCCGGGGCTCAGTTTCGGCCCTGCTTTTGAGTTCCCCTGTATCCGTAATCCGTACTGAAAGTGCTATCCATAACACATTCCATAGTAACCTTCTTCTAGTGCACCTCAATAATGTATATAAATACTATTATGTTTAAAATCTTGTAACACTATTAACATACATTGCAAATGATTTTTTCCTATAGAACATAATGTAACATAGAATGCTTTTGAGTGCCCCTCAAATGAACTATGAATGGTATACACTTTTCATTTTCAATACCGATCGTGCCATAGTCAACATCAACAGCGTCTATCAACTGCTTGGCTATCCGAGTACATTTACAAGAGTTAGACCACGGACAGACCGTGACCGTCGACATCTTAGATGTCCAGGGTTGCGGACAGACCAACCAAACACATAAACATTTCTCAACTATGTTGGAAAGTGTTAAAAACTGCCGTTATGAGGCAATAATCGCTGATAACTCAAGATGTGATTTATTTATCGAGAAATGAGAGAAAATAAAAACTGTATGATTACAGATCACTTCAGTAATTATGCTACAAGTATCATGCTTTTACGTTTAAAAATGAAGTCACAAATGTGTCAGAACGTTTTGCGTTGTTCAGCGATGAAAAATGTTTTTTTTTAGAAAAACCGCCACATAGTGAAATCGCAGATATTTTTTTTCTTATTACTACTTTTTGTAGGCTACCTTTGGTGCACTTCCTTTGGTGCTATGTTTGTATGATGTACATTATGCTTTTGTTAGTATTTATACAAAAATGCAAAAAAGAAATATAATTAGCTACATTGACTAACGTAATTTTTATATGAAAAATCACTTTTAATTTTAGGAAATGAACACTTCCATAAATTAAATCTACGAATTAGATATTTATATATTTATATTTTATTATTATTCAAGTTGATATTTTACTGTTTTTTTTTTTTTTTTGCGTCGTGTCATTTTTTTTTTTTTTTTTTACTGTGTTTTACAAGTGTAACTGTGTGTTTACTTTCTATCCATTCAAACATTTTTTATGAATATTTTATACAAGGGAAAAAAACTGTTTAGAAACTGTTCACAGAACTGCATCCAAGTGATAGACTCACCTGCACATTACTTTTTTTTAATACTATATTAAACACCAAGAACTGGAACGGTGTTCAATGTTTTATTTTTATATGAAAAGACTGCGACCGTCTGTATTTAGTAATTTGATATTGCAATTATTTGTCAAGTTGTTTGTTTTAGTGTGTGTTTTTCTAGTATTTTTCATTTTCCATGAAAGTCGAACGGTACCATTCCAGCATATATGGTGGGTGATCTCTATGCGGACATAGAAGGGTCAAGATGGCCGAAGTGTGGTGGCGAAACAATACCGCACGCCAGATGCTTTGAGTGAGCGAAGTCCAGTTCCCATGAAAAGATTGTTAACCCAGCAAAAACTCAAGGCGGAGCACTGATTTATCTGGAGAGATGCTTCTCTGCGTTGGCTAGAGAAAGACGTTCTCTGCCGACAGCTCTCTTGATCATAGGGCGTTGCCCCTTTTATTGTATTTCACGACGAGATCTGAGTAGATCCAAGTTTCAAACTTTAATTAATTTCTAAATATTGTACCCCTATATGTATGTATCCTATAATTCCTATAGCCCAGAATTTTTAAGTGCCTGTATTTTTAGTATAATCAAAAAGCAAATTATTAAATGTTGGTCAACTGAACAAGGGATAGCTTATTTTCGTCTGCCTGCACGTTCTTATTCCTACAATTCTGGGGGCTCACGACCGGGATGTGACTTAGGACATTTTTTCCTCATTCCTTGGCCATTCGAATGATGTTGACATGGAATAGCTTTTACAAGCCGAGTTATCATCGAAGTGGCTGCTGAGATATTTATTGCTTCCAAAAATAAGGAAAAATCTGGAAAAGAACTTCTTCATCAGTCTTCGGCTCTTCTGTAGAGGGGAAAAGAAAAGTTCGCCGCTGGATCTGAGATTGATGTGCGTTTGCTAAGATATAAAACCTTGTGTCTGTAAAGTATGCCCGTAGTGTTTTTTTATTTCACGGATCGAAGTGTCGTGTGTGTTGATAACGGCTCACTGTGTTTTTTTTTTTGTGTGTATGTGTCTGTGAGTCTGATTTTCTCGTGAGTGTGTGTTATTTTCTTCAGCTCAGTGATTTATTTTTTGGGCTGTTTTTTTTTCCTTACGCGTGTGCTTCGATTGAAAAAATATATATATCATTTTTACAGAGTGCATCAATTGTAGAGGTGGTCGTACAATACTACATTATTTATTTTTTATTGTAGTGATTGTGATTTTATGTTTTGAAGAAAGGATTTTCCCTATAAAAGTAAGTGAAGTTTTTTATATGTTTTGTTTTGAAAAAAATAATTGATATTAGATTCAAAATAAAGATAATGGCGCATTTAGTACGTGCCAAAAAGATAAATTTACTATCAGTAGTGCGGGAATTAGGTTTAGAGGCACCTGAAAGCTCTACTAAGCCCCAGCTTTCAGAAATTGTCATCAAATTGGACGATTATAATGAAGATATCGTAAAAAACCTTTTAGCTGGGATTGTTACTGAAAGAGAAGGATCTGATAAAAAATTGCAACTAGAGGAAGTGAGTAAACAGGAATATGAGCTTTAAAAACTGGAACTAGAAATGACTGCGAAAAATAAAACAGAAATCCCAACATTAAGTAGCGGGATTAAAAGCCCCAATGTTTTGAAATTAATTACAAAATATAATAACCAGGAAGAAATAAGCATTTATCTTACGTTATTTGAACGCCAAATCAAGCGTCTGGGCGTAGAAAAAGAAAATTGGGTAACTTATTTGCTAGGTCTGTTACCGTTGGAAATAGTTAACATAATAGGTCGTGAAAAAGAGGAGCTCTCTAATACGTTAAACAGTTATTACTGAAAAGATTCAAGCTTAGTGCGGAACAATTTCGACAAAAATTCTTTTCCCATAGAAAGGAGAATTCGGCCTCGTTGCGAGATTTTTCATTTAACTCGCTAATTTTTTGGAACAATGGTTAACAGGTCTTAACGTTTTGTCCTATGATGATTTAAAAAACATTTTGGTTATTGACCAAATAAGGAAAAAATTACCATTTGAGATGAGGGAGCATTTTATTGCCTAAGTTTACTAAAGTTTCTGATCTTGTAAGTAAATTTGATGATTATGAGGCGGAGAATTATTATTCATCTTTTTCTGCAAACGTATCAAATTGCACTGATTCACAAACTATGTAATCGAAGTGTTTTTTACGCCTTTCGGTTAAGGCTGTTCTCCAATCCAAAAGGGCAAATTTATGACATACGTTTTAATTTATTTTTGTCGGAAATGCATGAAACTAGCAGGTGTTGTTGTTCATTAACTATGTAATCGAATTGTTTTTTCGTTTTTTTTTTTTTTTTTTTTTTTTTTTGCAAACGCAAACGATCTTTCAGAAAATAGTGTCAAAGTGAGCCTTTTGAACCGAATTTCCGCGCGAAAGAAGAATAACCAATCAAGGAAGGGTGAAAAACGTCTTTGTCACGTGATCAAAATCGCTTATACCTCAATAGGCAATTTAATGATCAAAATATGGAAAACACAGTTCCAACTTAAATCGCTTCCATGGTCAGGCCATCCAATTTTATATCTTTCCGTTAAAAAATGAATTTATAAATGTGTCAGAACGTTTTGCGCTTGATGAGCAGAGTAGTTGAGAGCAGCCTTAAGGGTGTTCTCAAATAGAAAAGGGCGTCTATTGAGTTATAAGCGAATTCGATCACGTGACAAACACGTTTTTCACCCGCTCTTGAGTGCTCTTTCTCCCTTCGCACGGAAATTCGGTTCAAAACGCCCACTTTGACTCTATTTTCTGAAAGATCTACTGCGTTTGCAAAAAAATGGAAAAAACAGCTCCATTACATAGTTTCTGAACAACAACAACAGCTAGTTTCATGCATTTTCGAACAAAAATAAATTAAAACTTATGTCAGAAAATTGCCTTTTTGGATTTGAGAACAAACACCCTTGAGGTAGAAGAGTTTTCAGAATATGCTGTCAAAGCCGGCGTTTTGAAAGAATGTCTTGACGCGACAGAGCAGGATAGAAAAAAAGACTGCTTTCCTAAGCAAACAATCGTTCATATAACTCAAGATTTATCGGAAAAAGAAAACTGTTCGATTACAAATTTCTTCAATAATCATGCCTGCAAGTATCATGCTTTTAATATTTAAAAACTAGTCAGAAAATGTGCCGGAAAGTTTCACGTTGTTGAGCGAGGAAAAAATATTTTTTTGTTGAGAACAGCTTAAAATCTCTCGCTGCGCAACCCGAGAGTTTCTCGGGAAACGTAAAAGTAGCAAAGTTTGCCCAACCCGAGATTTAATCGGGGATGCATTTTTTCTGTCTAATTAACCCGCCTTGATCATTCCCACCAGTTACTTTTTATTGTAAATTTTGCCTTATCTAATCAGAGCATTTTCCCGATTAAATCAGGCAAAAATTTTTGTTTTGAAAAACCGGTGTCAAAAGAATAAAAGACGCTCGTCCCGAAGGAATTCAGTATGCAATTTTTGAAGCTACAGTAAACTCCCGACTATCCGGCCTATTGTGGCGGAAGGTTAGGCCGGATAACAAAAGAGCCGGATAGGCCGGAGTTCTACAAATATTTACTAACTTCGTGCCCTTCCCCCTCCATGATATTAAAAACACATGTTATACACATGTTAAGATAAATTTTATATATACAGTACATACAGTTTCAAAACAAGCACAACATTAACATAAAACGCAATCCTAATTCGTAAAAAAAGAGTAAATCTTATTTTACTGTTTAATAATATATGATTGCACAAATATAAAATGTTATGCATAAGATAAGAGTCATAACTTACAGTTTTTAGTTTTTGAAAAAGCCCTTAATAGAGGACTGCTTCTCCCTGTTAGCCCTCTTCCGCGTCGCAATGTCCCTCCATTTTCATGCAAGAAGATGATATCAGGTGGCGTCGATTCCTGCTGTCTAATGTACCACAGTGCTGCCCCAATCGTGTTGAACCCTTACGTATGTGGGATGAAATTTTTCCCACAATCCTTTTAATCTTTTTCTTCTTATATTTAGCCCTCTGTTAACACTTCTACGATATCGTTTTCAATTAACTCATTGCCTTCGCCGTTTGCCACCCATTCTGTATAATGTCTTCTGCATTGACATCGTCAGAGCCCGGTATATTTTTCAGCAATGGAATAAGCTTATCTTTCTCATCTCCCATTGCAGTTTCCTACACGGGTTTATGTCTACCTTTTTGGTGCAAAAGAATGTTCCAAGACCTTGCAATTACTATGTTTGGAATTTTTTCCCATGCTTTTGACATCCACCTGGACCGGAACCTGCCTGACTTGGCCGCTTGCAACATTCTTCATTCTTTTAAATAGGCCGGATAGTACGGAGGGCCGGATAGTCGGGAGTTTACTGGATTTTGATAAAACAATTATGTAGTGAGAGGGTTAAAACAATGCAGTTTTAACGCGTTCAAAAAGAGATTTTTTTAATATATAGTAAATTCTCAGCGTTAAAATTAAACGTCACTCCATAAATTTTCCTGTAAAAATATGCATTCAGACAAAGGAAAAAAAAAATATATATATATAATAAAGTCACTTATCGCATAGGGAAGATTTGTGGAAAAGATTAAAGTTTAGACAGGTTGCTGAACTTTTAAACTACTCACTTTATTATTTACTACGAAGATTTAAATATGTAAATGATGAGTTTTGAGTATTCCGCTAACGTCTTTGTAGAGGGTTATTTTTAAACATTTTCACTAACATATTCAGAAGCACTTAATTCATTTTCATTATCTTGATCTATTTGATAGTTTGAAACGAGCTGCTAAACCTCCTAGTGAAATTTAGGTTTCCGTCTCTAAACCAACAACTAATACAACTTAAAACCAGTCATTGATTTTATCTTTAAGGGTGTTCTCAAATCCAAAAGGGAAACTTTCTGACATAAATTTTAATTTATTTTTGTTCGAAATTGCATGAAACTAGCTGGTGTTGCTGTCCAGAAACTATGTAATTGAGCTGTTTTTTCCATTTTTTTGCAAACGCAATAGATCTTTCAGAAAATAATGTGAAAGTGGGCGTTATGAACCGAATTTCCGCGCGGAGGGAGAAAGAGCACTCAAGAGCAGACGAAAAACGGGTTTGTCGCGTGATCGAATTCGCTTATAACTCAATAGGTAATTGATTGATCAAAAAATGGAAAAAACAGTTCAATTCCAAATCGCTTCCATGGTGAGGCTTTCCAATTTTATATCTTTCCGTTAAAAAGGGAATTTGTAAGCATGTGAAATTGTTTTGCGCTTGTTGAGCGGAGCAGTTAAGAACAGCCTTAATGCATGATTACAATTTCTTTTATTAGATTCATAGAGAGCCAGTTTGAGAGCCGTAATAAAGTTTTATAAGGACCGCTGTTTAAAGTAAAGCCTATGAAAACGGAATCCTGTCTTGTACAGGAAAATTAAACTGTCCCGATAAAAGGAATACCATGCTAATATACTTGCAGAGATGGAAACCTCCCTAAAACTGATCCCCCCCCCCCCGTCCTATAGCAATTATGTTTCAAAGGGTTCTATAATAGTATTGTAAGAGATTTAACTTACACATATTTAGCGCGGCGCTGTGTTTTTTAAAATCAGTGCGCCGTGCTATTGTTTAAATTCGTTGAAGATTTTCTGAGCGCGCCTCAAAGATTTTTCAAGAGGTAGTGTAGATTCTGTTCCGAAATTGAGATTTGAGGCATTCAGTTCTGAAAACTTAAAAAATCGATCATCGGTGCGAAAATTCGCCTTATTAAAAAAATCCTCATTTTTTATTAACATAAACCACTCATAATGGATATTAACCACAAGGTAATTGTATTTCTGCGAATATTTACATCACGAATTCCCATCCTCAGATGCAGGGTTGCCATTTCTTTTCTTTTTTTTCTTGTGGAGGGGGGGGGGGATGTTTTCATTGAGGGACAGGGTTTACAATAGCGCGCGGGATTGCGCGAATCGCGGACAAAATAGGAAAATCTCGCATAATAAAAAATGATATGTGCATTTTCCTCCTTTCCACAGGCATGTGATTCTTCCGCGAATTTTTTTAATTTTCGCGAGAAACCTTTTTGGAATATTGTAATAACGTTTGCAATATTGTTCAGATGAATTTGTTGATCAAACTTATTTTTTGGTATTATTTATGCTGTTTTTTCTTCAATGCCCTTTTTTATGTCGCATGATGCTCTTTTTCTTCTCTTCCGGGCTCTTTTTTTTTTTCACTGTGCCATTTTTTCCTCCGCTGTGGTGCATTTTTTTTTTCTAGAATAAACACTATAGTGGTGGATTTTTCTCCGGCCACACGTACTCTGCGCCACTGCACATGGCCGAAACTAGCCTTTTTTGTTCCCGGGGCAAATATGGATTTTGGTGCCCTCACCCCCAACCCTTCCTTATGCACAATACAAGTTATCGACCGCAGGTACCCTATGCAAAAAAAAAAAAAAAAAAAAAAAAAAAAAAACCCTTAAAAATAAAAATCATTTATTAATAATTAAAATGCTTGCAGGAAATATGTAAGCAACGTTCCCATAGGATTAACATTAGCTTGAGCGTTAAGCGTCTTCACTAGTCACGCGAAGAAACTGGATCACTAATGTTAAACCTATGGGAGCGTTCTTTTTAAAATTTCTCACTTGCAAAATAATAGCTTCAAATGATTTTTTTTCTTGCTTAGAATAGCTGAGATTGAATTCTAACCGGGTTAGTATTTACTTTTTCGATTTTGGTTGCAGATTTTTTTATATTTCACAAATTTAAAAAGAACACTCCCATAGGTTTAACATTAGCTTGCCAGTTCCTTTGTATTTCATATATATATATACATTTTTGTATGAAACAACAAACAAAATCTTCATTTGGTGCCCACCTTTGCCTTTCGTTCTGGCGCCCAGGCCATATGCCCCCTCTGCACTCTAGTTTCGGCCCTCCCACTGCATTGCATGGCAATTTTCTGTTAAATATTTTCTTATTTCATTACAAGCATAAAGTGTGATTCTATTTTAATATTGCCCTAGTAGGGAGGAAAGGACAATATGAGATTTGCAGACTGTGGGTTATGGGATTGCCTGATATCCGACAACTTTCCGGGCAGCAAAATCCAACAATGCACCCTCCAAGACTGATTTTGGCGCCCTTGGCGAAAAAAAAGCTGTATTTAACGAATTTTACGGATTTCTATTTAAAAAAGGGGATTTTTACATATAAACATTTATCTCATGGACTATAGTACCATGATTTAACCGTTAGGTTACCGTAATACAGAAGAATATTTCAACACAGCATTCTTTCGATCAGACGTTGAAAGTACGTTATTTTAAAGGAAATGTATAATGTTTGAACAAAAAGTATACTATTTTTAAACGATTATATTAGCAAAACAAAATTATAGAATATTAAGTTAAAACTGTTTTCAAATCCAAAGAAAGAACTTTCAGACGCTTTAAATTCATTTTTGTTCGGAAACACGTGAAATTGACAGGTGTTGTTATTCAGAAACTATGAAATCGAAAGACGTTTTCCCTTTTTTCGTAAACGCAAAAGATCTTACTGAAATTACTGTCAAAGTGGGCATTTTAAGGCGAATCTCCCAGGGGCGGATCCAGAGACTCGTTTTTTTGGGGGGGGGGGGGTCGATACCGGATGGATGATATATAATCAACACAGTCATAGTTTCTATTGGTTAAATCATTCATTGCAGTTAATTATTATATGAATATGAAATAATTAACTCTATTTAAAATTACTATAGACTCGATTATCCGACGTTCAATTAACCGACACACTCGGTTAACCAACCCTCTTATTATATAATAGGGCGGGCCGAAAAAAAACTTTTTTTCGATTTTCGATGATGGGTAGTGCGGAAAAGTTGCCACTGGTGGCACTAAGTTTATACAAAAAAATTGAGATTTTTCGGACAATTCCATCATTAGTCGCAAACGGCTTGAAGTTTTCTCAAATGCTGATTTTTGAACTTCTTTTGCAAAAATTTTTAAAATGTTAAATTAAATTTGTTTTCGCTGGATTTACTTGAAACGTACTGTTTAGTGTACGAAATGGTTAAATAAGCTCTGATTATCTATTATTTATTAGTTATGTGTATTTTGAATTAGGCGATTTTTATAGCCTTTTCGCGTATAACTGAGCAAAAATTGTAAGTATTGTTTGGTTCGTTCGTCGGTTTCTCTCTTTTGTCTTTATTATGTTCCTCGCTATTTCTTCGGTTTTTCGACGCGTTCAGAGTCACATATATGAATGCCGGACCACAGCATGTCTTGACAGCAAATCTGGAAGGAGAGGAGATGTGTAGTAGAAACCAATGACAACGCAATCAGTCATCACGAGGATGAGGGGGGAAATTGGAGATTGGAGAGATGGCGAGATGGGATTTTAATTATTTTTCTGCCCTAAAATACAGCTATTTGTCATTAGAAAGATTAAAAAAGTGGGAACTTTGCAGCAGGCAGTTCGTCTGAATCAGAATTTGAACCAGGGCCTTCAAAAGCATACACTCTCAAACGCATATCCCTTTCTCACACAGCGTTTACCAGATTTAGAACTGGTATATCATATAGGTAAACTGCGTTAAGAGCTTCATCGTGCTTCAGGATGCAGGAATTGTGATAACCAGGAATAAAAATCTCGTCATCGAAAAAGACTTGGTCAGGAGACAGAAAAAGAAATTTGAAAAAGATACAGGAGGAGGGAATATCTTGGAAGATGAAACGTTACAAACATATTTTTTATAGTAGAAATAATAACACGATCTTTATAGAAAAAAGGGAACAAGCGGCACCGTCGAGAGAAATACGAAGCACATAATCCCTAATGGCGTGCGAAAATGTACTTGTTCATTTCTACGAGACTTCCTGTTTCATGGACATCAAAAATGCAAAAGGCTGAAGATTTGAATACTCTATTAATCTAGCTCCGTTTCTGTTAGTAAAGGTCTTAGGCCAAGTGGTTCTACCATCTAGTTTAGACAGTTGATGTCGCTGTCAGAGTGGGAGCTCGTTCGTATGAAGAATACATATCAAATGCTGCAGTTCCCTTCTTGATTTTTTCCAAAGCAGGCTTTATTTTGGCTTAAAAAATTATATAATGATTTTGCTATTTCTCCACAGTGGTCAGAAGGAGGTGTCAAGTGACCCAACTATTCCAAACCACGTTCAGACAACATGGTGATATTTGTTTCGTCTTTCTGTCGACGGTGCTGTTAGTCCCCTTTTTTATGAAGATTGTTTTATTTTTTCTATTATCAAAAAAGATGCTTGTAATTTTTCTTCCTCTAAGATCTTCCTCCTCCTGTATCTTCTTTCCAAGTTTCTTTTTCTGCCTCCTGACCAAGTCTACCAATGACGAGATCCTTATTCCCTGTTGTCAAAATTCCTGCAATTTTTGCTCACTTTTACGCGAAAAAGCTATAAAAGTCACCTAATTCAAAATGCACATTACTATTAAATAATACATAACACAGGCCTGCGAAATTGAAGTTTTTGAAAAATACAAGAGACGTTTTCGCGGATTCTTATGTTATTTGGTGTGCTGATTTCGAAAATGACCTCCATTTTGTCCCATCACATCAGGATTTTTTGTAAATCGATATCGATATTTTTGCTAAAATCCTATTTGAAAAGGAATTCTCTCGAACAATTTTGCATCTACTGTCTGGCAACAGTGGTTTTTATCCGTGTAAATGTATGTAAAATAATAGATTCTCGGTGAGGCAAAGTGATTTTTCAGTAATCGATTACTTTTTAATAGGTTTAAGTGGATGAAAACAACTGCTACCATATCGCGCGAGCCGCCTCTGGTCGAGGATACAAAAAGTTCCCTCGAGTTTAAACTTTTTACATCAAATTATGGTGCAGTTTCTAGAAAAATATCATCTACATGCTATTTTAATTTGTTTTTATTAAGGCAATTTACATAAAATAGACAACTGACCAAGAGGAGCAAATATTATGTATGTGTACATGAAAGTTTCAAACAAATTTTAAACTGAGCAAAAACAAAACAAAACAAAAAAGTTTCTATTTAAGTACGTACTCTTTTTCTATGAAACTTCTGTTTGATGTTCTTCTTTTATGTTCAACCTTGGGCCTAACTCGTGTTCGTGTTAGCATCCAACAGTAGACGGCGAGCATGATCTTATCCCATCATTTTTTTGAGCGCTCCATATCTTTGATGCCTTGATGGAGCCTTTCACCTTGTTCTTCGCTGACTGATCCTAAATTTGCGGGTGAAAAGTGCACATATGAGTGAAGGAAGTGTATTTTGACACTTATGGAGCAACCCAACGCTTGAAATTTGTCCATCATATTCATTACAATTGGTTTATAGTCAGGATTCTTGTAATTACACATAAATTTTCTGACGACATCTTTGAAGGCAACCCAAGCTTCTTTTTCCTTTGTTGTCATACTAGTCTTAAATTCTTTATCCTCCAGAAGCTTGCGGATATTTGGACCAACAAAGATTACCTCTTTCAACTTGGCTTCGGATAAACCTGAAACTTTTTGCACAGGTATTTGAAACAATCGCAATCATTTGAAAAAATCGCAATCATTTGAAACAATCGCAATCATTTGAAACAATGCAATTTTTGGCTCAACTAAACTGTTCCGAATCACATTCTTAGGGCCTGGCTTAACATTTTGTCTTTTCGGCCATTCTTTTTTGACCCAATGTTGAGTCTTATCACGGCTGTCCCACTCACAAATGAAACATAGATACTTTGTGTATCCGCATTGTTGACTAAAAGCATGGAGGTAACTTTCAAATAACCGCAAACGGTCCAACCGAGGTCGGCTTAATTTAGTTTTGTTGAGGACGTAAGCCAGGTTTTAATAGCGTTCTTTTAAATGCACCGAGTATCCAACTGGTACAGATGTATGCTGGCTTCCGTGATGAAGAAGGACAGCTTTAAGGCTCCTTTACAGTGAATGTATAAACAGCCTCCATTCATCTTTATCGTAGGTGATATTAAAATTGCTCATCAATCCGAGAACATCAGAACAATAGACCAGGTTCTCCCCCTCCTCAAAGTACTACTTAACAAATTCCTTTTCTCTATTCTTGTACTAATAAAAAGCGGTTCCTTTGGCCAATAAGTTTCTTTTCTTTCAATCTGGAGCCCAACAATTCTGCTGCCTCTTTCAAAAGGCCCAGATCTCTAGTCAGATCACTAAGTTCAACCTGAGAGATGGACTGAGGTGAATCGCTTCCAGGGGGCTTATATTCATTATCGCAGCCTTGAACCTCTGGATGTTCCGAGTCTGAAGACCCTGAAAAGATAACTTTGCAATTCAATTGAAGGCAAAAGCACTCACATCAGGTCCATGAGGAACGATGGAATTGAATTTTTCAAGAAAACGTGACGTGATAGAATTTTTTCATTATTTGTTTTTAAATTAGCACCAAAAAATACATAAAGATCAGCTATCAATTCCTTTGTATTTTTTTTTTATCGCAGGCCTGTGAGAGCTTATTTAAACATTTCGTAAACTAAACATGACATTTCAAGTAAATTCAGCTAAAAAAAACCTTAAATTTAACATTTTTTAAACTTTTGCTAAAAAAGTTCAAAAATCTGCATTTGAGCCAAACTTCAAGCCATTTGCGGCAAATGAAGGAACTGTCCGAAAAATCTCAAATTTCTTGTGTGAACTCAGTGCCACCAGTGGCAACTTTTCCGCACTACTCATCATCGAAGTATGACTAGTGCGGAAAAGTTGTGCGAAAAAAGTCACTCTTCAAAATATGACTTATTGTTACTAATTGTGCCGAAAAATTAAAAATGTTAACATAGAATTTATTTATTAGATATCTTATTTTTATTATTTTCATTTTTACTCTGGTAATTATTTATCTTATCGGTTTATTCAAAAAAGGGACTGAATAAAAATCTCAAGGGGTCTTAACATCCTTGAAAAGTCAAAATGTGTCATCTAAGAGGTGCGTATACTTCTTCATAATCTACTCATTATTAATCCATCAAGGTTAACATTTGTGACTGAGACCTAGGTCTGCTTCCATAGCTTCTCTACAAGAGGTAGAAAGACAGCAAAAAATGGTTAACCGAACAATGAATGGTGGGTGACAGTAGAGCGGCATTTTCCATTCAAATCACCTAGAAGGCCTTTCATTAAGTAAATACATAAAGAAAGAACTGGTTTACCAAGCTGGCTTTAAAAAAATTAACACACCATATGCATTTTAGATTTTAACTGACTAAGACATAATCCTTTTTTGTTCATTCATCAAATGCCCCTTGAAATTCATCAATGTGGGTGGCAATAGCAGTACATTTTTTTAAAACATTAGTCGCTTTTTTCAGAAAATATTAAGATGCTTGAAGTTTTAAAAGGTTTTCTTGTTTCTTTCTTTCTTTGAAAATTGCTACGAATCTCATTCTTTTCTAAAACAAAAGAGCTCTCTGCAAAAATATTATACAGAAATTAGAAGTGCAACTTCTTTGAAAAGACGAAAAAGTTTCCACACTTTAAAGGGATCCGCATAACGGTGTCAATTTTCTGGTGTAGAAATTCAACAAAAGGCACACGAAGTGGCATCGACCCCCACCTCAACCCATAGTGTCAAAAATTATGGCGCCATATGCCTTTTGACAGGACATAATCATTTTTTGTTCCTTAATTGGCGAAATGTCAGTGAGGTTTACCATTGACACCGAAAAGTGTTTGCTTTTCGTTTGCTTGTCTGCCTGTTCCGCGAAAACTACCGTTAAAAGCACTTGATTTATATCTTGGGGGGGGGCGCCTCGATCGCCCCCCTGGATCCGTGTCTCGGGGAATCTCCTCCGGGGGCTAAATATGCATTTCTTCGCAGCTCTTTGACAAAATTCGCGTTTTTTTCAGCGATTCTTTGGCGAAATTCGAGTATTTTTTTCGCGATCCTTTCACGAAATTCGCATTTTTCCGAGATCTCTTGACGAAATTTGCGTTTTTTCCGCGATTCTTTGGCGAAATTCGCGATTTTTTTACGAAATTTACGTTTTTTTCTGCGATTCTTTGACAAAATTTGCGTTTTTATTACGCGATTTTTTGACAAAATTCGTGTTTTTTCCGCGATTTTTTGACGAAATTGGCGCTTTTTGCGCGATGCTTTGACGAATTTGGTGATTTTTTTCTGGGAACTTATGACGAAATTAATTTTTTTTCGGCGACCATTTTTTGGAATTCGCGATAAGCGGTGGATTTATACTTTTTTGTGGGGGGCGGGGCGATCGCCCCAATTGCCCCCCCCCCCCACCTCCCCCCCGTGGATCCGCGGCTGGAATCTCCGGACGAAAGGAGACCAGCCAGAGAAAGGAGAGAAAAAAAATGGTGTCACAAGATGAAAATCGCTTATAACTCGATAAGTAATTTACTTATCAAAAAAATGGAAAACTCATTTCGATTCCAAATTGCTTCACTAGTCAGGCCTGCCAATTTTATGCCTTTACGTTTAAAAAATGAGTCAGAAAGTCTCGCGTTTGTTGAGCAGGGAACTTGAGAACCGCCCGAGAGTGTGATAAAAAAAAAGAAGAAAGACTGTGAAGAAAACAGTCTCGGTGTAAAATCTTTGATAAGGCTGTTCTCAAATCCTAAAGGGCAGCTTTATGACATAAGTTTAAATTCATTTTTGTTCGGAAATGCATGAAACCAGCAGGTGTTGTTGTTCAGAAACTATGTAATCCAGCTGTTTTTTCGGGTTTTTTTATTTATTTTTCATATATTTTTTATTTTTTGCAAACGCAATAGATCTTTTAGAAAATGCTGTCAAAGTGGGCGATTTGAACCAAATTTCCGCGCGAAAGATGAATAACCACTCAAGAAAGGGCGAAAAACGTGTTTGTCACGTGATCAAAATCGCTTACAACTCAATAGGTAATTTATTGATCATAAAATGGAAACCACAGTTCTATTCCAAATCGCTTCCATGGTCAGGCTTTGTAACTTTATATCTTTCCGATAAAAAATGAATTTGTAAATGTGTCAGAATGTTTTCGCTTGTTGAGCAGAGCAGTTGAGAACAACCTTAACTCTGACGCCGAATTAAGAATGACGGTCAATAAACTCCCCTGCCCTATTTTGTTAGGAAACTCTCAAAGAAACAGATAAATTAATGAAATCGTTTCGAAATTCATTTTTGTTCCGAAATGCATGAAACTAGCAGGTGTTGTTGTTCAGAAACTATGTAATCGAACTGTATTTCCGTTCTTTGTTGCAAGCGAAATTGATCTTTCAGAAAATAGTATCAAAGTGGGCATTTTGAACCGTATTTTCGCTTGAAAGAAGAATAACCGGTGAAGGAAGGGATTAAAAAGGTCTTTGTCACGTCAAGTGATCAAAATCGCTTATAACTCAATACGTAATTTATTTATCAAAATATGGAAAACACAGTTCCATTCGAAATTGCTTCCATAGTCAAGTTTTCCAATTTTATATCTTTCCGTTTAAATGTGACAAAACGTTACACATTTACAAACACATTTTTTTAACGGAAAAATATAAAATCGGAAGACTTGACTATGGAAGCGATTTTTAATCCAATTGTTGTTACTATTTTTTACCTATTGAGTTATAAGCGATTTTGATCGCGATTTTGATTAAGCGATTTTTCACCCTTTCTTGAGTGTGGTTATTCTTCCTTCGCGCGGAAATTAGGTTCAAAACTCCCATTTTGACAATATTTTCTGAAAAATGTATTGCGTTTGCAAAAAAACTGAAAAAACTAGTTCGATTACATAGTGTCTGAACAACAACATCTGCTAGTTTCATGCATTTCCAAACAAATATAAATTAAAACTTATGTCATAAAGTTGCCTTTTTGGATTTGAGAACAGCTTAAACAACTGTCTGGGGGATTAAAAAATAGTTACACCCTTTTTTGAGTCTTTTTAAATTATAAAATAAAATAAAAAAATGAAGAAAATATTTTGAAAATTGGGAAGCATGGGATATTTAAAAAATGAAAAACTAACCACTACCTTTAATTTTTATTTTTTTATTGCATTCAATTTTTTAAAATATTTATTGAATTCACACGATACGGAACAGTTATTGGAAGGATTTTTTATTGTAATAACATTAATAATGAAAAATGATTTTCAAAGTCTATCTTTTCTCTATCAAAGTCTTATCAAATTCCTTTTAACATTTTATCTACTGACGGTACTTATAAGTTAAAATAACTTGTTATAAAATTCCTTTAATACATCGATTAGTTGTAATACAGTTTAGAATGAGTTATAGATGCATTACTTTATCTTATTCCAAAAGCTTTACTGGTTACACAAAACAAAAATATTTTTTTAAATTATGATATCTTTTGCCTTTGCATCTTTTCAGCTTTCTTGGCGTTGGAGGGTGGGGGGGGGGGGATTTTTCAATTTGGAAATATTTCTATATTTCTATTGTAAGAACATTATATTTGTACATTTTCTAATTCTACAAAATACTAAGAAAAATATTTAAAATAAAAGATTTAAGTGGCGTTATAAACATTGCACAAATTTCCCTATAAATTTAATTAACCCTAATAAATCCTTCAATCCTTCTAAAATTTATTAAATGATTATGTAAATCTTCTAATGTAGTTTAAACAATTCACGAAAAATGCTTATATCACGAAAAAAGATAAAATTTTCATGAATTCAAAATTCAGTACATAAAGGGTTAATAAATAGTAATCCAATAACATATTTCTGGAAAACTATTTTAAGAAACTTTTACTAACATTATCAGGAGCTTTAAATTTTTTTAATATCTGCTGGTGATTTAGAAGTAGTCTGTCGAATCACAATTTGAAATTCAGATTACAAGAACCAAAATCTAATTCATTTTTCTAAACAGTCATTGACTTTGTCTTTCACGCTATATTTATGCGAATGGGAATGACACTAAGAAAAGCAATACAATTAATGGACTTTCCAAAAGATATGATGACGACACATAGAATATTAACTTATGTTATCTGCAATTCGTAATTCCATCTAGATTTTGTCCTGAAATATTGCTTTCTTACATGCACTTGTAGAATGGCATGAATGAGTCAGTTGAGATGGTTTCTGTACTAAGGTAACGTCGTATACTATCTCATTTCCTCCCTGGGGCCAACCGATAAGACAAATAAACGAGCGGATGCATATGCTACACCAAAACTGACGGGCAACGAAGGGTGAAATTCGTGTGACAGATAAAGCATAAAAAGTTGATACATAGTACAAAGAGACAAGAGAAATTTCTGGTCTATTCTGCTGATATGGTCATGAGAGCTATTACAGCATTTTACGTGGGCTTCATAATAAAGAAAGCTATTTCTCAGCGAAATTTGACCAGCGGAAAGATAAAAATAATTTTTATCGTTACATATTTTTATGTTATTAATATTAAAGGGAATTTTTCTTGATTTGACGATAGTGTATCAGAAGGGAAAAAAATGAGCCGTGGAAATCAAAAAATGACGTAAAAATCAGTGAAATTGAACCAGAGAAAGAAAAAAGAGCTTGAATTATGTGTCCGTGGCCTAGTTATATGGCCAGTCATAGGTCTGAAGAAAGAATAACAAAGATTCCAAACAATAAATGCGTAAGGTTTTTTTTTTTTTTTTTTTTTCTCTCTAATAGATTTTTTTGGACCGTCATTTTATGATCGGGAGTACGGCGGCATATGATTTGCAAAGGATACATTTGGTGAAATGCAGTTCCTGATTCAGCAGAAGGCGTTTGATAATGCGTTTAAATTTGATATACTTTTAGTTAGTAGTTTCAACATATTCCTCTATAGAAGTTTTCATTTTAATCTTTCTATTTTAAACGTTCTTTCAAATTATGAATTTGTAAGAAACTCAAATTATGAGTATGCATTTCAAAAGTAGATTTCATTCTTTAGAACAATATGTTTATTGAATCAAACAATTCACATGACCACATGAAAGTCTATATAGTTGTGATGTAAGTTCTATGTGAGTAATTCTTAAAGAACGTTCAGTGCATACAAATAATGAGTGAAACATGTAAAGCCTTAATTCAGAGGGAACAAAAGAATATTGTCGTTACTATGTAAAACTGAAAATAAAAGAAACCGCACTTGACATCTTAGAATCTTAGAAAAATAGATTCATAGCTCTGCAAAAACTTTAAAAAAAGAAGGTGTCCGAAGTCCACAGAAATTTTAATGACATCCTCAACAGCTGAAAGAAGATATATATATATATATATATATATACGTACATTTAAAGAAATTTTTCCTTGGCATGCCAACGGCAGTTTTAGAAGTCCTTGAAATTCCGCAGTTTGAAATATTTTTAATGGCCGTGCGTGATAACAAAGAAAGAAAAAGAGGGAAAACCAACAAACAAACAATAGAACTGTATAGTAATTAAAAGATTCTAATGATCTCGAAATCATTTTGTACCAGAGTGCAAATTAACAGTGTTGAACCAATTTGGGAAGATTTTAAATTATCAAGAGCAATAATTACGAGGCTTTTTTTATGCTGCTTATGTGGCCATTCAGCTGCTTTAATTATCTTAACCAAAAATTCCAAGTGGCTGGAATGCAGCTATAGCTAGGTTTTGCAAATCTGTTACGCATTTAGTTATATAAATCGAAACAGAATGATTTTTAGTTTTTTTTTTTTTCCAGAATATAATACAGAAATGTATTCTATTCTATTTTTTGAGAGAATAGCAAAAGAAACGGAAATGAATATTTATAGGATCATTATTGGGCGTTTCGAAACAAAGGTAAAAAACCAAAGTAGTCAATTAACAATTTCTTTTTTTTTTCCCCATGGAATACGCCTTTTTCATTCCCCTTCCTTCATCCAGTACAATGATTTGTACTGTAATGAGAAAGAAAGAAAAAAAAACGGAGAGAGCTAATAAAAAAGAACATGAAAAAACTACATCATTTCAGCTAATAGACCTCGAAAGGTAATTAAAATCTTCAGGTTATTATGACTAAAGTTTGAAACAAAAGAACTAAGATGATAGAATGCGAAACTTGTTCAAAACTTGAAAGGATCTAATGGTAATAAATCTAGCATAAAATATAGTTTAAATTTATGTAGCGATTTTCTCAGATTCCTGAAGACATTTCAGAAAGGGGAAAAAAATATTCATTGGAATGAAATAAATTATGACTGCGTAAAATGAACTATTTTTATAAGTAGGATATATCAAAATGTCTTTTCATTACACGGCGCTCAAAAATTTACTATTGACTTGTATGGTATAAACTTACCCTAGTAAAAAAAAAACCATATACAGTGAAACTTCTTTTAAAGGCCGGCCACCCCTATTCAAGGGCCACATCAATTAAGGGCCAATATTTTTAGGAACGAAAAATTACCCCATAGACATAATGTTAAATTTACTCCTATTAGGGGCCGCACCTACCCCTCATAAAGGCCATTTTTTTCTCATGTGCCTTAAGGGGCCTCAAATTCAAAAGGGCAATTTTCTGACATAAGTTTTAATTTATTTTTGTTCGAAAATGCATGAAACTAGCTTGTATTATTGTTCAGAAACTATGTAATCGAGCTGTTTTTTCCTTTTTTTCGCAAACGCAATAGATCTTTCAGAAAATTTTGTCAAAGTAGGCATTTTGAACCGAATTTCCGGGTGAAGGGAGAAAGAGCACTCAAGAGCGGGCGAAAAACGGGTTTGTCACGTGATCGAGTTCGCTGGTAACCCATTAGGTAATTGATTGATCAAAAAATGGAAAAAAACAGTTCGATTTCAAATCGCTTCTGTGGCCAGGCTTTCCAATTTTATACCTTTCCGTTAAAAAATGAATTTGTAAGTATGTAAAAACGTTTTGCGCTTGTTGAGCAGAGCAATTAAGAACAGCCTTAAATCATAAACAGGTGTGCTGAATTCCTGAACCCAGGGGGAGATGGGGAGGATTTAGTATCACAATGAAGGGCCAGAAACTTTTCCACAAGTGAGACAAACAAGTGTTCCTCACACTTAGTATGACCTTTCAACCTGTAGGGGTTGGGTTGGAGGGGAATCTTGACCCTTTGTTGTGGGCACACGAAGGATGACAGGTTAGCTAGAAAAAATGATTCCCCATTTACTAAAACTGTGAATGCATATTGAAGCACAATTTTTACACCTGTCAGGAAACGCTAACAGAAATAAATAAACTAGTATCTCATTCTAAGGCATTAATAAATGATGCAAATTTAAGTAATTTGTTCCATAAAGTAAAAGAATCATTAGAAACCAAAATTGTCTGTGAAAAAAACATATGAAAAGTAAAAACAAACTTCAATAGAAAATTTTTTCAATCATGTATAGAGTTTGAAAATGTTAATAAACAGTTTTTTCACCTATATAGGTTTTGATTTCCTTATTTTAGTTGTTATTTTTTTGTCACCCCTATTCAAGGGCCACCTCTCATAAGGGCCAATTTTCAATGGAGCAGGTGGCCCCTACAGAGAGATTTCACTGTATATATATATATATATATGTGTGTGTGTGTGTTTGGATCTCTTGGTTTTTTATCATTTGTTTTGTTTTCTGATGCGCTATTAGGAGCTAAATTTTGACATTTTAGGCTTAATGCCGACAAAATTGGGTGACGCATCTTCACTATCAATTAAACTTGCAAGCTCCTCTGATGATTCTGTGGATTATTCATAGTTTCTTATTTTACATGCTGATTTCTGGTATTCATATCTTGTTCATCTTTTGAGTTTAACCAATTTGTTCATATATTTGTGAGTTCATCTTTATTATATATATATATCATATCATCATCATCAACAACAACCGTTTTCAATCCACTGCTGGATGTAGGTCTCCCACAGATTTTTCTAATGATTCATGTCTAGTTCTTTAGTCATCCAATTAACACCGGCCACTTTTCTGATTTCATCACTACATCTTACTTGAGGTCGTCTTCTTGGTCGTTTCACATCTCTGTGATACCACTGTAGGGTGTCTGTGCTCCATCTACTGTCTTGTCTTCTTGCAGTGGGCCCAGAAAATTCTCATTCTTTCAATGATATCAAAAATTTTCATCTGATTTCTTATCCAGGTTATTATCTTTCTACCTCTTCTAGTTATACCTATAGAATACACCTTTCCCTACATCTCTGTGTTGTTTGTAATCTTTGTACCATTCGTTTTGTTAGCGTCCATGTTTCTGCCCCATAAGTTAGTACATGCAAAACACATTGGTTAAACACCTTTCTTTTCAAACAAAGAGGCATGTTACTCTTTAGAATAATATTGTCCTTCCCAAAAGCACCCATTTCTTATTCTTCTATTGATTTCATTCATGATACTATTATCCGATGACATTTCCTGTCCAAGGTACACATAACTTTGCACTTCTTTAATCTCAGTGTTGTTGTAGACAATTTTCTTTTTTGATGCAGATGAATTGAACATCACCGTAGTCTTTCCCAAATTTATTTTTAATCTCACATTAATGCTAGCTTCGGTCAAATCTTTTAGAATATTTTCCAATTCTTCAGGGCTGTTACTGAAAATTAAAATGTCGTCAGCAAATCGGAGATGACCTTAGGATGTTCTCAAATCCAAAAGGGCAATTTTCTGACATAAGTTTTAATTTATTTTTGTTTGGAAATGCAATGAAACTAGCAGTTGTTGTTGTTCAGAAACTATGTAATCGAGCTGTTTTTTTCGTTTTTTTGCAAACGCAATACATCTTTCAGAAAATAGTGTCAAAGTGGGCGTTTTGAGCTGAATTTCCGAGCGAAAGATGAAAGCACTCAAGAAAGGATGGAAAACGTGTTTGTCACATATCAGAATCGCTTATAACTCAATAGGTAATTTATTGATCAAAAAATGGAAAACACAGTTCGATTCCGAATCGCTTCCAAGGTCAGCCTTTCCAATTTTATATCTTTCCGTTAAAAAATGAATTTGTAAATGCGTCAAAAAGTTTTGCGCTTGTTGAGCGTAACAGTTGAGAACAACCTTAAACACTCCCCATTTATTCTAATTCCTTTGTTTTCCCAATCCAGCTTCTTGAAAATATTTTCTAAGACAGATTTTCTAAGAGCAGTAAAAAGCTTAGGCAAAATGGTGTCTCCTTGTCTTACCCCTCTTCCAAGCTTGATCTTCGCTTTTCCTCTGTCCAAACGGATGGTTGCCGTTGCTTTCGTGTAAATCTTCTTTATGACATTGATGTAAAGTTTGTCTATACCAATGTCCTCCAGAGTTTCTACTACTGCTGATGTGTAGACCGAATCAAATTCTTTTTCATAATCAATAAAGGCAAGCAAAGCAAAGAGGTAAATTATATTCCTTACGTTTATCTATGAGTTCCCTTACCGTTTGGACATGATCCGTTGTGCTGAATCCACTTCGGAATCCTGCTTGTTCTCTAGGTTGAGCTGAGTCCAGAGCTCATTTAAGTCTTGTCGTTAACATTTTGGTGAAAATTTTATAAATCTCTGATAATAAGCTGATCGGGCGGTAGTTTTTAATGTTTTCTTTATCCCCTTTCTTGTAAAGTAGCACCATCACAGCGTTATTCCAATCTTCTGGTACATCTGACTTCTCGAGACATTTGGAAGCAAACTCGAGACATTTAGACAGTAAGGATAGCATTTTTGTAAATACTTTTCCTGCTTCTTTGATAAGGTCAATTGTAATTTCATCTTCGCCAGGGCATTTACCTTTTTTCATAAATTTAATGGCTTGTAAAACTTCATCTGTCATAACTGGGACTATTTGTCCAGTTTTTGTTCAGTTTTCTCGTGGATCACGTAGGTTGATTTCCCTTTGATCTTCACATTTATATAGATTGTTATAGAATTTTTCGACAATGTGTACTATTTCGTTATTCATTTTGGTGATTATTCCATCTGGCATCTTCATTGCAAAAATACCTTTTGTTTCAACACATAGTTTGCTCTTAGCTGATATTAAACTTTTGTTACCTTCTAGAACTTTCTTGACAAGATCACAGTTAAATTTTCTGATATCTTCGATAACATATTTTCTTACCGTTTTACATAATTCAGCATATTCAATTCTCGATTTAGGATCGTTTTCCTTCATTTTAAATTCTCTGCGTTTCTTCATCAATCTCCTTGTTTCTTCTGTTATTTTCTTTGTCTGCTTGCTTTCCTTGTACATCGCCGGCTATATTCTTGTAGAGCATTGGTTACTTTCTTGTTCACTACTGTAACGTCTTGCTGTTCTTCTAAAGTTGATTGAAGTACTTGGAAACCGGTTTCTATAAGTTCCAAATGGAATTCTTCTTTATGTTTTTGGCGAATTATTATATCGATTGATTTCTTTGAGTGTTGCAAAAGCTTCATTCTTTCCACTTTAGTATTTATCAGTAGTTTGCATCTAACCACATGTGATCGCTTCCTGTATTGATGTTATTGAGAACGTTGCAATCCTGAATAAGATGCTTTTTGTTTGTCAAGTTGTAGTCAATTTCACTTGTTGAGCCATATGCATAACACCATGTCAATTTTCTTTGTGGCTTTTTCTTGAAAAAAGAATTCATGATATACATCTATTCACATTCTGGAAACTCAACCAATATGTTTCCTCTTTCATTACGCACCCCATATCCATGATTTCCTGCTGATAACTCACCTTACTTACCCCCCCCGAATTCTAGCATTCCAGTCTTCCATTATTAATTTTATGTAGCATTTTCCCTTTTGATGCATTGAAGTTACTTCTTCATAAAAATTCTCAATTTCTTCATCCGTATAGCTTATTGTTGGTGCATTTACTTGGGTAATTTGCAACTTGTATCTTCTGGATACTTGTATTACTAACCTTGCAACTCTATCTGATGCACTATCATGTTCTATGATGTGATTCTTCCACTTTTATGATTCAGAAATACTACACCGCTTGTTCTTCCATCTTCTGTGCCTTTGTAGTACAATACATGTCCACTGGCAAGATCAATCTTCTCTTCTCCTTTTCTTCTTACTTCGCATAATATAATCCTAGGATGCCCCAGTTGATTCATTCTAATTCTTCTTCAAGTACTTGTAAACGATTTTCCGAAGATAAGGATCGTCCGTTATACGTAGCCAAGATCATCAACTTATGGCATTCAAGCTGAGCCCGGGGATTCTTAGCACTGTCTGTCTTCATGTCTTTCTGATCGCTGCCGTAACCAGGAACATCCAGACCGCCGGGAATTAAGGGCCATGATTTGTTTTGTGAATTCATACTAAAATAAAGGTAGGGAGGTGACCAAATCCCTCCACGCTGGCCAAGCGGGTTGGAGGAAGCCCATCCGTGTTCGTGCATATATAAATACACATGTAACCATTATCAGCCAATACAAAATCATCATCAACAATTGTGAATATACAAATTATAAATGAATTTTTATGCAAATTAAAAATGATGTATTAACCTTTATAAAATTCTTTGAAACAGATCATCATAACAAGTGAGACAAGGAATTGAAAATACAGTAAACATTGGAAAAATGGAAATATTTGTGGAACCAATGCAAAATCCCCAGGTCCAAATTACCATGTGTTCCACAAATAACCTGTACAGTTTCATCCTTGCATAAGCTTACAAGCTTAAAAATGCAAAATTTGGGCTACCGTCAGTGATGTGGGAAAGGTAAATACCCAGCGGGTAGATATTTATTTTTTGGGTATATACCTGGGTATTTACCCAAGGCCTGGATAAATACCCAAAAACTGGGTATTTTCATATTTAGCTGTAAAATATCATAATCTTGAAAAAATTCTTCAAATCATAGGTTATAATAAGCTAATTTTATCTAGAAAACGGCTCTAACAATTTTGATGAAATTTTGAATTTTACCATTTTCGGGCACAAGAATACCATTGGGCTAGGTCGCATGTTCAAGGACATTCAATTAGTGGGTCATTTTGGGTCACAATGGGTCAGGGTCAAGCTAATTGTATCTAAAAAAGCTCAAACGATTTTAACAAAATTTTGTATTCTGCCGTTTCAGAGCACAAGTAGATAATTGGGCTAGGTCACATGTTCGAGAAATTTCGATTAGTGGGTCATTTTGGGGTCACTAAGGGTCAAGCTAATTTTGTCTAGAAAACGGCTCTAAAGATTTTGATTAAATTTTGTATTCTATCGTTTTCGGGATCGAGAAGACCATTGGGTTAGGTCGCATGTTCGAGAAACTTCGATTAGTGGGTCATTTTGGGTCATAATGGGTCAGGGTCCAGTTAATTACATCTAAAAAACGGCTCAAACGATTTTAACTAAATTTTATATCTAACCGTTTTTGTGCACGAGAAGACTATTGGGCTAGGTCACATGTTCGAGAAATTTCGATTAGTGGGTCATATTTGGGTCATTATGGGTCAAGCTAATTTTATCTAAAAAAGGCTCTAACGATTTTGACTGAATTTTGTATTAGATCGTTTTCGGTCTTAAGAAGACCACTGTGCTGGGTCACATGTTCAAGAAAATTAGGTTAGTTGGTCATTTTGAGGTCACTGCGGGTCAAACTAATTTTATCTAAAAAACGGCTCTAACAATTTTGACTAAATTTTGTATTCTATCGTTTTCGGGCTCAGGAAGAGCATTGGGCTAGGTTGCATGTTCAATAATATTGCATTAGTGGGTCATTTTGGGTCACAATGGATCAGGGTCAAGCTAATTGTATCTAAAAAACGTCTCAAACAGTTTTGACAAAATTTTGCATTATACCTTTTCCGGGCACAAGACCATTGAGCTAGATCACATGTTTGAGAAATTTCGATTGGTGGGTCCTTTTTGGCTCACTGCGGGTCAAGCTAATTTTATTTAGAAAACGCTCTAACAAAGAGGCTCTAACGATTTTGATTAAAGTTTTTATTCTATCGTTTTCGGGCTCGAGAAGATCACGCGGCTGTGTCACATGTTCGAGAAAATTAGATTAGTGGGTCATTTTGGAATCACTGCGGTCAAGCTAATTTTATCTATAAAACAGGTTAAAGGATTTTGACTAAATTTTGTGTCCTACCGTTTTTGATTACCAGACCATTGAGCTAGTCACATGTTCGAGCAGATTTGATTAGTGCCTGATTTTGTGGTCTACGGGTCAGGGTCACGAAACTCCGAAGTTGGCGAAATATTGGCAACATTTGTCCGAAAAATTGATTTTCAAGATTATGAATGCCAAAACACATACTAGCCGCCAAATGCAAGAATGCCGCCAAATTTGGCTATTTTTGCCGAAAAAATAAGCATTCATAATGTGAAAGAATTTTTTAGAAATTCTTAATAGGACTCGAGATACATGGTTAAACCAATCAAAGTTGAGCTAAAAATGTAACTTGGATTGATGTCCTTTCGTTATAAATGTGTAAATAGTGTAAAATTTAGAAGCATGTACATTTCATATTGATTGTTTTTGTAAATAATGCTGTTATAATATAACATGCTGTATAGCAATACAGTGAGAATATTCTACCGTGTTGAACAGAAACCTAATTTGACGGAGCTATGCTCGGTCATCCCCGCTTGTACTTACTTAATTATATATTATATTTTCCCCATCAATTATAGAACTTTCATTCAAAATATTTTTTTCCTTATTTGTTATGAGGTATACTAATGAAAAAAATGTATGCCACATCAAGGGACTGATGGGCGAAAAATGACCCTTATCAACCCACCTTCCTTTATATATATATATATATATACCAAATTTCCGGACGAAAAAAGAAATACCAGCCAGCGAAAGAAGAAAAATCTGTGGTCGCGTGACCCAAAATCACTTATAACTCGATAAATAATTTATTTATCAAAAAAAAAAATTGAAAACGTTTTTATATTCCAAATCGCTTCCATACTCAACCCTGCCAATTTTGTGCCTTTACGTTTAAAATTGAGTCTGTAGAATGTTTCGGTCTGGTTGAGCATTGGACTTGAGAACCGCCTTAAAAATACTAGGTTGAGCAAAACGTTCTGGGAAATTTGTGAAAGTTTCGTTGTTATGAGCAAATTAACAACAAAAGCAACAAGGACTATTCTTCAAAGTAGAGACCATCATAGTCCACGACTTTCTGCCATCGTTCTGCCAATTTCCGAATTTGCGGAAGGTACCATGGCGGCTCCTTGGAATCGAAAAACTCTTGACATGCTTCTTCAACTTCATTAAAGAATTCAAATCAACGGCCCCAGTGTTGCCAGTGGGCTACTTTTTTAAAACTCTGATTTCTTGATTGGCACCACTTTTTTGAAATGACAAAATTCCCCTTGTTTTCGCCTTGATTAATATGTCGTTAAATAAGGCGAATTTTACGATTTCAGAGAAGTGGTGCCACTTAAGATATCTGAATTTTAAAAAAGTAGCCCACTGGCAACACTGGACGGCTCTTGAAAAAGTGTTGCGTTGATCGAAAGAGGCCATAATCGAATGGAGCCACGTCTAAACTGTACCACTAGTACTCCTATATACGATACAAATTCTGGTAACTATTATATTAAAAATTTCCCAGAACTTTTTGCTCAACCTAATAAATCGCGAAAAGGGAAAAGAAAGCTACGTAGAATGATTGTACAAATTTATTCATCTTAATTTATTATTATTTTTTTATTAGTTTCTTTTTAAATTACCATCACCACATTCACATTCTTTCTTCAAACAAGTTTAATCAAATGCCATGCTATATACTAAAAATTCTCAGTTTAGTTAGTATATGTATGCATGTGCATGTATATGTGTTTTTCTTGTGGAAATATTTTTTGTGCATCTATTACATAATTACACACATAGACAGGGCCTGACTAGCAAGTTTTTGTGCCCAAGGCACTTTCAATTTTTCGTGCCCGCTTAGATTGGTTGATTTACTGATACTAGTTTTATTTACATGTTACACACTTATTTTTAAAATGCCAACTCAAAATATTTAATTTTCCGGAAAATTGATAAACGGTTACAGGAATAAAAATAAAATATTTTTCTCTATTATTTATGGAAATGGGTATTTAACCATATATTGAGATATATTTTTGTCATTTCATGTTATTAATATCTCAAATACCACATTTTTTTCACAATTATTTTATTTTTAATGGAAATTTAGATGAAATTATGAAAATTTTCGTGCCCCTCAGAAATTTCATGCCCAGAACATGAGTACCAGGTGCTCGTGTGGTAGTCAGGCCCTGCACATACACAAAGACACACACACAAAAAAAAGATAAGAGCATTTATTATTTTTCAGGGTTCCTACACTTTCAGCTGATGTACCAGTATTTTTATGTCGAAAACCTCGACTTAAGGAATAGCATGATTGGAAAAGGCAAATTTTTTTTCTAAAAAAAAACTGGTATTTATCTGACCTAAAGTCAGGGAAATTCCCTGACCTGTTTTTGGAATGACTAATGTGTTACACCTCGATCTATGCAACAATGGTGAATTTTCTTTTAACGATTTCGTAGATACGATTTTACCAGATATCTCGATGTGCAGTACTTGGCTAATGATGTATTACAATGCAGTGGTGGAAAATTGGCGCAGAGGAGGAGCCTATTGGCACCACTAATTTTAGGTAGATTTCGTATGAAATACTACCTATTGGGATCGTTCCTATGTTGGAATTTCTGAAAAATTTTTGCAGATCTACACCGATCATGACTCCTAGAACCCAAAACCACCCTCAGTAAAAAACTTTATATATATATATATCTATATATATATATCACTTTCTTCTGGACACGATAACTTTCGTAATTCTGCACCAATCTCTTTCAAACTGATACATAAAATCAAAGGGCATAAAATCTCGGTCAAGTTCGTTAATGGGCAAAATCGGACCAAGGGGATGGAAATAGGGAGGGGTTTTGTGAAAACAGAAAACCCCCCATAACTTCTTAATTTCTGTACATATCAAATCAGTTTAAAGTTTTTATTACTTCTAAAAATAGGGCAAAATTTTTATGTATCACAGATTTTTGATAAAGTTAAAAATGGGCTCAAGGGGCGCAAAAAATAGGGTTTTTGGGAGAAAAAAATTCATACCTTCGTCAATTCTCAAGATATCAATTCCAATTAATTTTATTATAAATCTCCATAATATTATCTACAACTTTTACATTCACAAGTTTTTGATAGGACCAATTCGTACCGCAAAAAAAAAAAAATTAAAAACGAAAACAAAAAAGGGGGTTTGAAGAAGTAAAAAATCCATAACTCCGTCAATTCAAAAGATATAAAATCCCCATGAATTTATCATATATCTTCTTAATATTGTCTACAACATCTATATAGACAAGTTATGGATAGGACCAATTCTTACAGCAAAAACAAATTAAAAATACATAGCGGTTGAAGAAAAAAATCATCTAAGTAAGGGTGTAGTCAAATCCAAAGTGCGTATTTTCTGACTCATTTTACAATTCATTTTTGCTCTCAAAGGCTTCCAATTGGTACGTTTTCTTACTCAGAAACTATATAATGTACCGTAAGGGTCGATGTTTTCATAGAGGCAGAATATATTTTTAAAAATGCTGTTAAAGTGGGCATTTTGAACCGAATTTCCCGAAGCGGATTGTGTTGGAAAAATCATTGAATTAAGGATGCACTCAAATCCAAACTGCTTATTTTCTGACTCATTTTTAAATTCATTTTTGCTCTCAAACGCATTTAATTGGTAGATTCGTTTATTCAGAAACTATATAATGTACCGCAATGATAGATTTTTTGATAGAGGCAGAATATATTTCAAAAAATTATGTCAAAGTGGGCATTTTGAACGGAATTTCCCGAAGCAATTGTGTTATCACTTTCTTCTGGACACGATAACTTCCGCAATTCTGCACAAATCTCTTCCAAACTGATACATAAAATCAAGGGACATAAAATCTCGGTCAAGTTCGTTAATGGGCAAAATCGGACAAAGGGGATGGAAATAGGGAGGGGTTTTGTGAAAACCGAAAAAACCCCATAACTTCTTAATTTTTGTACATATCAAACCAGTTTAAAGTTTTTATTACTTCTAAAAATAGCGCCAAAAATTCATGCATCACAGATTTTTGGTAAAATTTAAAATAGGCTCAAGGGGCGCAAAAAATAGGGTTTTTGGGAGAAAAAAATGTCTTACTTCGTCAATTCTCAAGATATCAATTCCAATTAATTTTATTATAAATATCCTTAATATAATCTACAACTTTTATATTCACAAGTTTTTGATAGGACCAATTCGTACCGCAAAAAAAAATTTAAAACGAAAACAAAAAGAGGGATTGAAGAAGTAAAAAATTCATAACTCTGTCAATTCAAAAGATATAAAATCAACATAAATTTATCATATATCTTCTTAATATTGTCTACAACATCTAGATAGACAAGTTTTGGATAGGACCAATTCTTACAGAAAAAACAAATTAAAAATACATAGCGGTTGAAAAAAGAAATCATCTAAGTAAGGGTGTATTCAAATCCAAACTGTCTATTTTCTTACTCATTTTTAAATCCATTTTTGCTCTCAAACGGATCCAATTGCTAGATTCTCTTATTCAGAAACTATATAATGTACAGTAATGATCGATTTTTTGATAGAGGTAGAATAAATTTCAAAAAATGATGTCAAAGTGGGCATTTTGAACAGAATTTCCCGAACCGATTGTGTTGGAAGCGAAAAATATTGCCCTACTAAGAAAATAATTGTTTATTAATCAAGTTTTAATTAATTGAAAGAAAAATAAAAACACAGGTCGCTTATAAATCTTTTCAAAAATCACGTCAGCATGTTTCATATATATATTTTTTTTTTTATTAAAAATTAATCTGAAAATGTGCCAGAAAATTTCGAGTTGTTGAGTATGGAAAAATATTTTTTTAATATCGCCTTAACATGATTCTGATAAAACCATCTATTTTATAAAAAGGAAATAAAAACTCGTCAAAAGCAGACGGATAAAACTGTTAAAGTGGATTTATATCTAATAATGATTTAGTTTTTGTTGGTGAAATTAGTATACTTAACTTCGAAATCTACCTCTGCCTGTAGGCCGGACCGGCAGGGATTTTTTTATTGTGTACTTCGCCTTAGTAAAAACTCGGAAATTCTGTTATTAGATAAGCCGAAAAATACTACCAAAACTTAGTGGTGTCAATAGGCTCCGCCTCTGCGCCAGTTTTCCACCACTGTACAATGTGATATTTCCCCAAATATTGTAATGGGGATTAGCTGGGTTATTTTTCATTATTCAATTAGACCATTCACTAGGAAACACCTCTAGGAAATGGTACAGGAACACAGACCTTTGAAATATGTTTGGCAGGCACAAAAACTTGTGTAGGGGAATAACTGTGCTACTTTTGCATTATGCATTTAGAGCATTCCCTAGGAAATATGTTATGCAAAAGTACATACAGGAACACAGGCATTTGAAATATGTTTGGCAAGCACAAAAACTTGTACGAGTATTTAATATGAAAAAAAGAAAGAAAGAAAGAAACTCGTTTAACAGAATTATTAAGAACTAATTGCACGAACACGCAATCAGTTCAATAACTTGCAATAGTAAAATTCCAAAGCCTAAATCTTCCATTTCCTAAATTTATAACCTGATTGTCAAATTCAAATGCCATCGAAAATTAGAATGATGATGAGAGTAAATTTTAAACTAAGCCGGTTTATAAATCTGACAGAAAAGCCCTAAAAGTTCAATGGGACGTTAGATGGTTTCTTTTTAAAATTCTGAAGCGGAAGAAGTACACTACGTGACTTAGAAAAAACAAGCATCTTTAACAAAGCACACTATTTAGGGGAAAAGGTGTTTTTAGGTTCAAATAACCGCATATCATAGATTTTTATTCATATTACCCTCAACTGCTCTGCTAAAAAAGCGCAAACCGTTTTGACACATTTACAAATTCATTTGTCAACGGAAAAATATAAAATTGGAAAGTCTGACCATGGAAGCGATTTGGAATCGAACTGTGTTTTCCATTTTTTTGATCAATAAAATACCTTTTGAGGTATAAGCGATTTTGATCACGTGACAAACACATTTTTCGCCCTTTCTTGAATGGTTATTCTACTTTCGCGTGGAAATTCGGTTTAAAATGCCCACTTTGACACTATTTTCTGAACGACCTATTACGTTTGCAAAAAATCGGGAAAAACAGCTCGATTACATAATTTTGGAACAACAACACCTGCTAGTTTCATGCATTTCCGAATATTAATAAATTAAAACTTATGTCATAAAGTTGCCCTCTTGGATTTGAGGACAGCCTTAAAATATACAATCCATTTCCTTTTTGAGTTTTTGTAGATTTTAATTTAAGGCGGTTCACAAAAAAATATTTTCCCCGCGATACTTTCTGACGCATTTTCTAACTCATTTTTAAACATAAAAGCATGGTACTTGCAGACATGATTATTGAAGTGATTTGTAATCGAACAATGTTCTTAATTTTACGATAAATGAATTATATCTTGGGTTATAAGTGAATTGTTGTCTCAGGACGGTATTTTTTTTTCTCATTACCATAAACGTCGGAAAATTCGGTTCAAAATGTCTACTTTAACAACATTTTCTGACAAATTTTCTCACTTTACCGAAAAACGGAACATTTCGCTTACGTAAGTTTCTGAATAAGAGCACCTGCCAATTTGATAGATTTGCGGATAAAAATGAATTTAAAAACGTGTCGGAAAGTAGCCACTTTGGATTTGAGAACGGCCTTAACCCTCTCGCGGGCGGTGCTCACAAAAGTGACCACCAAATTTTAAGTTTACTGGCACGCAGAATACTTAAATAAAATTTTCTTTTAAAGTAAGTGAAAAATAGGCAAACATTTATTTTCTAAGAAATTCGTTTGGAAATTCTGGTGTCTGTCAATCATTTTTCGATTTTGTTTACAGTTTAATTTATTATTATTATTATTATTATTATTATTTTAATGAGGATATTTTCACATTAGCAACAGGTTCCGAGCATAACATATTAATTATGCTTATTTTTCATGCAAAATTTTTGTACTGTATATATCGTATGATGCAACCTCTGAATAAAATAGATATTATTTAAATTAAATATTATTTAAATTATTTAAATTATTTAAATTATCTTGTATTATTTAAATTAAAAAAAAATCTAATTATAATTTTAATATCTTATATATATATATATATACATACATATATATATATATATATATATATATATATATATGCTATTTCATTTATGCCATAGACGGATCTTCAATTGGTAATATGTTTCTTTTTTAATCCATTATATATATATATAGTGGAACCTCCCTTTAACGAAGCTTTCTACTTAACGAATTTTTCTGCTGAACCTTGACTTTGAACACCATTAATATGTAAATTAATCTCTATATTACGAAAAATATATTCTATATAACGAAGTTTATTAAACTTAACAGATCTGAACCACTTAAGACAACTGAATATCCTACGGACGATGACATATTGCAAAGTGTAGCAGAATGTAGTTAAGAAACAGCAAGCTATGAAGATGATAATGAAGAAGAAATTGAAAGACCTTCAAAAGAAGAACTGCCTTCGAGACAATAAGAAAGGGATTCCAGTTTCACGAAAATGTTACAGATGAATTGTCCGGATACTTACAAAAGAAGGAGATTTTTTACGAGCAGTGTATTTTTTATAAGAAACCAGTACAAAATAATATTACAGATTTTTAGAAAGTTAAGGATTTGGTATACTGATAAAAAAGGGAAAAGGTACGCTATGCTTCAGTTTTTGTTTACCTCTCTTTATTATGTGTTTTTTTAAAGACATTATTCTACTTAAATTTTTCTCATATGTCTACATTGCATAAAAAAAAGGGACTGTCCGTATTAAAATACGTTTTTCCAATAATTTCCATTTTATATGTAATTTTCCTTCATAGTATGCGTATTTTGTTGTACAAATTTCATGAATTTAAGTTGATTTCTATTTAACGAATTTTCTTCATAACGAAGTGTTTAAGTGTAACGGTGAGACTTCGTTAAATGGAAGTTTCACTTTATATATATATATATTTATCTAATGCTATTATTATTTTATTTATTTATTTTGTGTGTGTGTGTGTGTGTGCGGTAGCCCTTATTTTGCATTTTTTAGTTTGTTATGGCTAATGCAAAAATGAAACCGTATATGTTATTTGTACTAATCAATCTAATTTGGGCCTGATGATTCTGCCTTCTTTCCACAAATATTTCCATTTTTCCAACGTTCACTGTATTTTCAATTCCATGTTGCTCTTGTTATAAAGATAGTTGGAGTTTCGGTCATTTTATTGTTCGAATATGTTAGTTTTTTCTTTATATTAGGTATTCTATATATAAATCACATATATGCAATCTTAACAGTAAAGATTTTGTCAAGTAATGTTAACCCATATTGGTCCGCTGTCCTATAAATAGGACAGCTAAAAAAACATTTTTTAAAATAAAATTGGTAAGGATTTTCTGGATGCATTTTGTTATGACGTCTTTAAAATACATAAAAGTATAACGTATAAACAGAAAAACAAGTAACCAATTAAAATTTAATTGAAAAAATCTATTTAAAGAATTCTTTATAAATTGTGATCTTATAATCTAGAATTTTACCATTATTATTATCTTTTTATTGGAGAAATCATAGAGTATTTTTGTACAACATAAGCAGTATTTTTAAAGTGAAATAAAATATTTGCTCATAAAATTAGTTTATGTGTGCATTTTATATGTCCTTACTATGTGTCCTACTAATATGTCCTGTTTATAGGACAGCTAGGTACTTAAAAAAATAAAAACATTTTTCCAAAATTTTGCTAGTATCTACTTAATTACACCATATTAATGATATAATCGAAGTTTTAAAAATTTTCAAAAATATTTAATCGATGTGGTCCAATATGGGTTAAGAGAACTTGATACTTGTCTTTTGATTTTCAAAGGTATTATATATATATATGTGTGTGTGTGTGTACAGTATAGAACCACTTATCCGGAATGTCTGGGGTCAGATGTATTCCGTATAACTGGTTTTTCTGTATAACAGGTTGTGCATTAAAGCGACGACATCTATTTGTTCAGATTGGTAGAATATATGTGACTGTAGCACTGATTCTTATTTCAAATTCACTATTAGATTACACAAATTAAGATTCAGTCCAAACAAGATCAAAAGTTAATTGGAGTTTAAAATAAGACAATTTATGGTACTATCTTGGAAACAAATATTCTTATGTTTCCTTTGCATAAAAATTAGGGTGTCAACGAGTTAAATCAGTTGATTTAAATCAGCGATTTAAATCATGATTTTATTTAAGTGATTTTTTTAAAAAAATCATTGATTAAAATCAAAAAAATTTTAAATGTTTAAAATGACATAAAAAAGTATTCAAATCTAAGATGAACATAATTTGGAAAGTTTCTACAGGTATTGTGACTTATGAATACACAAAACAAAGCTTTAAATAATTGATTCAAAGCGTAATTCCTGAGTATTGTGAAAAATTTAAGTACAGTAAGTTTGTAAAAAGCATGGTTTTTCATCTAACAAACATAAAAAGCATTATAATCAGTAATGGAAATTATCACTAAATCACTTGTAAAAAATGTAATATTTGTTATTGTTAATTATAACAATATTAAACTGTGTAAAAAGAAGTATTACACATTTAAAAAACATCTAATTAAATGTTAAATAACTTCAAAACATTATAATATTTAGTACCTATTCAAATATTTTAATGTTGTGAGGGAAAAAAATCTGATTTAAATTTCAAAAATACAATTTTTGTAATCTATTTATAAATTATGTGCGCGTTTGTAGTATACATTGCTACAGTTTTTGATCAATTTGATATACATACGCTTTAGAACCTGTGTAAAATTACTGGCTGCTTTATGAATTTATCAAACTATTATTTATCACCTTTTTTCAACCACTTTTTCAAAAATGTAGATTGTGTTCTTAATTAAACAGTTAATTGTTTAATAATTAAAAAATTTAATCTGTATCATCAATTTGAAAATAAATGCAATTTATCAATAACTTTAAAATATAAGCAGTATTTAATATTGGTTTACATAATTATTACAAAATATTAATGCACATAATTTTGTATGTTAGTAAAGAAATTTTTAATTTGCAGTTTTTTGTAATCTCTATAATTACATAATTAAAATTTTATTAATTAAAGCAAAAAAACATAGATTATGTTAGTAATTGGAGGGTTATTCATTTTTAAATGCTTAATTCTTGATAGATGTTTAATAGTTTAACGCAGGGTAAAAAAAATAAAAAAAAATCCGATTTAAATA